>JAQJVK010000017.1:15893565-16291065 GCA_035578135.1 Flexamia atlantica | reverse complement strand
TCTGAGGAGGGATGAAATAGTAGTGTGATTTGGATGCGGCGCGGGTGAAGCCTCCTCTCCCTCCACCTGAGCAGGGATGAAATAGTAGTGTGATTTGGATGCGGAGCAGCTATTTGAATAAAATTAATTCTCTGAGGAGGGATGAAATAGTAGTGTGATTTGGATGCGGCGCGGGGGAAGCCTCCTCTCCCTCCACCTGAGCAGGGATGAAATAGTAGTGTGATTTGGATGCGGAGTGGCCACACATACACACACATACACACACACACACACACACACACAGCAATTTGAAAGAATGATGTTTTTGGTATCTGAGTTCCCAAAACGAATAGTTATGATGGTCCGGGGCTTAGGTCTTACGGTAATAAAGTAACCTATTGTTGCAGCAGTAAATATATATTCAATTTGCGCCGTAAACGCTACGCTCACTATAACACTATTGTTAGGCAGTACCGTCAAACTACTTCATTGTAAAATCACTTTTCTTCATATTTCGTACAAGCTGCATTGTACTAAGTCTCGAACGACCTGTCAACAACTTCATGAAAACAATTAACGTAGTTTAATAATTTCTCACTCATGATTACATATCATAGTATTAATTTTTTTATGTCCCGTTATGATTTTACGATGATAAATGGTACAGTTCAAAGAACCCCTCTATGGTGGCCTTGAAGCAGTGCCCCCCTCCCACCCTCCCCCCCTCCTCTCCCCCTCGCGCTTAAATACGAGGCGTGTACGTCGCCAGACGCCATTCCTTCTCAGCAGCGGACCGGCCAACATCAGCGATCCCCGAGACCCCGCTTCGCCGAGCACCATGCAGTTCCAACTGATCATTTGTGACGAGCTCGATGTAGGAATCCTACATGAGACACATCCATAGCGGACCATTTGATAGCGGACCATCCACCGATACAACTGAGGGTCACCGTGGAGTTCGACAGCAATCTCTGCGGATGGGTAGATTCTTCGTCGTCGTCGTCGTCTTGTTCCCAACACGCCCCCGAATGGTCTCCGGATCCCACAGCGTCACCTACGATTGAAGTGTACCAACCGAAAACGTTCGACCGGAAAAATCAACAGGCACCGACGACAACGGGACTTCGGATCCCGTTCACTCGCAAAATACCGATCAACACCAAGCGTATGAATCCCAAGTCTGAACATCTCAATTATTCAACTTACAACTCACTAGGTTTATCACTGTTTTCCCACATTCGTAAATTACAAACGTATTCGGAATTGTAGTTTTGAAAAAGTAACTAGAAAAGAATACAGCCCTTGATGTCCTTGGCCCAGATTTTACAACGGTACGGTAAAACTATCCCGTTTATTTTACAATACCAAGTTATCTGACCTGTAGTTTCGACGCCGACGATACGGCAAAAACTATTTCATTTCTGCTTCATCGGAAAGCAACACTTGTGTTTTGGCGACATTATGTAACATTTGCTCCGACGACGACGATACGCTTAGCGTCAAAACTCACCGTAACACTAAGTTCGACAGTACGGTAAAACTACTTCAACGGAAAATCCCTTTCCTTTATATTTCGACTATATCTCATAATTTACGGTAAAAACCTCGATTTATTTTCCAAGTCCAAGTTCTCCGACCGGTAGTTTTGACACCGACGATACGGTAACCGCCCGGCACCGCACTGCAACTCCGACCGTCCCCCGTCGCACCGGCCTCTCGGCGGCGCCGTCCACCCCCGACATCGCCTCTGTGACGTAATCACTACGTCACACATCCGTCATCAAATACCTTACCAATACGTCAAAAATACGTCACCCACACGCCTCAAGTACGACACTATTTTATCATTTTGCCCTAATACTTCAAAAAACACGTTACACATACGTCACAATTACGACACTATTTTATCATTTTATGCCTATGTCAGCTGAGCTGGCTAGCTCCAACGACACCTACTGCCCCCAAGACTGGGTATTGACCCCCCAAAAGTACCCCGATGAGAAAGTCAGACCGACCCATCACCAGAGCAACTATACCCATGTTCGACCGCCTCCAAAAACATCGGCGGTCCTAGACGAGCAGTGGCCTCGACAGAGCCCCCCGAGACAGCAGCAGGGCCCTATCCGGTTGCCAACCGGCACTACTACGGCCAGGGGGATTTTCGCCGGCTGATTGCTGGCTGAGCTGACCCGGGCCCCTGTACTATCCGGCAGCCTGGGAGGTGCAGAACCCAGTTTTTAAGCTGTACCCTCTGCGCGACCTAGACCTCCAGCGCAATGGAAGCTGAAGAACACAGTCACCCCGGAAAATAGGCCGGAATGATTGAGAAAAACAACCGGGCTATTGAAATGAAACGGAGAATGGAGTTGTGAAAAGGAGACGCGAAAAAGGACCAGTGCGCCACCCTCCCCTTTTAGTCGGCTCTTACGACAAGCAGGGGGGATACTGTTGGACATTCTGTTCCGGCCCAACACGGGAAAATAATAATAATAATAATAATAATAATAATAATAATAATAATAATAATAATAATTTTTTGGGGGGGAAGGAGGTGTAATGCTTTTACGCAAACTGAGAGGCTCATTGTTCTCTCAGTAGTGTCGGACTCCCGTGGATAAATCACACGGACTACCGACTAAGCACCCCCTCACTCCGAGGAACTAGCCTGAAACCATTTAACACATTATCAAGGCTAGACCATTAATCAATAGCCTTTGAGGCACGACTCCTTGAATATCCTTCTTTCATTGAGCACAGTCGAGATCGACCTTCTTCGTCTTCAGGATCGCCTCGATAACACGAGTTACGCGGTTCCAGGCGTCATCCTCTCGGAGCATCAAGGCCAGCAGTGTGTCTGGGTCGATTGGCCCATACTCGGCCTCCAAAGCGATTCGGTGGGCGTGCCACCTGCCACAGGCAAAGATGGTGTGCTCTGCGGTATCAGTGACACCCGGGCAGTACAGGCAAAGAGGGTCGGTTACCTTTCCCATTCTAAAGCAGGTACTGACGGAAATACCCATGGCCCGAAAGCATCTGGGTCAAATAGTACCCCACCTCCCCATGCTTCCTCTCCAACCTCGGCTGGAGGTTCGGGATCAGCCTCGCAGTCCTTCGGCCCCTAGTCTCAGCACTGCAGGAAGTTTGCCAATCGGTAAGGGTGCGAGCTCGCTCTTCGGTGGCAATGCCTACTCTGTCACCATCTCCTCTTCTAGGATAAAACGCTTGGCGCTCACGCGCGAGGGGATGAATTGGGATAACCCCCGCAATAACTAGAACGGCTGGTTCAGAGACGGTGCGATATGCAGACGCGACTCGCAGGGCACCCGCCCGCTTACCCGCAGCAGCTGATTCCTGTAACAGGCCTTGCCAAGAACATGAGCCCAGACCTCCGCTCCGTAGAGGAGGACAGAGTTGACTGAAGACATGAGCAGACGACGCTAGCTGGAAAGTGGACCGCCGACGTTAGCCATACGCCTACCAAGAGAAGCAACCCCCTTGGCGGCTTTGTCAGCAGTGTGCCGAATCTTCTCGCTGAAGCTCACCTTGCTATCAATCGTCACACCCAAGTATTTTGCTGCAGGCTTCGTTTCGATTTCAAGGTCTCCAACCCGCAGAGGGATGATCGTCTGGATATGCTTCTTTGTAAGGACCACGATCTCTGTCTTGCTAAGCGCGAGTGACAAGCCGTGATCTTGCATCCACCTGTTGATTCTTCGCATCACCATATCTAGCTTAAGCTGGGCGTGCTCGATAGTTCTCGCAGAGATAAGAGCTGCGACATCGTCCACGTAACCAACGAGGTGGGTTTCATCGGGCATGTCAAGCCTCAGGAGGCTGTCATAAGTCACGTTCCAGAGATAGGGTCCTAGAATCGATCCCTGTGCTGCACCGGATGTGACTGCGATTCTTCGTTAACCGGCAAGCGTGTCATACAGCAAAGCACGGTCTTTCAGATACGAATCAATCATTCTCAGGAGGTAGGCAGGAACGTGGAGCGTATGTTCAAGCGCCCGCAACATATCATTCCACCGGGCGGAGTTGAATGCGTTCTTGACGTCAAGAGTGACGAGGATAACCACGCGGCGCGACCAGTGGTTATGGTTCTCAGCTCTCCGCACTGCCTCAACTACTTCCTGGATGGCATCAATAGTCGAATGACCAGTCCTGAAGCCGTGTTGCCGGGGCGAGAGGTAACCGGCTGCGACAATGGCTTCTGTTAGGCGTGTCCGGAGCATCTTCTCAAGGACTTTACCTGCTGTGTCCAGCATGCAAAGAGGGCGAAAAGATGATGGTGCCCCAGGTTCGCCTTTTGTCTTCGGAATGAGGACAAGGCGAGCCACCTTCCAAGAGGTGGGGAAGATACCCTCGGAAAGACACGCATTATACATGTTAAGGAGAAGGCCAGGATGGACTTCTGCGACTAACTTGAGAATCTCCACGGGGATCCCATCAGGGCCAGGAGCTTTCTTGCTACGCAGGGATTGGACGGCACGCATCAATTCCTCCGGTAGAAAAAATTCAACCGGGCCGATGTCCCCGAAATCTCTCGCAGCCCGAACTGGATGAGCCGGAAACAGTGTGTTGACGACGACAGCCATAGCGTCTGGCTCCATGACAGAAGGTGGTGCTCGCCCCCCTAGCTTCTTGGTTACGAGCTTGTAGCCCGTCCCCCAGGGGTCATTGTCGACGTCTTCACACAGCTCCCGCCAGCACCTAATCTTGCTCCTAGTGATGGCTCCGCGAAGTTGTCGCTTTGCGGCTTTGTGCGCTGCCGATTTGACAGATGCGTCTGGCCGGTTTCTCGCACGCTGCACTGCGCGTCGAAGAGCAAGGCACCTCTTCCTCAAGGAAGCTATCTCCGGCGGCGCAGTACACTGGCTTCCTCCCTGAGCGGCAGCAGACTTTCTTTGGCATGGAAGCATCGCATGCATCAGATATAACGCTCATGGTGCGAGTTGTAAGATCATCAGCGCCTAAAAGATTAGAAAGAGTCACATTGACTATGTGCTCACGAAAGGCCTCCATGTTTATGCGGGTGATGTTCCACCTCATTGAAGTCCGGCTAGAAGTCGTGGATTGACCGCTGACGACCGGGTAAATTCGAAAGGAAATCGCCTGATGATCACTGGCAACATAGTCTTCGAGGACTCGCCAATCGGATATCCAGTTAGAAATACCCTCGGAGGCAAGGGTTGTAGCCGGTATCGTGTCTCCATATCCGGAGCGACGAAGGGTGGAAGTGTTACCCACGTTAAGGATTTGGAGACCGGTAACACCGGTAAGGATTTGGATTTGGGGGACGTATCGCCCCCACGCATTGGTGGCAGACATACCCCATTCTACCGCTCTGGCATTTAAGTCGCCAGCGACAATGACTCGGCCAGATATGTTCCTAATCTCGTCCTCGAGGGTGTCGACCATCCGGCGGTAATCTGCGATTGGCTGATTCGGCGTCAGGTAACAGGAAAAGATCGAAAAACTCTTACTCCTGATCCAAACAAAGCCGTTGCCTACACCGTGACCCAAAATAGGTACTCTTTCAGGGTTGACTACCCAGATTGCTGCGGTTCTAGAAGCGTCCGAGGTCCAGAGTGGCGGCTGCCTGTCCCGATACTGCTCACTCAGCAGACAAATGTCAGCTTCTTTCTCGACAGCGAACTGTGGCAGATGCACTGAGAAAAAAGTCTAGTGGTAGGCTACAGAAATAAAGAGGGAACCTCATTAAATCTTGTGCTTACCTTGCCGGATGCCATTCTTGAGGCTGCCACCAGCCTTGGCTAGTGTAAGGACTCCAGCCACATCTTGTGTGCGCCACAAGCCTTCTTTGGCTGTAATTGTGATGTCATAACTTAATGACGTCACTACTATATCCTTAATTCTTGAGGTAACAAGCATACTGGGCTGGTGTGTGTTCCACTCTGACTAGTTATAGGACTCAGTACTGTCTAGTGCCAGACCCCAGCCAGCCAGCAGCTACCTCTCTTTGCGTCTGGTGTCGTTCCAACCTGGATAGTTGCAGCCCCATTACTGTCTAGTGCCAGACCCCAGCAAGCTAGTAGCCACCTCTATTTGTGTCTGGTGTCGTTCTACCCTGGATAGTTGCAGCTCCAGTACTATCTAGTGCCAGACCCCAGCAAGCTAGTGGCTACCTCTCTTTGAGTCTGGTGTCATTCCACCCTGGATAGTTGCAGCCCCATTACTGTCTAGTGCCAGACCCCAGATAGCTAGGGGCCACCTCTCTATGTGTCTGGTGTCGTTCCACCCTGGATAGTTGCAGCCCCATTACTGTCTAGTGTCATACCCCAGCAAGCTAGTGGCCACCTCTCTTTGTATCTGGTGTCGTTCCACCCTGGATGGTTGCAGCCCCATTACTGTCTAGTGCCAGACCCCAGCAAGCTAGTGGCCACCTCTCTTTGCGTCTGGTGTGCGTTCCACCCTTGATAGTTGTAGCCCCAGTACTGACTAGTTCCAGACCCCAGCTAGCTAGTGACCTCTTCTCGTGTTGTCAGCAGGTTGGTTCCATCGATTAAAATTGATTTAGCCCACAAATCGGCCACAGATGTAGGACTTAGAATCACACTCCCCCCTAATGCTCCAGTATCAACCTTTCTGTTTAAGCCAGTTTTGATTTTATTCTTAATCCAATGATTAAATCTTTTTTCCTAAATTTCTGCTAGTTTAACTATATTTATACCAAAAGCGTCATAATTAATTATGTTATGAGTTACTGTTACGTTAAAAAAACTGGCTTGTTTGAAATGCTAAATAAGACATAGGAACAAGAGGCGGGTTGTGATTCAAAGAACTGTATCTGCAGTTCGCTTCTGGGCTGATTTATTTTTTACTTTACACAACTCACAGAGGCAGAAAGAGGTGGTAGCTGCTAGCAGATCGGATCTGGAACTAGGTAGTGTTATGGCTACAACTATTGTGGCAAAATTCAACATTTATAAAATAAAAGGTTGATCTCATTAGAAGACTAATTTGATGATATGGGTTTTGGTTCCAAGCTGGCTCTTGCTTTTAATATTATTATTATAGACATATACTACAAGACTTATTTTCATTTTGATTGTTTCAAGTAAAATGAACATTAAAATTAGCAAATTTTCAGCTTTTTAAAAATACTCAATACAGCTTTGAAGATAATTACAACAGATTATCTGATATATTAAAAAATTTAATAATCAACCAAACATTATAAAAATATAAACATTTGAGAAGTTAAATTTTGAACAAAATAGGACAAGTATGTGTTATTATAAACTTTTACAATTTCTAGTGCAACATTTTGAAGGGTACCAGATGCTTCATTGTTAAAGCTAGTATTAATAAATAGTATAGTATATGCCAAGATAAAACTGAAATCAAATACTTATTTAAGTAATGAAAACATTATTAAAACTTTTGTAATTTTGACACTGAATTTCATTTAATATAAATAAATTTTCTATAAACGGTTAATTTGAATGTATAGGCTAAATAAAATATTTGATTGAGACTCCAATTGTAACAAATTTATTAATTGTAATTAAACAAGTACAAATCAAGAACATTGAATTAATAATAATGATGGCTGTAATAATAATATTCCCTTAACCATAACTATTACTGACAAAAAATTATATAACTGATGCAAACATGTTGGTTTCAAGAGGGGGTTCCAATCCTACACAACTACCTGCTCCTCCCTCAAGACTAATTTTAACTTTAAAATTTGGTACACAGTCTCAACTGCTCAACCAAAGTCTTGATTTATAGCTCATTTGAAAGAGAAAAACTATTTATCGATTCCAGTTATCAGATTTTTGATATCGCTTTAGGTTTAAATGTAAAATATAAAAATAATGATTAGTTGTATTTTTATAAATTGTATTGGTTGTGATATCAAGGGAAGGATATCACTGGAATATCTGGATAATTTTGTTTAAATTATCCAGATATTAACAAATATACTATCCTTTAAATATTAATATACTATCGTTTAAATGAGCTAGCTATAAATCTCAAAAATTTTGGTTGAGCGGTTGAGGCTGTATTGGATTTGAAAATTTGGGAGGAGCAGTTACGAATGTGAAGTTTTTCGTGACTGGAACCCTCTCTTAAAAAATACTATACAAAAATATTAACTACAGTATTACAGACAATTATAGCTACTGTCATCATTAAAATAAAAGTATTATGCTTTAACAAAAGCTGTTACAGTATGCCCTACTTGCAGTATTATCAGCATTCAAATAATTAAGAAAAAATACAATGCAAGAATATTAGGTAACAGTTTTAGACACTACATCCATTAAAATTAAGCTTGAGAAAAACCCTTAACTGTTCTGGCCACAGTAGGCCGACTATTATAGTACTGACAATTTTATAACTGCTGCTTGAAAGTCATAAATAATCGAAAAGTCACAACTAATCACTACTTTGCTCTGTTTCATATATCTTCACAACTCCCTACCATAATTATAAAAGGCTGAAGTGTGGGACCATACCGTACATATTTCCGTTTTATCTCCTGCACCGCAGCCAAAATGTCTGTTTCACTTGAAAGAAATGAATTTCCTGTTTCGAAGGCTTGTTCAGTCCTTTTCCCAGTATCTTGCTAATTTTCCTCGTGTACAGAAGATAGTTAAGTAGAAGCAGGATGGCCACACTTGATTAAGGAGAACTGTCCTCTGAAAAAAGGGCAGACATACCTGTAATAATCTTTATATACCAACATAATAGCAACATGTTTTTTTTGTAATGCACCATAATAGTTTTGTAAGACTGGTTGGGTGCCCTGTCAGAGGTCTGAGGGAGGTTATTGAAGATGGCAAAGCACCCTGCATTATAATTTTCAAATGTTGTAAAAATTGTTAATAGCCCACCTAAAATATGTCATCAAATTATTATTTTTTTAACTATAGGGCTTACTGTTTTTTCTTTACAGTTTTATTTATAAATCTGAAAAATTCCATTAAAAATTATACCGGGTGTCCCATAATAACCCCCCCCATCTTTTTCCTATATTTTTCAAATATCAATCCCTCACCACCCCCAAACATTGTTGGGTAGTTAATACTTCATTTTGAGTAGGTACCCAATTTCGGCCGCCATCTTGGATCCGCCATATTGGATCCAAAATATATTTTTCAAATGTAAAAGTGGAGTTGTGACCCATCATTTTACAATTACAATTTAAAATTACAATGCCTTAATCCGTTTTTTAATATCTCGATTGGTTCTTAAGATATGATTACTTTAAATTTTATTAATACTAAAAATGTATTTATTTTCAACCAATTTAAGCATTACAAATTGATAAAATAGGCTAATTTTTAGTTTTTGAGAAATTCATATTTTTTTAATGTTTATTAAAAATTTATTAATATCTTGAAAACTAAACATGATAATTAAAAACGGGTTGCGGCATTGAAAACAAATCTAGATTGAACTGATGGGTCACAACACCATATTCATATTTGAAATAACTTACCTCATTTCAAAATGGCGGATCCAAGATGGAGGCCAAAACATTTACATTGGAGAAAGTTAAGTGGAAATAATTCAACAATGACTGGTGGTGGTTATTCGTCACTATCCAGCATTATTTTGTGGTTATAGCCTATTTGATCAATTTTTAATTTTTAATGTTTATATTGGTTGAAAATAAATAAATGTAAAGTATTCATATCATGAGAACCAATTGAGATATTAAAAAACGAATTGCGAAATTGTAATCAGTGAAAAAATCTAGCTTGAAATAATGGGTCACAACACCACTTTTACATTTGAAAAAAATATTTTTGATCCAATATGGCGGATACAAGATGGCGGCCAAAAATTGGGTACCTAATCAGAATGAAGTAATAACCACCCAACAATGTTTGGGGGTTGTGTGGGATTGATATTTGAAAAATATAGGAAAAAGTTGGGGGGAATATTATAGGACACCCGGTATATTACATTGGGGAAATGTTGCATTTATTAAATAATTATATATATATAAAGGCAATTTTGATAAAAAAAGTAACAACAAATTAAATGTGTGACATCTACAATTTTAAATTTTTTTAAACAAATACATTAAATGCCGTTTGATTAATGATTCTTCAATTACTTTGAAAAACGTAGTGTCTTTTTGCTTGTAAAAAAAACAATTTTACACGTTGAAAACCCAGAGTATACGCCCTCCCAATGTTGTTAGATTTAACTAATCCCAAATTTATAATTTTAAATTTTTAGTCGAAATTGTCATTAATAATAACTTTATATTAAATCGATGTTATATTATTACCTGATGCAATGGTTTTAAGATGTTTTATTGCCTGTTTCCTGTCCTTATCCCTAGTTTGTTGTTCCTTGGTATTTGCTATAGTCAGGATTTTACTCCTGTACGCTGTGATATTGTTTGAAAGACTTCTCTTTTTCGGGATGGAGATGGTCAAAATCTTGAAGAAACTGGAAACAAAGTTTATTTAAAAAGAGTTTTTTTAGCTGTTTATAGAAAATTCGATGTACTCTTGAAAGGAGAATTTATTATTAATGGGGTTTAAGTGAAAAAAATAAGGTTCGAACCATAAACTTTGGCCAGAATTATCTCCCCATTATTATAATCCTATAAGCCTATTTTCTGAAAAATCCCAAATATTATTTATTTTTCTCATTAACTAAATGACATTACATTTGCCAGTATATGCTGTTAAGTAATTACAAAGGGGGGGACAAAGGGGGCAGATTGCCCCGGACCATAAAAGAACGGGACCATATTTTCAGCTGAGTATTTTTAATTTCTTTCATCATAATAATTAATTATTTAAATATATTTCAAAAAACCGTCTATATTTTTGATTGCAAACAAAGAAAATCAAGTTGGATGTCGACTGATAGCGCCACGGTTCCGAAAATTCAACCCTTGATTAGTGTACTCAAATAAATTACATTATTTTATAGGCCTATTTTGTACAATTCTAAGACACATTGGTAAATATATGTAGAAATACCTTTAAATTGAAACCTCAAGTATTAAACTCCTTCCAGCCGTTCTTGAGTTATGACTATGAAAAGAAATCCTCTCGCCTTAGGGGTATTCCTAGCCTACAAGTTTTTTTCAAACTCCGTAAGGTCTTAACTTGGGTACAAGTATGTGGGAGTTAACACGATGGTCCGAAATGGCTATTTATTTTATAATTTATCTATCACTGGATACATATTAAGTTACTTAGTTCAAATAATATGGTTTTATCAAGTGACGTACATTAACTTCACTTAACAGGTGGTGGTATTTAAATCAATCATGTTGCCTAAAAAAAACACAAAGAATTAATTTGAGGAAATATTGAAAATCATTTCAAATTTCAGTCGCCTACTCGGTTTAGTTTATTTAATGTAAAGATCCAGATTCGAACACATTAACAAATGAACAGTACTGACAGGATAAAAGTTAAAAATCCTTTTGAAAACAAAGTAAACATCAATACATAATTTCAACCACTTCTCTGCTAGGCACCTCTACGCTGGCAAGTGTCAGTCGTCAGTGCTGCCAGCATAAAAGTACCATTAAAATCCAAAATTATCTTCAAATTATTTTTAAAATTCACCATTCTCATTAATGTCCTTCGTACATTGTAAATGACTTTACAAAATTATTTCAAAATTACCCTTTGTTATTTGGGAATGACTTTATAAAATTAATTCGAAATTATGTCAATGAATACAAGACAAACATTTACGGCTGGCAGAAACCATATTTTGTTTGATGTGCTATGTTGAAACGTCAAAACAAATTTAATAATCCTGAATAACAGTAAAAATTACACCCACAATAGAACTTAAAACATTGTGGGCATACCAAACAACATTTGGATCAAACCACAAAAATGTAAAAGTACGATAATCGTACATTGGAACACACTACATTAACACTTGACTTTATCGTTATGTCCTCATAACCCTGAAATTTTACCAAGCCCGCAAATATAATTGAACGATTTAACTGAGGAAGTATTTTTCAAATCGGCTAAATTTATAGGGCCTATAGTCAATGGGTAGATATGTGATCTCATGACATTTTATTATGACATTATTGACTAAACAATACGGTAACTTTTATTGCCATAACACTCAAACTCACCGGTAAAATTCTGTTGTAAGACGTGGAGGTCCCAATCCTGCAGGAAGCGTGAAGTTTCCTCACCCATTATTCACAAAGGAAACAAAGAAACAAGTCACTACAATAAACAGTCCAACCAGTTACACCAACAACTAACTCACTCAGGACTGCATGGGTCGAAGATTAGGGGTATGACGCTGTCATCAGTGTGATTGCGCATGCGCGGACACCTGTCAGGCACAGGGACGGTTAGAGCCCACCCTCTGGTTGGCTGGGGTACGCTGCAAACCCCAGCCTTGGAAGTGCGTCGCGTCTATACGCTAGGGTCCCTCACAAACATTTTGTTTTTTGCCACATGACATTCTATATGTGACTACCACAATGCGCGCCTGGTTTTAGGCAGAGGAATACAAAATATCTAGGGCATTGAACGAGCACTAGTACGGGCTGGGGCTAAGTGTGACGTCACTGATTTCATCACACTAGCATTGCTAGTGTCCGCAACATTTGTTTATTGTTAACGCCTAGATTCTAGTCTGGACTATTTTAACATTACACTGCTAGGAACGGACCAAAGCCAAATTGGAGATGTAATGTGTGTGACTCCAGACCACATTGGTTTGCCGCATGCCGCTGGTTGTAGCGCCAAGAATCATGCGAAATCAACATTTACTCGCAATCTGGAGCTCTGATTTTTCTCAGTGTGGTGATCGGCTGTCCTGCTCCGTTGCATGTTCAGCTGGCGACCGGGTAAATTCGACCTTGATCATCTTCTATGAGACAATCTCGTCTTCTCAAGAGCTGACTTGTAGGCTCTACTCAGTGACGGATCTACACTTACTGTCGCCCGGGGCAAAATCGGAGTTTGCCCCCCCCCCCCGGGCACCAAACACAAGAAATATATTTTTAATGCGTCTTTGATATAATGGATAATTAATTAATTATCTTGTATATCTTAATATATAATTTTATATTAGGATTCATATGATTTTAAAACACCGATTTTCGTAGGCTACGATACAGCCTACCAAGAGCTGTTATTGCCATAATGTGACCGAGAAATTTGCCAGCCGCTGGTAAAACCAAAGCAAGGTGTCTACCCGATTTCACAAATGAATCTTCCGACTTTTATCTGACCTTTGCCGACAATTTCAAAACGATTCCCGACCAATGAAATCGGCCATGTTGCCTCTTAAAACGAATTCTTGAGCCCAATCTATGTAAAGTAAAATACAATATTATTTGACGCCCGCAAAGCGACCGAAAGATTTTACGGCCGCGATATGTCCAACATATTTAACGGCCGCAATGAGACCAAGAGATTTGCTGGTCACAGAAACATTGAGCGATTTTCCGGCCACAATACGACCGAGAGATTTGCCGGCCGCGGTATATACGACCGCAATTTGACAGCCGCGATGTGACCGCAAAAGGTGTAACGGCTATAAAAAGGGCTTGGAAGCGGTTTAGTTGCAATGCGACAGATTTTGCCAGCCGTGCATGGTCTAAACGACAGATTTTTCACCCAATAAATATGACGACCTCGAAAAGAGAAAAATACTTATCGGCAGTGATACAGCAAAGAAATATGCCTGCCAGCAGCGACTGATTATCTGGACAAGACATAGCATATAGCAAATAGACGTGACGGCCGCGAAAGGAGTGAGAGACTTGTCGCCCACAATGCGACCAAGAGATCTACCGGCCGTAAAACAAGCTGGCGATTTTCCGGCCACGAAATGAGCGAGCGAATTTTCGGCCGTGGGGACGAGTGAGCTATTCTCCGTCCGCGAAACGAGCGAGCGGCTTTCTTGCCATCAAACAACGAGAAATGTGACGGTTACGAAAACAGAGACAGTCTTGACGGCCGCGATGCGACAGAGGTTTTCCGGTAATGAAACTACTGAGAGATTTGCTGGCCGCGAAACGAAAATTTGACTTTAAATTAAATTGTTTCACTTTTCACTTAACCGGAGCCAACCAGTTGGGGCGCCGCTGGCGCCCCCTTTTGGCCGGCGCCCGGGGCAGGCCCCCGCTGCCCCCCCCTAGATCCGTCACTGGCTCTACTGGACCAGATCCAGAGATGTGATTCGTCTCGTCTGGTCGGGTGGTGCGCCATTAGCTGCGCAAAGGAAACAGCAAGGGGACGCACTGCACGAACTGGCTTTGTGCTCCTCACTGCCGCATTAAAAAAAAAAATTTCATGTAATTTGTATGTATTTGATATACCGTACAAAAAGTATAAAAAAGCTGATAAATTTGAAAACCTAATAAAACCCGTTTGGGCAAACGTAGCCAATTTTTCGGGTGATCATGTGATAACTCAACTCATAAAGTTTATTCGAATGTTGTGTGTAAATATCTGCTGATTCACTGTCGTTACTTAGAGCTTAAATCTTGAAAATTTAACCTAAAATAAAGAATTGCGCACAACAGACCGATGAGCTGGCATTACCAGTCCCAGGAACTATCATGATGTAATTTTTTAAACTTATTTAACTTTTTAAAAATAAATTTAAAAACATATTTTTAAATGTAGTCCAACAAACCTAAAAATGCTGACACGACCTGGAATCATTGGGACCAGCGTGTTGGGCTGTCATTCATTCTGGCAAGCTAATTCTTTATTGCAGGTAACATGTTTAGTTTTAACACTCTGAGCAACGACATTGAATCAGCGAATACATACTCATGGCGTCGGAAGAAACTTCATGACTTTAGGTATCTCGTGGTCACCTGCAAAATAGGCAACGTTTGCCTAAACGGGGCTTATTAGATTTTGAAATCGATCAGGTTTATCGATCAGGATCGACGGTGTATTTCAGTGACTTTTTTTATTAACACTGCATGACGACAATAATATAACTGTAATAGGCAGTTACCAATGTCCGGTTCAGGAGGTAACCCGTGGTGGTAATTTCATATCTGGACAAAGGCAGTTTCGTCAGACGGGCAGCCCACTCACTTTCGCTGGTCCCGGATCTCGCGGTACGTCACAACGTCACAGCTTCGTCATGGGGAAAGTGTCGTGTGTCCCCACCGCCTGTGTCGACAACACACCACACACCCGCGGACGAGCGTAAAGCCGGATCCAAATTATACAGCAGACTCCTTGTTATCCGGACACCTTTTAACCGGACATCGGCGGAAGTCACATTTTTTTAACCGGAAATTTGTTATCAAAGTATCGGTTTAACTGGACGTGATCGGCAGGAAATGAAGTGAGCTGATAGACGACTTTTGTGGGAAAATATTTGAGACCAGTAATGATGTGTCTAAATATTATGCTGTATAGTTTGAGTAGAATGAGTTATTTTATGAGTGACAGAGTGACTGACGAACGATATCGACGATTCCAAGGGGTAATACATAATATAAAAACTATAATAATACATATGATGTGTAATGTTTGAATATCGTAAATAATTTGGGAAACATCGGTTTAACCGGAAGACTCGTTATCCGGAAAGGCCTCGGTCCCGGGAATACGGTTATAAGAGAGAGTATCCTGTACATGCATACATGCGCGCCAAGTACGGTCGCTTAAGGATAGGGCTGCCATTTGTCCCGATCTTTCGGGATTGTCGTCAGTTTTCGCCTAAATGTCCCGGTGTTCCAATAAAAGAAATGAGTACCGGATGATCATTTTAGAATTCTATAGATAGTAGGTATAACTTCCAGCGTCCTCTAAAAGATGACAGTGCTGCACTATATGAGGGATGTTTTAAAAATCCTTTTTCATTTTGTTTTTTGATAGTTTATATTATTGACCTTAAACCTTTTTTTAGTTCTCATTATATAATAGAATTTCATTTTAATTAAGTAATACCATTTAAAAATAAGACCTGCGATCTAAACGATCTGTGAAATAATAGATCTTAATAGATAAAAACATTTTCTTTTCAAATCGACTTTTGTGTTGGTTTATATGTCCTCTAAAATTGATCTTGTTACGTTTGAATACTTTTATCTAAAATATTTGAATACATTTTCATGTTATTTAAAAGGATTCATTAATGTACATAATGTAAAACAAGATTGTTATAGACAAACTTTTTTCAAGTAGGCCTAATAGTTCCAAGCTGTCGAGGGGGAGAGTGTGTTGAGTCCTTGGGAAGAAGTGTTCCGTATTCACTTAACAAAATTATGGCAACCCTACACATGCGCGACGAATACGGTCGCTTAAGGTTACCTAACAGCGCCGAAATCGCCGAAATTTGCCCAAAACACGCTCCGAGCGGTAAAATCAAGCATTTTTGTATTTTGATTAGGATTTTTGCGGACATTTGCCATTACTGATTAGTAAAAAAACAAGTTTCACGACGTTTCGGGATCTGGAATCTGATCCCGTCTTCAGGTGGAAGAAAACCTAGAACATAACAAGATTAGTAACACATAGCCAGGAAAACCTGGACAAAAACACAGCTAAAACAGAGAACTGTAAAAGCAGTCACGAAAACACTAAGCTGTAAAGAAAAAACAATAACAAAAAAAAAACACAGGAATCACAAGAATAAAGAATCACCAGACAGGAGAGAGCACGTCCACACCCAACCCACGTCCACGTCGTGCTCTCTCCTGTCTGGTGATTCTTTATTCTTGTGATTCCTGATGTGTTTTTTTTGCGTTATTGTTTTTTTCTTTACAGCTTAGTGTTTTCGTGACTGCTTTTACAGTTCTCTGTTTTAGCTGTGTTTTTGTCCAGGTGTCCCTGGCTATGTGTTACTAATCTTGTTATGTTCTAGGTTCTCTTCCACCTGAAGACGGGATCAGATTCCAGATCCCGAAACGTCGTGAAACTTGTTTTTTACTGATCAGTGATGGCAAATGTCCGCAAAAATCCTAATCAAAATATAAAATCACCATCACCAACAATGAATTTCAAACAAGCATTTTTTATTCCCGAAATAATAGTCTATTTCATTACTAGTACCGACAGTGGTATTTTGCGGTGCGCGCTCAAGTTTAATGTGAGGCGCGGAGCCGGTCACATGAACGCCGAGTTTCACGTGCGAGGAGAAGCTGAACAGTTGGCATAATTGGAGCAAGTCCCGAAAAATCACTGGAGCAAGTCCCGAAAAATCACTTTCGGCACAAGTTATGAACGATACTTTATATCACGACGCAAAAACACACAAGTACAGAATAAGAGACATCAGTAGAATGAAAACTTATATTTCTAAATCAGCTTTTTTTGTAAAATTGGTTAAACAAACCTACATAACATCGTAGATACTGGCTTATGCCCATTTTTATGTTATCATTAGATTGTTAAACGGTAAAAACAGCTGATTTAAACTGTAAAAATAAATGGTAACGAAACATCAGTACGCGTAGCGGACAGAAAAAAAAACTTATTGAGAGCGAGGGAACGTAAATTTAGAACAAGGGTTAATCAGCTGATCGTTTTTCCCTTGCTCTAAATTAGAACTTAGTAAACTATCGTTTTAGCGAATTTCCCCTATAGGGAAGAAGCTATTACCGTAGGTCTCATGGTAAGACTTAAGCTCGGGACCACTATAACTTTTCGTTTTGGGGCCCCTAGAAGCAAAAAACACTATTCGTTCGAATTTTTAGATATATATATATCTATATATATATATATATATATATATATATGTGTCTGTTAGCACGATAGCGGCCGCAAAAATGGTCCGATCTTTATGAAATTTGGTACGGACATGTAAAGTGGTAATCAATTGGACGAGTTCGTGAACCAGCCCGATCGGACCACCGGAAGGGGGGGTAAAGGGGGAAAAACACCCCCAAAAATGGGTTTTTTGAATTTTTTACATAGAAAAATAAAATTTACCGAATTTTTGTTGGCACCAATGAATTCAGCTCAAAAAAAACAAACAATTTAGTAACTTGAATCACTGCTCTATGTCCATTGGTTTCTGAGATATTGAAAGTGGTAAACACAGTACGTTGTCCCAATGTTAACCTTATGGGAAATAAGTAAAATTCTATATCTTGCTTATTACTCAACATATCATGATAAAACTTGGTAAATGGCTTCTTCTAGTTCAGATTTACTAAATATTGAATTAAAACTACCCAGTTTTTATATACCTGTAGCAGCAAACCTGCATACTCATTCCCCATGTTATTCTTATGGGGCTTACCAAAACATGTCAAATCTCGCTGTGTTGGATTGAAATATGTTGTTTTGCATTTGAAATTCGCTGAGTATGCAGGTCTGCTGCAACGGGGGTATTGGTTAATATCAGCTCCGTCATCGAAAGTAGCTACTTTCGGTACTGAGTGAAGACAAATTTATTTCGATATTTCAGCGATATTTGTTTGACGTAAGATAAACGTTCCGAATGTCGAAACATGACAAATTAAATATTTTACATTCGAAACATCGAATTAACAACTACTCTACTGGTATTTGTTAACATTTGACATAACAACAAATACGTTACGCTAAGTAAGTTGTTTAAAAACGTTACTGAGTTAGTGAGTTAACAAAGTGAAACTTACCAGCGCGCACGGCCGATGGTAGTGGTAGCACCACCAGCAGCAACAGTCCCCACATGACTGTCAGTCGGTCACACATCACATCACTAGAACACCACTGTGTGTATACCACTGTATGTACCACTGTACCACCATATCACAGGTGTTAAACTCGGACCATGCCGGGAGAAATATCTTGGAAGTTGACTTCAGTTAGGAAACCCTTTTAAGAAACCTTTAAGTTTAAGAATTCCCTCCATTATGTAAATACTCGTCTGACCTGACAAATAAAAGAGCGACCTCGAGGTTCGGAATCGATTTTGGAAGTAGTATTTTGAATAATTTAACTGATAAGCCGCGAAATTATACTAGGAGAGTTGTGATTTCGATGCCGTAAAGTATACGATCGATATCTCACACCTACACCTGTACTTTCACCTACCTACCTACCACCCTTCTTATATCATCAGTGATAGGGTATAGAGCGAGTATGAATTTTTGTACTGCATAAAACAGTTGAAAATTAGCAGTTTTAAAACCCCTATAATAGCTTCTCGCAGGCCTCATAGGACACCATTTATAACCCAAAACAAATTCATACAGTAAACAAAACAATAACCGAAATTTCCTCAAGTCATACATTGAATCCACGAAGGTCCATGTCATAAGAGAATCGTTCTCTAAATACATGAATCATGTCCAAACAACATTTCATGATTCAAAATTGACTCTCCTTTCCCTCCCTATGATAGTGATACGTACGCTTTAAACTTTCAAAATTGACGGTAGGTTTATCTGCCGTCAATAACAGACCTGTTCACTACAGAGGTCTCGATTAAAAAAAGGCAGTTGAAAATCTCCAGTTTCTCCCATATGTATCACCCATTAACAGGGACGTAGCCAAGGGGGGAGGGGTCCGAACCCGCTCTTCTTTTAAAATGTTTTAAAAGTAATGCTCAAATTAAACCCGGTTACAAATTAGACCCACTGTTTTTTTTCATAGTACCTCATAAAGCCAAACGTTTGAAGAATAAAGCTAAGTTCGTACTTTTTCATATGAGGAGGTGATATTGGCAAGTGTCATCTCCGTAAGAACTGCTTGCCTCTTAAATGTGTGCACTTTTGGACGCAACCTTTGCTTTATATGAAATCTGAATAATCTGATACGCACGCATATCATTGGCTAATGTATGGTTGCCTTCGTTGCCATACGTCTGTAAGTTGTACGAACGGTTTATATTTGTGGGCCCGTGACCGTGTCGGTATCGTACCAAGCAAAACATTAGAAACGTTCGTATATTTTCATTGAGCGCATAAAAAAGAGTAAAATGCGTGAAAGGCAATGCAATTTCTGCTAATTGCTGTTACAGAGTATTGGTATTGAACCATTCATACATTTTCACTTTTATAGTAGCCTAGTATCAAGTTATTGTTCTGTGATCGTTATTGATCTGTGATCAAGTAAACAGTAAAATGAAAGAGGCAGAGTAGTGTTAATGGTGATTGGAATGAGGAGTCTTGAGTCTGAATTTGATTTAATTTAATTAGAAGTAGGATTGACGGACAGCGAATACGCGAACACGTAAGCGACGATTTGGTGTATCTTAGATACACCAAAACGTATGAAAATGCGGATTTATTGTTCTAACTTTCAAAGAATTTCCATGGGTTGCCCCCGAACTCTTTTCCACTGGTGGGTCGCCCACATCCCCTAGGCCCTCCGGTTGTGATATTCCCCTCTCGACCAAGGTATATCTACACCACTGTTTATTTCAGCTAAAAGAAAATGACGAATTTCATTTTAATTTTATAATCATAACTCTTGACTTGAACTCAAAACTCTGGGCAAAGAAGTCTGCTCGGTATTAAATTCTAAAACGGTCATCTAGACCGTCTGGATCCCTCTCCTCCAAAAATCTCAAGCTACGTCCCTGTCCCTAAGCGGGTTTGCTTGTGGAGTTGTACCAAATATGGGATTTTTACATAGTTCACATTGAAAAAAACTCGGCATTGTATTAGATATGATTAACAAAACGGAAGAAAAACACTGTAAAAATATAACTTTTGGCCAAACTTAATGTAAACTTTTGTACCTAGCCCAACATTAATAGACTAATGGGGGAAACAGCAGAATGAATTAGAGGTTTACACGTGGATTCTTTATCACATTTTATCCTGAAGAATTCCAAAAGGAATATGCAATGGGACTGTGTTAATTGACTTGGGTAACTGTGGTTTATCTTAATTAATTATTTGAATTTTCAATAATTATGCTAACTTTCTTCAAACGATTAATTAAAACGATAAAGAACCAACGAACCATAGATCGAGGAGATAACGGAATCGAAACAAGTATCGCTGTAGTGGATTTATCTTATAACAGGAGGTGTGCGAGTACTCGAGTATCAAGTTTACACTACTCGACTCGACGTTTTAAAAATACTCAAAGTTCGAGGCGAGTGGTTACTCCCGCCAGTTACTCGACATTGTTACGCGTGATTCAGATTTACGGTTGTTTTTCACACCCATGTTTACCCGCATACGGTAAAAAATCCTTTGCTTTACTTTAACTAAGTTATTCAAATCAATAAATTTATTCCACTTAACTCCTTTCTAGAGTTAGCAGTTATTTATTGTACCTTCTCTTCGTCAATCTAAGTAAGGAAAAAAGGTGGACTGCTATTTTAACCAAACATTGAATTAGGCTTTATGAAGGAATATATTTGATGTGGCCTGAGTTTTATTTGAAAGTCATTAGTCATTTTATTTGAAAAAACAGGGAAGCCAAATCAAGCTCAAGAGATTCTAATTAAAAGTTGTCTTAATTTAGATTACCTACATCATTTGATATACTTGCTCTTAACTCAAGAACACCTCTAATAAATGGCGTTACATTATTAAATTGGATTTGAATAATAATTATCTTTTGGCATTATAATCACGCAGAATTAGGAAAACTATTATCTTTGTTAGGCTACTAAAAAAAACTAAACTCGAAAAAGCTCGAAACTCGACTCGGCTTAAAAAATTACGATTTGCACACCCCTACTTATAACTAAGAACCCGGCATACAACAAAATAACACGAAATTGATTTTGAGGCACCAAGTCCCTCATATCAAACAAAGACATCAACGGTGGGTCGGACTGAAATCTGAATAAACCAGCTGATAAATAACGACGTTATTCTCACTTACAATACATGAATAATCAAGCATGAATATAAAACGTTTGTGGTTCATTTAAGGCATTTAATAAACTCAGATTTTTTATAAATAAAAAGACAATTAACATATAATCATTAGCTACTTGTTATATTTAGAGGTCAGTTAAAATGTTTAAATCTAACATTAAGGATTTTCTCGCTACAGCTCGATGACAAGTTTCTGTTATAAGTTTTACATGAATGAGATAGTGGGTTCATTTTATATATAATTAAAAACAAAACTATTCATAAAATTTGAAATTAAATAATATAGGTATCATTGAGGAACTAGGTAGATATCGCAGTTAAAAATATTCTGCGCTTTTAACTATGTTTAATGGAAGATTTATATTTGGGTGTAGACCCAATAAACAAACCAATTTCAAAAATTTTACAACTAATAACTATTTATACTCTTTTACGGTCGGGAAATGGCTACTAGGTTATGCACTGACTTAGATAACTTAGGTAACTAAGGTTACTGTTGTTTCTTTTTATAAGTATAAAGGTTTTTAGTGCCTAACACTCAGTTATTGTAAATAAATAAAACTATAAGAAATAAAAAATAAAGAAAACATAAGTCACGAAGTAGAAAAGAAATAATCGATCAGTAAAAAACGGGATTAGAATGAAGCATCGCCCTAAATGCACATATAAAAAAATAATAATACGACGGCTCCTTTGACAACATATAAACTGACACGATGGACAAATTAAACTATAATGACCTACTGTGCACTTTCTATGTTGTACGGAAACTTTTCTAATGAAACCGCACAAAACAACCGACCGGGCCAACACACGACCGGGCGTTCGAAGACGGACTGGTCTTGGTCTTCAGCTGTCGGGCTTCGCCTCGTCGCTTCCCCGGTCGGTACAGTCAAGTCGGACACCGTGGCGGGTACAGTCACGCCCACAACCTCGGTGCGTTGACCCATTTCCTCGCCGCGAGCCAGACACAGCTACACTTGCGGCTTCGATGACGCCGACAGATGTGATAACTCGCAGTCCAGGTCATCTCTCGGGCGAATAACTTTACCTCCATCTTCTACGGTGGAAGGATTCAAAGCCGTAGCAAGAATATTGTTTTGGGGGGGGGGGGGGGTTTGACCAGGTCCGATGACAGCATTTTCGGTCCTTCAAATCTGGTGACCTTTTTTTAGCTCTTACGTCTGCTTTTCGACCGCTTTATTGTAATTTCGGACCCTTTCTGGGCTGTTCCCGGGCTCCCTGCGAGCCCGGACTCTTGCCCCTTCAACAATTGCGGGGGGGGGAGTTTACCCCCTGACCCCCCCCGTTGCCTACAATTTCAACTATTTGGGGGGGGTTTTCACCCCCTAACCCCCCCCCATTGGCTACGGCCTTGGAAGGATTGAAATAAAAATGCTGAACAAAGAGCAGGTTCAATGTGCAGGGTGTTTCTAAACCCTCCAGAGACCTTTGTGGATCTCCTCCTTGTGTCACGTCAAACATATTTTGTAATATTTATTTATTTATTAGCATATGTAACATCTTTACAACACATATAATGTAAACAAGGCAGAACTTTGCCACACACTATGCAAGCACCGTCGTAAATAAATAACTCAAGCTTACTCTGGATCTTTTCCGTTACTTCACCACCACTCAGAATCTAAAATACGTAAAGAAAGTCGTTCGGAGTAATTAGGAATATTGAATTCGGGGTTTCTTTTACCTGCAGTATTCGTGAAAGCCTTATCTTATCGCACAGCGACAACCGGACCGCGCACTCAGCGGCCAGTCTAGACAGTGATTAGCGAGCGGCAACAATGAATTTTTTAAGTGTCGCAAGTGAATGAAACAGTGAGGAGAGTTCTGTGCGTTTTTACGTTCATCGGCACCGGCGTTTGTAGTATTGGTTATCAGTCGATGTTAAGACCTAACATAACCTAACCTAACCTAACCTAACCTAACCAACTCATCAAATACATTAAGTAGTTCTGGCTACCAAAGTAACTTTAAAGTGTAACAACGTAATTAATATGTGTATTGTTTTTGTGTTTGTGTGTCAAGAATAATGTTAAAAAGTTGTTATAATACTCTTTTTCGAACAATTCAACGTTTAAATGGCGAGTAAATATATTATTTAGCAGTATTAGTTCTATCCCGATTAATTCTCAGTCTATGGATATTAGTTTGTAAATGCGAGGTATAACAGAAAAAACCCTTTTCTTGTTGTTTTTAAATAGGAAATACTGTAAAATGTTGTAAACTAAACCTACTTTAATTTAAAATAGAATTGGTGGCGAATTAACGGAATCATGAGCAAAAAAATAGTGGTGGTGAATTAACGGAAAAGATCCCTTACTCTTTACAAAGAAATGTATTTGATGCTTGAACAAGAAAAAACCTAAAAATATCTTTACCCGCTCGAGACAAAACAGTTACTCTGACAGGATACTCTGACGACTATATGATTCGTCCTGATGCTAAGGCCAAAAAATCCCTAACAGAATCAGAATCAGAATCAGAATATTTATTTCCAAAAACCAATTGACAATAAATAGAAAGATAAAAAACATTGGAAATTTGACATCGCATGGGCCTGCAGGCTTGTGCGCGATGCCGCGTAGTTAAAATTATAAATTGGAAATTAGACGTGCTGTTCAAATAAATTAAAATAACTACCTTAGTTAGAAACACAAAACTCTCAAGGTTGCAACTACTAATATTAAGTTCAGGCATTCTTTAACTACGCAGCTATTCAAGATTAATTCATTAGTAGTGAAAATATAATATATTTCAAAAATGCAATTAAAATTTGAAAATTTAAACAAAAACAAATTACTTTAAATAATAAGTCCTAGGGAGAACACAAAATGGCATTAAATGAAAGTAAGAGGAAGTAAGAGGGTGATCCCAAGTAGAAAAACATGTCGAAGTCAGTCAACGTGTAGTATAAATGGATGACAGGAGGGTCTCAGCAAAGCCGGGGACGGTCTCCAACAGCCAGGCAGTCACACGCCGCTTGAACACGGCATCCGAACACCGTATGTCCCTTATATCACCAGGTAAATTCCTGCAGATAACGTTTGCTAAATAAAACGGATTTGTACGATTAAATGATTTTACAATAACAGGAACATGAATTCCAACATTTTGACTGTATCGAGTTGGGTACGAATGTAAAACAGGAGAAATGACATTGAAATCAATTTTTTTTTTTAATAAATAAGAAGTGATTTGATAAAAATTTGTCTTACTGTAAGCACTCCTAATTCTTGGAACAAAGCATCTGAGCTGTATCTTCTATTCTTTCCTGTACCACATCTTAATATTTGTTTTAGAATAATGAACAAGGGGTCAAGTAAAGATTTAAAAGTACCGCCCCATACAATAATACCATACTGTAAATGAGGTTCAACAAATTTATAGTATACCAGTTTAAATTCTTTAATGTTTAAAATGTCATTTAATTGATGAGAAACGTATATCATCCTACGTAGTTTGTTTTTGACTGTGATTATGTGTTTTTCCCATCTTAAATTTGAATCGAAAGTTACACCTAAATATTAGTAATAATTAACTCGTTCAATAGTGTGACAAGGACACGCAGTGCCGGCGCCGCCCCGCCCCCGCACACGTGTAGCCTGAGTGCAAGGTCCGCGGGAGGCTCACCTGATGGACGTAGGTAAATTGGAAGGCACTTAGTTTTCCCAATATTCATTGTGAGTACATTTTGATCAAACCACCCTTGGAGCAGCTTTGAATCGTGTAAAGCATATTGGAAATCTATCTCCCAACTACTACCCTTGATTACAACCGCTGTGTCGTCAGCAAATAAAAATAGCTTTCCCTTAAGATTCAGTCTGTCAAGATTATTTATGTAGATTAAAAAACGTAATGGTCCTAGAGTGCTGCCCTGCACTACTCCATAATCGACGTTAGATGAGTCACTAATTACACTAGAAATTGCTACTCTTTGGGATCTACCCGCTAAGTAGCTCTGAAACCATTCTAATGCCCTACCTCTGACACCAACACATTCCATTTTACTAAAAAGAATTTTTCTGTCGATTGAATCAAAGGCTTTAGCTAAATCAATAAATATCATCAAAACTTTTTGGTCATCATTTATTGAGTCAGTTATAGATTTTTGCACCAGAAAGAGAGCATCCGAGCAATTTTTATTTTTCCGAAATCCATATTGTGCCTCGGAGAAAATGCCTTCCAATTCCAAGTAAGACTGTAATTGTTTCTTAATGCATTTTTCCAGAATTTTAGGAAAAACGCTTAAGGAGAAATTGGTCTGTAGCTACTGACTTCGGCTTTACTTGAGGATTTGTACTTACAGGGGAATTACTTTGGCTTCTTTAAATAAATCAGGAAATTTGCCAGTACAAATACTTAAATTAAAAATATGTAAAAGTGGTTTGATCAAATGTTTTGTATTAGTTTTTATAATATCTGCAGAAATTCCATCCAATCCGGGTGCTGAACCACCCCGCAGCTCACGCACACATTCCTCCACCTGACTGGCGGAGACCGGTTGAAGGCGAAACTCACTCACCACGCGGTAGTCCGCATCCTCCACTACTGGCGGACCGGCAGAAGGCGGCACGGCACGTTCTTGGCTAAATTTTCACCAACTTGCGAGAAATAATTATTGAAGTTGTTTGCAACTGATTTCACTAACTCATTTGAAATTGGCTGGGCCTTAGCAAAGCTTTCATTTGGAAATTTATTCATTTTTGATCCCACACCATTTATTTCATTTAATTTTCCAAAAGTCCTTAGGATTACCTGATGATTCTAGTATTTTATTTTTGTAATATAAGTTTTTGTGCGTTTAATTTCATTAAACAAATTATTGCGGAAATTTTGAAAATATAATTTTAACTGATCATTAAAAGGTTCTTTTTTAACTTTCTTGCATAATTTATCACGTTTTCTTATAGCTTTATAATTTCTTGTGTCGTGTACATGTTTTCTTAAATTTGGTAGACATCAATTTTAACTGGTTAATTGTTGTTAAAAATTCTTCACACCCCTCATTAACATCGTTGATTGCACAAATATGGTCCCAAGACTGAGCTTCAATTAGCGTGCTCAACACAGCTTTGTCTACATATGAGATTTCGCCTCTGTTCCGCTCTGTAATGGGCCCCCCATAGACAATCCTCATTGCAGTAGCGTAGTGGTCGGTCACAGTCGTTTTGAATACGACTGATGTGATGGCGGAATGGTCAAAGTGGTTAGTAAAAATATGATCAATGCATGTGCTTGAGTTCTCGGTCACTCTGGTAGGTTTGTCAAATGTAAGTAATCAGTCCAACATTAGCTAAAATGTCTAAATACGCATCTTTTACTTGGGAGTTTATGTTATTGCTAATGTCAATATTAATATCCCCAGCTAAGATATAAGTAGTACCTTTAGAAGTAGATGGTATTGGCCGGTCTGACCCCAGCAGGGTGGTGGTGGTTGCGGTCACGTGACCTCCCCCCCCGACGGGACCACCCACGAAGCCTAACCTAACGTAACCTAACCTAACCTAACCTAACCTAACCTAACCTAACCTTTTTTTTGATATGTAAATGAGATCATGATTAGATTATAAGATATGCAAATGAGATAAGAGATTAATCGATAAGATATGAAAATGAGCTTACGTAATACGGAATGCGGACGCTCGCTCGCGGGCGCTCCGGTAGACCACCCACGAAGGGTCATTGACTTCCCCCCGGTGGAGAGATAAGGTGATTGACAGGTCCATTAGCGGACCGTTAGGGAAAGTAGACTCGGCACCGAACTGGCGGGTCGAGGATATGTTTGGTCGAGGATACGACTGTTTGGTCACGTAGACACTTTCACCGACTGGCGGGTGAAAGTTTCACTATCCTCGTACTGGCAGGTCGAGGATATAACTGGAAGTCTAGAAACTTCTGGCGAACGGCTCTTTGGTCACGCACGCACTCTCCAACCGTTGGCGAGTCTTTGTTTGAACCCTCAGTCTAGAGTTGGAGTTCGTAGTGCGCAGTCGCTTCCAGTAGACACGCGTTCGCGAGTGCTATTGTGAATTTGTATTGTGTGCTACAGTGCTTGCTGTTTGGATACTAACTACGTAAGTTATTGAAAGACATTTTATTTCAATATTAAGAATAAATTTTTGATTAGATTTCGACATTTTAACTTAGTGTTGTGTGACATGGAGTCATTAATTCAAAGTTTTCAAAAATGACTAAAATTGGTTTGTTTTCATTTTATTTTTATTTTTTAGTCTATTATAATATTGAATTACACATCAATTCAGTTCAGTATTAGTAAAACTAGTAAGACTTAGAGTTTAAACGACTTAGGTTTTGGCTGACGACTTAATCATGTAAAATCGAAATAAACAAGTTAAAAGGGGAAAAATGTTTTTCAATTGGTTGTTAAAAGGAATTAGTAATTGTGTACCTAGAAAGAAACATCGTAGTTTTAAGTAAAACTTAACATTTCAATGTTATACAACACTATAACGTCACACTAGGACCACCCACTTAGTGTCATTGACCTCCCCCCCTACCTCCCACTTTGCAAATTTTAAGAACTTGTTCTAAATTTTACTGGTAGTTTTGATCCGCATGATAGCTTTAAGTTTAAGTTTGTATAATCCGGCTGGCATTTAACCGGGGGGCGGCTAGGCACTGCATAGATTGGATAAGTTTTTGTCAAAATTGTAGTTAAACAACTACTACTATGCAGTGTTGGGCTCAGGTCAAACTCGCGTCAGATCTCGGATTATACAAGCTTGTGTGCATGGTAGAAATTTATAAATAGGCTAAGGTTTATGCCAGGGCGCTCAGTCTACATCGAAACACAGTAGCGGGCGTCACGTCGCTTATGTTTCTACGTACAGCGAGGCTTGTTATGTGATTTCAGGATTGAGTTCCGCTGCGACACCTGTGACAAGGTCTACCTGAGCAAGGTTGCATTTCGTCGTCACCAGGCTGAGCACGGAGCGCCGAAGCTCGCCTGCGTCCTGTGTGGCTACTCGACCAGTCGCAAGGACCTGATGACGAAGCACAAGTCGTCAGTGACACATCTTCGACGAGCGGGATCGCAGCCGCCTCCGCCTACACCTCATCTCGCCTGCGGAGTGTGCAGCACTACATTCACCCTCCAGAAGAACCTGGACCAGCATATGCGGGAGCAGCACTACCCGGACGTGGAGCGGGAGCATCGTTGCCCGATGTGCAACCGACAGTTCACCCGCCGCGCCAACCTGGTCGTGCACCAGGAGTTCAACTGCCCCGCGAAGAGGAAAGCAGTGTGGGGCCCGACAGCGCCTCGCAGACCTTCCCGGCCAGGGGTGAAACGACCGTTCCCGCAGCAGCTGCCGTCACAGGAGGAGGAAGCACAGCCGGGACCGAGCAGTGACCTTCAGCCGGAACCGTGCAGTGACCCACAGCCGGGACCGAGTAGTGAGCCTCAGCCTCGTGAGATGGACGTCGACGGCGATGAGGGCCCAACATTTGTGCATGTGGAGGTCGGGTTCCAAAATAGGCTCCAGACATTCCGCTTGCGGGAGCCTATGCCGGCGCCAGTGACAATCCCCGAGGTATTGAGAGACTTGTCGGACCGGCTTGTACAATTGTTAAGGAACGCTATCGAGGAACACCCGAACATTAAAGTGAACCTATTCCTCCAGTGCGAATTTGTGGACGTGACTGGTGAGAAAACGTGTTTGTGGGCGTTCAAGACGATGAACGCTCCTCTCGATAGCACGACGGACTTGGACAAATTCGTCGAACTTTCGTTTGAAAAGCTCGTGTACGAGAAGGAGCAGTGCGAGATGGTCGGCTCCGGTTTGACTTAGCTGCGTGTTAAAGACTTGGAGGTTCGCATCAACGTACCGTTGGGCGGTGGGTAGCATATCCTACTTCCCAAATCGCTCGCGGGTACGCGATGTGTAATCAATGTAAATAATATAGACAATAGATGCTTTGCTTATGCAATGTTATCGAAATTTGTTGTGTCGCACCCCGAGCGGCCGGAGTCGTATCCTGACGCCTTGTTCGCCCGCTACAAATGACGTTTTTTCTTTTTTTTCTTGTTAGCCTAAAAACAATGACAGTGCGCGAGTGGGCAACCTCAAAACTTTGACTGTGCGTCACTAGCAAAATTATATTGTAAGTAAAAGAAAGATTTTAAGTTAATACTAACTACCAAACCAGCAAACTAAAAACAAACTACAAACCCTAGGGCATCTACAAGTACAAACAACTACCATGCCTTAAAATTAATCAGTCCTACATCAAGATGTTATTGTACAAATAACACCAAGATATTTTCACCAAACAGCAAAAATGATAAAATGTTCAGGTCGCCTTCTGAACATGTTACCACCTCACTGTCTAGCGAGCAACTGATGCCGAAGCACAAGCGCAGACCCCGGACCCCAACTCGGCTCGAGATCACGGCAGTTGGCAGCCGGGCCGGGCTGGTGTGGCAGCTGGTTGACCACCTGGCCTCAAGCGCAGACCCCGGACCCCAACTCGGCTCGAGGTCATCCCCCCTCCCAAACCACAGGAGCCTTGCTGCGGGTTTGGTTTCCATCATTCTTTCGCCACTGTTCCAACAGGCAACAACACTTGTTTCTTTATTTTACTTCACATTGGACTTGTAAAAATGTTAAGTGTTAAAACTTCCTAATAATTAATATTTTAGGACTTAGAAAATCTTTCAAACTTATCATTCTTTTGCCACTGTTCCAACAGGCAACAACACTTCTTTCTTTATTTTACTTTACATGAGACTTGTAAAATTTTAAGTGTTAAAACTTCCCAATAATTAATCCTTTTGGACTTAGAAAATTTGTCAAACATTTGCTTCAACATTTATTTTACAATATTAAGTTTCTTTTTTTGCTGCGAGTTTGGTTTTCATCATTCTTTCACCACTGTTCCAACAGGCAACAACACTTCTTTCTTTATTTTACTTTACATTGGACTTGTAAAAATTTTAAGTGTTAAAACGTCCTAATAATTCATATTTTAGGACTTAGAAAATTTTTTAAATCCATCATTCTTTTGTTACTGTTCCAACAGGCAACAACACTTCTTTTTATTTTACTTTACATTGGACTTGTAAAAGTTTTAAGTGTTAAAACTTCCCAATAATTAATACTTTAGGACTTAGAAAAATTTTCAAACATTTGCTTCAACATTTATTTTACAATATCAAGTTTCTTTTTTGCTGCGAGTTTGGATTCCATTATTCTTTCGCCACTGTTTTAACAGGCAACAACACTTCTTTCTTTATTTTATCTTACATTGGACTTATAAAAATTTTAAGTGTTAAAACTTCCCAATAATTAATATTTTAGGACTTAGAAAAATTTTCAAACCCATTATTCTTTTGTTACTGTTACAACAAGCAACAACATATCTTTATTTTACTTCACATTGGACTTGTAAAAATTTTAAGTGTTAAAACTTCCCCCTTAATTAATATTTTAGGACTTAGAAAGTTTTTTCAAACATTTGCTTCAACATTTACTTTACAACGAGATTTTTTTTTAAACTTGCATTATTTGACCTTGACACTTAGATTTCTTTTCAAACTTACATTGGATGATCTTAATACTTAAGGGTTTTGAAATATAAAAAATTTAGCAGTTATTTACATTTTTGTGTTTAATACAGAAAAAAAGATTTGTTTTAAACTTCCATTATTTGACCTTGACACTTAGATTTCTTTTCAAATTTACATTGGATGATCCCAATTTGATTTGATTGGATGATTGGATTGATTGGATGATTGGTGATTGGATTTACTTAGGGGTTTTAAAATATAAAACATTTAGCAGTTATTTACACTTTTTGTGTTTAATACAGAACAAAAGATTTTTTTTAAACTTGCATTATTTGACCTTGACACTTGGATTTCTTTTTAAACTTACATCGGATAATCTTAATACTTAGAGGTTTTGAAATATAAGAAATTTAACTGTTATTTACACTTTTTGTGTTTAATACAGAAAAAAGTGGTGGGGGTAATGCTATAAATAGGGGTAGTTTTAGAGTGGTTTTCATTATTACGGCAACTTTTGTGGAGAGCACACCTACGTCATGTATTACTGCATTAGTTGCGAAGAATCTTTTGAAGATGAAATTTTACTACAAATACACAAAGAAGTTTACCATAACAACGAAACAAACCAAGAAACAAATAACAATGCAGAAGAAGAATATTTGGAAGATTTAGATCAAATACTTGCTACCGTACAACAACAACTAAATTCAAGACCAAGTGTTATTCAATACGCACCTGGACCATCTTTGGATGTGGAATTATACGCCCGAGCTTTACCAGGTAGTGTAGTAACTCATTTTAAGATTGACAATGCTCAATTGCAACTTGCACAGTTTATTTCAAAAGCAAAAACATTAGTAACAGAAACATTGAACAATGAACTAAGAAGATTAAATTTTATAAAGTTTGGAATATTATTAGATAATGTATTTACAAATGTTCAGAATGAAACACCACCAGGAGGATTTTTAACTAAAAACAAAACCATCATGTTTGCATCAGTTATAAGCTCAATTGTGGATGATTGTTTTGAAGAACTTTTAACAAAATTACAAGAACATGAAGGAAGAGGTTCTGGATGGAGTTTGTTAAGTATAACAAGCTTAGATGTAAGAGTTCATAAACATGGATATGGAATGAGAGGTAGTAGTTATATTGTTTTGCCAAAGAAGATTAGAGTAACCAAATCTTGTGTTAACGTACAAAATGAAGATGCTGAATGTTTCAAGTATGCAATGCTTGCAAAATTTGTAACAGATAATGTGAAACGACCGAGTAGAGCATACGATGAGGTTTGCTATAACTATAACTTTCAAGGCATGACTTATCCTGTTGCAATTCAAGACATATCAAAATTTGAAAAGAAAAATCCTTTTGCATCTGTAAAAATCTTTGGCTTAGATTCATCCAACAATGTCTACCCCTTACGTATAACACCCACCGAACGCAGAGAGGATACTGATTTATTATTAATAACAAAAGGTGATATTTCACATTATGTATATATTAAAGAATTTGAAGCTCTAGTTTGCAAACAGTTATCAAAACATAAAGAAGAAAAAACCACTTGTAAAAGATGTTTTTGTTTTGTAAACAAACCTTTAAGAAGAGGTGGTTCAGAATGGTTGATGGAACATCAAAAATTATGCAGTGGAAACTATGAAGTAAGAATTAAATTACCACACCCTAGCAGATCGCAAGTAAAATTTGACAAAGTTATCTAACAATACAGAATTCCAGTTGTAGTGTATGCGGATTTTGAATCTTCATTGCTTCCACTTGAACAAGAAGAAGGAGAGCAAATTACAAGCAGAACAAAGTATCAACTTCACAAACCAAACAGCTATTTTTTAATAGTAAAATCCACTCTGTCTGAAGAACATCTTCAAGAATATGGTTTGACATCTACACCGAAGATCTATCGTGGAGAATTAGCAGCTCGATACTTTGTTGATGATTTATAGGACATCGCTGGGAAAGTGGAAGCAATGTATAGCAATGTGGTTCCTATGTCACCTATGACACCGGAAGAACTTTATCTTTATGATTCGGCAACAACATGCTATTTGTGTAACAATCAATTTACAGAAACTAAAGTTAAAGTTCGCGACCATGACCATCTGACAGGAGCCTACAGAGGTGCAGCCTGCAACGGATGTAACATCAACTACAAACTACCATCTTTTATTCCTGTGGTTTTTCACAATCTTAGCGGATACGATGGACATTTTATCATTCCCGAATTAGCAAGAGACAACGGTGAAATAGATGTTTTGGCACAAACTATGGAAAACTTTATAAGCTTTTCAAAAAAGGTGGGCAAAATTAAACTTAGATTTGTTGATTCTTTTAGATTTATGCCTTCCAGTCTTATGAAACTTTCTGAAAATTTAAGAAGACAAAATTTAATAGAAACAAGCAAAATTGTACCTGCAGAAAAAATGGATTTGGTTCTTCGGAAAGACGTTTTCCCGTATGATTACATCGATGGACTACATAAATTTCAAGAAACATCACTTCCTCCACCAGAAGCATTCAAAAGTAAACTTACCGATTCGGACATTTTACCTGAAGACTATCAACACGCATGCAGAGTTTGGGACGAATTGGAAATGAACACTCTGGGAGATTATTCTGACTTTTATGTAAAACTTGATGTGACCCTTCTATGCGATGTGATGGAAGAATTTCGAAACACTTGTTTTGAAGCCTACGGATTAGACCCTCTTCATTCTTATACTTCTCCAGGACCAGCTTGGAAAGCTATGCTAAAAGAAACAAAGTGCAACCTTCAATTATTAACAGATATTGACATGGTGTTGATGATCGAATCGGGCGTTAGAGGTGGATTGACCCAAAGTGTTACTAGACATGTTAAAGCTAACAACAAATATATTCCAAACTACGATAAAGAAAAACCATCAGTTTTCTTAGGATATTTCGATGCCAACAATTTATACGAATGGGCCATGTCTAATCCACTTCCTTTTGGAAACTTTGAATGGGTTAATCCAGACTCTATTGGTGATATTTCGCAAATTTCAAAAGACGGAGACACCGGATACATATTGGACTGTGACTTTGAATATCCAGAACACTTGCATGATCTTCATTACGATCGTCCACTCCTTGCAAAAACAGAAGTTTCACCAATTGGCAAACATCCAAAATTAATGATGACTCTTGAAAATAAACAAAGATACGTAGCTCACTTTTGGGTTGTTCAACAAGCACTCCAATTGGGTTTACGTATAACCAAAATTCATAGAGTTTTAAAATATTCCCAATCGTGCTGGTTAAAACCGTACATTGATTCAAACACCAGAAGAAGAGCAGCTGCAACATCAACATTTCAAAAGGACTTTTTTAAATTAATGAATAATGCGATATTTGGAAAAACATTGGAAAACAAAAGAAAACACAAAAATGTTAAATTAGTTACAAATCCTATAAAACTAGAAAAACTTCACAAAAACCAAACTTTGGAACATCCGTTATCATCAATGAAAACCTTGTGGCAGTATCTATGAAGAAGACAAGCGTGAAAATGGATCGTCCGTTGTATGTTGGAATGTCAATCTTGGATATTTCCAAAACTCACAAGTATGATTTCCACTACAACAAAATGGTCGCCTTCTACGGTAGAGATAACATCGGAATCGCCTTCATGGACACGGATGCTTTCATCTACTGGATTCTTACTGAAGATATGTATTTGGATCTTCGAACATTTGTTCACAAAAATGAATTTGATTTTAGTGACTATCCAAAAGATCATTTAAATTATGACAATGATCGGAACAAAAAGAAACTTGGAAAATTTAAAGATGAAGCAAATGGAATTTACTGGAAGAACTTATTGCACTAATGTCAAAATTGTATTCACTACAATTGCGTAAAGAAGAAAACAATGTTATTAAAAAAGCTAAGGGTGTAAAAAGTTTGTATCTTAAGAAGAATGTAAATTTCGAACACTACAAGCAATGCTTATTTGAAGAAACGACTATAACTGCAAAATTTAACACCATCAGAAGTTTCAACCATCAACTGTACAGCGTAACAGAAGTGAAAAAAGCACTCTGCTCCAATGATGACAAACGACACATTCTTCCAGACAAAATTCACACTCTACCATTCGGCCACTATTCTCTCAATCCTATTGATGAGTAAAAAGAAAAAGAAAAAAAGAAAAAAATAAAAAAGAAAAAAAGAAAAAAAAGAAAAAAAGGGGAAATCACATCATGCTCGCTGTGATTTCCCCTTTTTTTATAATATGTTGAAATGACCTTGAACTATAAAAGCGGATGCAGAAAAAGAAACACTCAATACTAACTTGACTTTGTTAGTAAAAACGTCATGGCAGAGTTAAAGGAAAAGATTGTTAATGAACTTCATAAACCTGCAAGAATAAAGTTTCCACGAAGAAATACTGTTGTAAAAGGAATAAATGATTTATATCAAGCAGATTTAATTGAAATGCAACCGCATAGTAAAATAAATAAAGGATTTAAATACATACTTACGATTATTAATTGTTTTACTAAAGTTGCAGATGCTTTGCCATTAGAAGACAAAACGGGTAACAGCATAACAAAAGCTATGGAAGTAGCTATAAAAAGAGATAAAAATAAAATTAAACATTTACAAACTGATGATGGGAAAGAATTTTTTAATAAACCTTTTGCTTTGTTAATGAAAAAATATAAGATAAATCATTATTCCACAAATTCTGGGAAAAAGGCAGCTATAATTGAAAGATTTAATAGAACCTTAAAAGGTGCAATGTATAAAATGTTTTCAAAAAGAGGTTCTTACGTATGGGTTGATATTTTACCAAAATTAATAAGCGATTACAACAACAAGTTTCAAAGAACTATTGGTATGGCATCTAACAAAGTGAATAAGAAAAACGCTAAACTAGTTTTACAACGAATTAAAAAGAATACACAGCCAAAAGCGGAACAAAGAAAACCAAGAAAATTTAATGTAAATGATAAAGTTCGAATTAGTAAATACAAAGGAGTGTTTACTAAAAAATACCTGCCCAATTGGACAAACGAAGTTTTTACAGTGTATAAAGTACAACCTACTGTACCGGAAACTTATATTTTAAAAGATAACAAAGGTAATTTTTTACAAGGCGGTTTTTACGGACATGAATTGTTAAAGTCAACAGTAGACGATTTCTATCTTGTTGAAAAGGTGTTGCAAAGGAAAAAAGACCAAGTTAAAGTACGTTGGTTGGGGTTTGACAAAACTGAAGATTCGTGGATACCTATAAAAGATTTGATTTAGTTTTAAATCAACTTATTTACTCTTCTGCCTTTGGATAAGATGGAGATTTTTCACCATAAAGATAAATTTAATATTAATAACATTGATGATTTAACTGTAGATAACGTTAAAATAAACAATGGTAAACACGGCAGTTTATTTCCAAACACTCTACGATGTATAGTAAGCGGTCCTTCAAACTGTGGCAAAACTAACGTTGTGTTTAACTTAATTACAGACACAAAAGGATTACGATTTAATAACCTATATATTTTTTCAAAGTCCTTACATCAACCAAAGTATCAATTGTTGGAAAAGATCCTGACTGATGTGCCTGATGTTAACTATTACAAATTTAATGCTAGTGACAGTGTTATGCAACCAGACCAGGCTAAGCCGTATTCTGTATTTGTATTTGATGATGTATCTAGTGAAAATCATGATACTATTAGAAACTATTTTGCCATGGGAAGACATAATAATATTGATAGCATATATATCGGACAAACATATAGCAAAATTCCAAAACAACTAATTAGAGACAATGCAAATATTTTAGTTTTATTCAAACAAGACGATACAAACCTAAAACATATATACAACGATCATGTAAATGCTGATATGTCATTTGAAAAATTCAAAGAGCTTTGTGGAAAAGCTTGGGCGGAAAAATACGGATTTTTGGTAATTATGAAAGATAAAGCTATAACAGATGGTCGTTACCGCATAGGTTTTGATAAATTTGTTTTAATACATTAATTAACAACATTATCGTACAAGTCTCTATGGTGTAAACATGGTTAACCAGGAAAAGCTATTAAAATAAATAAAATCACTTAGTGATTCTATTAGACATAAAAACAGAGCGTTAAGATTAGGAATAAGTGAAAGAGAGAAATTTCTGGAATCAACATTTAAACCTATTACTGAGCCATTAAAACAATTAGGGCAAAATGTTAAACCTTCAACATTTAATTTTTCCGGAGATGCTATTTTACCCATTTCAAAATTTGAACAAAAAGAAGAATATGAAGGTGATACAAGTTTTACGCAACAAGAAGAAACAACTGAAGAAGAAAGCGAACTAGGTGAAGAAACGGATGTTTTAACAGAAAAAGAAGGTTTTTCTACAAGCAAAGAACAACAAGAAGAAGAAGAGTCTATTAATCCGTCCAACTTGAGCAAATTGGGCTCGGATATTGCGTATAAAGGGCCGCTTGCAAGACAATTTGTATTAAAAATGCTACATTCTGCACAGCCAACTCGAAAATATCATACTTTTGGTGCTAGAATAGAAGAAAATGGGCTAATGATTGGAGATAGCAAACTTGATGTAGATGAACATGACAATATTATTATAAATAATAAACAATACAAGGGTACAAATGGATTGTTTGAACTTATTTTTAAACCGAAACCTAATAAATATACTAAAAAGGATTTAAACATTTTTAAACAAATATTGGAGGATACAAATGCGCATAAGAAAAATTATTCTAAAAATTTCAATGTTCATAGAAATGCATCAGAAAAATATAAAACTATTATTGCTAAACTTTTCCCACCAAAAAGAAGGGAACCCATAAAAAGAAAATCATTATCTTCTGCTGAAATAAATATTTTACATAAAAGGAGAAAAACAAATCAATCAAGTTTATCAGGAAAAGGATTATTGAAAAACTTGTATGATACTAATATAATATACTACAACGATATAAACAAATTGGTTGATAGAATGAAGTTGATATATGAAGCTAAACAAGCCGGACATAGCGGTTTAGAAAACGAATGGGTAGCTTTGGTCGGCGAATTGCGAAATCGAGGAGTAATTGCATAAAAATATGAGTATATAGAATAGTATAACCGATTAAACATTCAGTATAACCATGAGTGTGGATAGGTTTGGAAGTATTCCGAAACTGGAAGCAAATCAGGATCTTATGGAAAAAGAGATGGTTTACCACTAACATCCGATGGAGATTATGATATAAGTAACAAACGTTTAAAGTTTGTAAATGATCCAAAAGATGATAATGATGCAGTAAATTTCAAAACTTTAAAAAGTGAAACATTACCTAGCCTAAAGCTTCAAAATGAAGTGTATAACGCTAATTATTATAGAATTATAAATCTTCCAAAACCAACAGATAAAAATGATTCGGTAAATAAAGAATATTTAATGTGGTACATAACCCAAACCTTAAGATATGATCCTAAAAGTAATAATAAAGTATATGATGCAAAAGATCTTAGAATAGCCAATATAGCAGATCCTATTAATGATCAAGATTCAGTTACAAAAAAGTATTTACATTCAGTCATCCCTGAAAAAGCAGATAAATTTTCCTTTTACAACTTTGTAATACATGATATTGGAGACCCTAAAGATATGAAAGATGCTGTAAACCTTCAATATATTACCGATCATTGTATTACACATGATATTAATACAATTGATTGCAAAAATAAATTGTTGACTAACGTTAAGGAAGGAACTGCAAAATCAGATGCAGCTACAATAAGTCAAATAATAAAATCAAAAAATAACAAATGGGATGCTGATGCAAAAATAATTACTAATGTTAAAAAAGGGTTGGATGAAACTGATGTAGCAACAATTGGACAAGTTCCTGTATTACAAGAATATGAAACAGGTCGTCGACAAGTCTTTGATTGCAAAGGGAGACCACTAGTTAATGTTGGAACAGGAATAGCAGACGGTGATGCAGTTACAGTAGAAGAATGGCGTAAAAGAAGCCTAAGAAAAGATCGGCATAAGGAGTATTTTAATTGTGAATACTTGCGATTAAGCCCCTTAGATGACCCTCGCAACTTTAATGATGCTGTTAATGTAAATTACATTGTAGGACTATTAAGCGTAGTATTATATGATGTGTATAACACAATAAACCCTATAAAATCTTATCAAAAACTACATTGGGTTAAACAAAATGTTATGGAAAGATATTTTTTAAATAAGGAAACTAATACTTTAAGATCTTCTAAAAATAATGATGAAGAAGATACAATCATACCGCAAGGTTGGATAACACTTTATTACCCATAAACAAACATACTTTTACATGTTTATTATAAATAAACAATGTCAAAGGATAAGTGAATCATTCATTATAAAGCATTTATAAAATAAACAAGTATTGACATTTCTTTTCACTATAAAAGACCATGTTGAAAGTTCAACGCATCAGTCATAATCGACACGTTATAAAGAGAGGAAGAGGAATAGCATCAACAGCACTTTCTCTTATTACTTAGCCGGTTGGAGCTATAGTTAATAAAGCTATCGATTTATTACCTGTAGAACTACATTTACCAGGAGGTTATCAATATTGTGGTCCTGGAACAAAATTGAAAAAAGACTTGCTAGAGGAGATTTTGGAATAAATAAACTTGATCAAGCCTGCAAACAACACGATATAGCATATTCAAAGTTTGCAGATACTAAAAATAGATCAATAGCGGATAGAGCACTTGCTGAAAAAGCTTGGCAAAGAGTAACATCCAGTGACGCTAGTATCGGTGAAAAAGCAGCAGCTTTAGCGGTATCAGCAGCAATGAAGGGTAAAACGATGTTTGGAGGTGGAAAGAAGAAAGGAGGTGGAAAAAGGAGGAGAAAACCTGCAAAGAAACGTGGAGGAAATATTAGAAGAAAACGACGATCCACCGCAGGTAAAAATAAAAAGAATTAATCAATATGGTCAATGATAAAAAAAGGAGGAGGATTATTCCTAAGACCGTATCGTGTGTATTAAACAGAAAAAAACAATTACTAATTCCAAATAAAGAATTAACAGATAAAGAATTAATTACTTATGTTTCTTGTTTAAAAATTCCATTTTTTAGAGGAGTGTTTATGAAAGATTCATTACCTGTTAAAATTTGGAAAAATGAAACCGGAATAGTAAATTTAGATAATAGTAAAGGATCAGGCACTCATTGGGTATGTTATAAAAAGCTAGGATCAACTATTTACTACTTTGATAGTTTTGGTAATCTCCCACCACCAAAAGAACTAAAATATTACTTTAAAACAGCTAAAAATGTACTATACAATTATAAAAGAGAGCAACCTGATGATACTGTAATCTGTGGACATTTATGTTTAGATTTTTTAACAAAAAGCGTTAGTCAACTTTAAGATGTCTTCCTATACAGTATCATTAACTGGAACTTCATCTACTTTGCGAAGTGTTCTTTTCCCTGCGTTACGTTTGGAAAAAGATAAATTATGGGAAGCCGCATTATTAGATATAACAACTTATAATTCTATTCCCAACGTTACTGAAAATGTTAATGACAAAATACATTATTACAAAACAAAAGATAAAAATACAAACAAATATTCAGATATACAAGTATTTAGTTTACCCACTGGAGCATATGAAATTGATGATATAAATGAAGCGATACAAAATCATATGGGAAAAGATAATATAACAATAAAAGGAAATAACAATACTATGAAAGCTGAAATTAAATGTAAATATTATATAGATTTTAGCAAAGAACATTCAATTGGTAGTTTATTAAGATTTCCTAAAACAACAAAAATTTTAGAACCTAATATTAACCCTCCGTCAGTGACACACGGAGTTTTCCTCCAGGCGCTTTTATTTTTATAAAAAAATATGCGTTCTTACCGGTCGGCAGTCGCAGGAGTAACCGTACCTCACACGCCTCTTTCTAGGAATTGGTTCGACCTCATTTCACTCTCCCAACCCCCCCTTCGTACCCCTTCTATTCAGTTGAAACCCAAGAGTCGTGTAACGTGGATGCCAAGTTCTTAATTTGTAGGGAGCATACTGCACCTGCTTTTTGTATAAAATGTGCTAATAAGGATGATAACATGGAGATCAGTGGAAATAATGATGTATATATACTCTGTACCCACTATTTGTACCAGTTACTATATTTGGATTCGAAAATATAGATTTTGAATACAAGTGACAAGTAACACATTTTACATACCTATAGGGTTTCAAAAATTTGTGAAGTAAGTTGTTTATTGCTTGATATTGATTATACAAGGGTTTCATGTAACCTTTTTACAATATATGTATAAAACTACACTGTTTGTCTATTATTTCAACACCCGGAGAAAAACTCCTTGAGTCACCATTCGTGTTTTAAAATCAAAGTCACCTACCAAGGGTTAACCATTCAGGTGCTAGAACTGTGACAATAATGAAAGTTAACAGTATAGATGTTACATGTAATATTATACATGGTTCTTATAGAGATGGTGAAAATACTCATATATTGCACACATTCTATCCAACGGTCGCTCCGGGTTTTAAAATTGTGGAAAAGCCACAAAACTTGGTGTACCTACCGTTAAACACCAGTTTCATTTCAGACATTGTGGTGAACATACTAGATCAAGACGGAAATCATATTGATTTTAGAGACGAACCTATAACTATACGAATACATATAAAATCAACCGTATAACAATGGGGTTATCATTTAAAAAGAAAGAGCTGACTGGTAAACAAGTCAGTAGCACTTCAGCTATAGAAGGATTAACAAGTGATAACATTCGTTTTCTAGAAGAAATTGGATTAAAACTTATTAATAATGGGAATATTGGATATAGCGCAGGGTCCGACATTCGACGAAACCTTATGGGAAAAGGAATATCATACGCACAACCCTTACGCTTCATTAAAATTAAATAATAATGATGAAATTATAATTCCCATACAACAACAAGATATTTATACACTTCCATGTGAAAGTTATTTGTATATCGAAGGAAGAGTAACAAAAAAGGATGGAAACACTGCAAGTACTGTTCCGTTCATAAATAACCCCATGGCATATTTGTTTGATGAAATAAGATATGAAATTTCTGGAGTTACAGTAGATTCAACAAAAAAGGTGGGAATTACAAGTACATTAAAAGGATTAGCATCTTTAACACCGAGTGAAAAAAATATGCTGGCCGCCGCAGGATGGGTAGCACCCAGCGATCTCTATAATACAACTGGATCGCGCGCTGTGTGCTGTGTTTTCGGTCCGGCCGCTCGGCTCTCCCTCCACCGCTAACGGGTGAACCGCGCCGCTGCAGCCATTTACTTTACACGGGACTACCGTGTTCGCGCTCACAAAATCCGCTATATCTTCGCTCGTAGTTGCTTGATTTTTAATTAATTTACACAGTTGCAATCTGTATTAAATTGTGGAGATAATGATATAGATTTTATATCAACATAATTATGTTATAAGCTGTATTCGGCAGACATTTTTGTACGTTGAATGAAAGCTGCTATCTTCGCTAATATTTTATCGATTTAATTTAGTTTAGGCATTTATTCTGGTTCAAGTTTGAAGTTATAAAATTATGTTTTTCATTTTAATGGAAATATAAATTTTTTTTCCAAGAAAATACATATAGCAAGCGTGCATGAATGTGGTGATTGAATATATTTATTTGGTTGTAGTATTAAATGAGGGCTAAAAGGCTTGGAAAAGGTCATCAAATTAAGCATAAAATACACTAATAAAATTATTTACTCGACAAAAATAATATTTTCATAACCTTAGTAATCAAATAATGGTTTTATGTGTTCTTAAACAATACTAACTTGTGCAGTTTTTGCCGAAGGCCGGCCGACCTTGGGGTTTTATTGTGTTCTCAGTTTTGATTAGTGGTGTAGATTTATTAAAAAAAACAAATAGCCTATCATTTTGATCAATTTTACTTTATTTGGGGTTTCTCCCAGCTGCACTAAATCTTTATGGCCTTTAAAAACCTTTAAAACATTTATTTTAAAAACATTTACAAACTAGTATTTAAAAAATTAATAATGTGTCTTACAATATTACGACAATGTACCTTGATAACTAAATTCCTGCTTGTATATTCAATAGTAGAGCGATTCCCAATTTAGGCATATAGTATGTCTTTAGAAACCAACTAATATGTTGATAACACTAGAAATAAACAAAACCTAAAATGTACCAAAGGCAGAAGTTTAGTTGAATCATGATTTTAGATTTATTTTAGACCTAAAATACTAAAGTAGTATTGATAAAGCAAAATTACTTACCAGTAAAATTATAACGAATTGTTTTTAGCATTATTAGAACAGTTGTACACCGCGCAATATTTCGGCATGATGACTTGGGCATATTTTGTAATCACAGCATACAGCCAAAACCAACAGAACTGAATTTCAGAAGGTGGACGAAGGATTAATAAAGGGTGGGGTTAGAAACAGACAAGTCGAGACCATCGGAGTATATTTACATCGATAGTAGAGGCTTGAATTGCCTCCTTTGAGTGATTTTGTTTACCCATTTGCTGCGCGCGGGCTGATATTTGTAAACATCACTTTCTATATGCGTACAGCAGATTGGGACAAAATCTACTCTTTGTTCTATTCATATGAATGCATTAGGCCCATGCAATAATTGTTTTATAGCGTGAAAGTTTCAGTTGAACTGGTAATATTTCACAAACAAAAAACTAGAGAAAATACCAAGCCACACCTTTTTCTTCTATTTATATCGTTGCAGTGGTGTTTGTAATAACGTAAAACTACACAACAACCTCCGCAATTTCATAAGGAGTACAATGGTGAAACCCCCATTTAAATTGAGTAAGTATCAACAAAGTTACTTCAGTTTATATCAATGAAAACACGGTAGCCCCGTATGAAGTGTGTGGGCCGCGCGGCGAGGCTCACCCGTTAGAGCGGCCGGACCGAAATGAGCCTCGTTTTGGGCATTACAGCGCGCGATCCAGTTGTATTATAGAGATCGCTGGTAGCACCCGATTCCAGTACAATCACTCCAAACAGTTCAGGCAATTTTGACTTTTACATTCCTTTAAGATTACTTTTAGGCTTTGCCGAAGATTACCGAAAAATAATAATAAACGTAAAACAAGAATTAGTTTTGTTAAGATCATCAAACGACAAAGATATTATTATGGCGCCTGATGGAACAACGGAAGCTAATTTAGAATGGAAAATGCAATTAGACAAGATTGTTTGGAGAGTACCGCATGTACGGTTAAACGATCAAAATAGAATTTCATTATTAAGAACTTTAAAATCAGATCGTGATATCGTAATACCATTTAGAAGTTGGGAGTTTAATGAATATCCGGTTTTACCGGAAACACAACGTCATACATGGACTGTAAAAACTTCTACTCATTTGGAAAAGGCAAGATATGTAATATTTGGATTACAAACAAAAAGAAGAAATTAAATAACTAAACATGCTGGCGAATTTGATCATTGCAAACTTACAAATTTTAAGGTGTTTCTAAACTCGCAATTCTTTTTCATACGACAACTTCAACATAAACTTTACAAAAGACAGGTTTAGCGTTTTGTACGATATGTACGCAAGATTCCAAAATTCATATTATGGAAAAACAAACACACCTTTATTAACGCCAAACCAATTTAAATCTACCTATCCGATTGTTGTAGTTTATTTTTCCAAACAAAATGAATCTGTAAAATTTTCCAGTGTAGATATAAAAATAGAAATGGAATTTGAACAAAATGTACCAAAAGATACATCTGCTTATTGTTTAATTTTACATGATAAAATTGTTACATATACACTTTTAACCGGTATAGTAAAAGCAGTTTTGTAAAATGAAAAGAAAAAAAAATACCCCCACCACTCGGTTATAAAAGCAGGAGCGGGAACGCAAATTGTTTAGTTGACTGTCTACAGTTGTATGGGTAACATCGTCTACAGCATTATAAACAAAATGAGTTCTTTATCAGTTGTACAAGGCGTTTCCGAAACAACACCTTTATTGGAAAATGATGATGATAAACATTTTGAAGAAAATATTGTAAAGGAAATTGATGACCTTTTAAAGTTTGGAAAACAAAATAAAAAGTTGGAAAATAATAAAACAAACGTAAGAAAGAAAAGAAAACTTGAAGAAAATATTCCACCAAACATTTTAACTGAAGTTTTCCTTCGCATCTTTTATCCTATTTCATCTTGCATGAGTAAAAGTGTGTCGATAGGATTGGTAAAATCATTAGACTACTCTCCCGCAGTAATACTAAGCCATGGAACAAAGATGGTTTTATTTTCAGAAAATGCTTGGGATTCCTTTTTAAAACATCTACATCTTATTGAATGTCATTTAGCCAACAGTTTCTTTGGAAGAAAAACTAACATTCGACTTTTGGATTGTGACAATGAAATTGACATTATTAAACATCGTGGTCAACAACAAGTAAGAATTAGAGACTCGACACAATTTGAAAATAAAATTCTTCTAACACGTGAAAAATTCTACATTTTAAACTATGCAACATCACCTATTACCAGGTATATGAAACAATTAATATTTTCAAGCTCTGTTATTAAGGAATATCTGGTAGATGCATGCGAAAAACAACCAGACAGCACTTTACAATACGGACCAATAGATACATCCATCTTTAATAGAATACCTCACGAAGTAGAAATGTGGAGGCAGTTAAGAAACTTTGAACCTTTTACTGAAGTTGCAACGGAAGCTACAGAAGAAGAAACCAACAACAACAACAACAGTACAGAAGAAGAAACCAACAACAATAATAATACAGAAGAAGAAACTTTGCTAGTTAAAAAAAAACTACAATGTAATTTAACAAAAGAATAAACCGTGGGGTAGGCCTACTGGGGACGGTGCCCACGTTAAACATACACCAATGCGCCTACAACTGTACGGCCTGGTTTATATATCTAACCTACCGTGGTGTGGAAAACAGTTGATCAGCAGACACCGTGATGAGCAGACAGGATAAAGAAATGGTAGCAAAACCTTGTGTAATTGAATTTCAAGCATTTCGCGGAAACGATGATAGATTTATCATAAAAGAATTGGTAATTTTAGATTTGCTCACACAAGTGGCGTACCCATTCTTATTTGAAGCACCGTGTTCTATCCATGCACTAAAGTCAAAAGCTAAAATAACAAACAGATGGTTAACAAATAATTTTCATCATATCCATTGGTTTGAAGGTTTTCTACCGTACAATAATGTACTCAAAATTATGTTTCATTTTTGCAAACAATATACGCATATATACACCAGAGGATTGGAAAAAAAGAATTGGATACGACAGTACACGAACAAAGAAGTTTTAAACATAAAAGTGGACAAAACCTTTCACTTTGATGTTAGAAATATTTGCGTTTCTACAATAGATCCGAAACACAACCAATCTCAATGCGCATTACAAAACGCATATCATTTGGCTGCTTACTTACAAGAAAAAGAAAAATGTGGTGGGGGTTATGAAGGTTATAAATACGAGGAAGCAACACACCCCGAGTATCACTCTAACTCCATACTCCGAACAGACAACATCTCCAGTCCAGTCGAGGCACTCGTGCTGATAGGACCTACGCTGCTCTGTACGTTACCGGTTGAAGGTCGTGCTACTCGTGCACGTGTATCGTGTGCGCGTCTTTACTGGCTTGTGAGTGTAATTTATCGTAATTAGTTTACTAAAAACTTAGAATGTCAGCGATCTGTGGCGTGTGTAACAGGGACACTAGTACCAGCAAACCTTCGGAAGTAATAATATGCAGTGGGAATAATTGTAAAAAAGCATTTCATATAAACTGTGTTAAAGAGGAGCTTGAAGAGAGGATGGCTCGTGCTGCTAAGTGGAGGTGCAAGGATTGTCGGGAAAGTAGTGTAAGTTCAGGAACCAGTACACCCATTACGAAAGAATTTATTTTAAATGTGTTAGACGGTTTTAAAGCGGACATTTTTAAAGAACTCAAGAGTGTTAAGAACGAGGTTGCTGAACTAACTAAATCTCAGAGTTTTCTCTCTGAGAAGGTAGACTCGTCAAACTCGCTCATTGAAGAGCTGAAGAATGAGATAAAGTCACTTAAGAAGGAGAATGAAACGCTACGTAAAAACAACAACAATATGTGCTTGATTGTTGCTGATCTGCAGGAGCGCGTGCGATCGCTTGAGCAATATACACGTAGGACTAACGTTGAAATAAGCGGCATTCCGGCAACACCGAGGGAAGATATCATCAAGGTGGTGAGAGACGTGGGTGCAGTGATCGGCATGGAGTTAGAGGAGTCCCAGATCAACGCGGCGCACCGTGTACCCAGCTTCCGCAGCGACCGCGCGCCCTCCCTCGTGGTGCAGTTCAATGCCAGAGCCGTCAGGGACTCATCGATTCAAAAATTCAAGGAGAATAGGGGAAACGCTACAGCGGATCGGGTAAATTCAGCCTTTCCGAAAAACAAGTTTTTCATAAATGAGCACCTGTCTCCTGTAAATAAACTTTTTCTGTCGAAACTGAAAAAGAAATGCCGCGAGATCGGCTATGCGTATGTTTGGTGTCGCGAAGGAAAGTTTTTCGTGAGGAAAGCAAATGGCGATAAATGCATCAGGATTAACAGCGAAGAGGACATCGAAAAGCTTAAGTAAACAAATCGTTATCATCCTGTATTATTTTAAGCAGAAAATGGTTATATATATTACTTAATAATAAATATTGCTTTTGATTTATAAATTATGGTAGGAATTCATTTTGTTTATGGAAGGCAATAATGATTATTATTTTTCATTGGATGATAATTTTTTTGAAGTGAATGATGCCAATAAAAATAGCAGTTTCACATTGATCTACTGTAATATAAGAAGTATGCGAAAAATCTTTGATAATTTTCTCATTGAGCTTTCGCAACTGAAGCACGATGTTTCCTTTATTGTACTAAGCGAGGTATGGATAAGTACTAACGAATTAAATTTTTACAAAATACCTAACTATAACATTTTAGCTCACTGCAATGAGTCTTATAGGTCAGGAGGAGTTATTTGTTATGTATTAGATTCTATTTGTGCAACTGAAGTAAATGTGCAAAGCATGAGAACAGCAGACACTCTTCTTTTAGATGTTAAAATAAATAAATTACATTTTAAATTATTTTGTTTGTATAGATTACAAGAATATTCAGAAAAAGAATTTATTGCGGAACTAGAAAAATATATGGATAATTTTAATTCAAATACTATTTTTGTAGGAGATATAAATATTGATTTATTAGATGAAAAGATTAATACAAAAAACTATTGTAACTTATTGGAAAACAATGGGTTTTCATCTATGGTAAAAAATGCAACTAGGATTACAGAAACTTCCAAAACACTTATTGACCACATATTTGTGAAGCATAGACAAGTAAGTAATTTTAAATGTGCAATATTTGATCTAAATATTACAGATCATTGTTTATTAGGGCTCAGGTTTGTGGGTACACTTGTTGACTTAAGAGATATACCTTCAGTGTGTAGTAAGGAAACCATTAATTTAAATAAAGTTATTGATAGTATAAGAGCTATAGACTGGAATGAATTATTTATGTTGGATGATGTTAATTTATGTTATGAAACTTTTCATAATATTTTATCAAATATTGTTAAAAATAGTTCAAATACCAACCAGACAAACAGAAAACTTTCAAGAGCAAAATTAGTAAGCCCTTGGATCACATCAAGTATTTTACATAAAATTAAAAAAAGAAAAAACTGTACCTCTTGACTAAAAGGAGGCCTTATGATTTAGCTTTAAATAACCACTACAAAACGTATTTTAAGGAGTTAAAAATTGAAATTGATACAGTAAAAAAGCAATATTATTCCAATTTGATCAGTAGTGTTAATGGAGACCCGGCTAAACAGTGGAAAATCATTAATAATTTAACGGGCGAACGCCGTAATCAGACTTTTGATAAGGTGGAGCTAGAAAATGGTACAGTAGAATGTGACCCACAGAGTGTTGCAGATAACGTTAATTGTTATCTGATGAATATTGTTCAGTCTAATAATCTCACTCTCCCACATGCCGAACTGGGTCTCCAGCAATACTGCCACTCTTTTTTTATGGAACCGACAACTGATACTGAAATTTTAGGAGTAATTAATGGGCTAAAGAATAAAAAGTCATCTGGTTTTGACAGTTTTAATGTTTTCTTAATTAAAAATATAGCTAAATTAATTGCGCCTATCTTGACTCAATTTTTAATTTAAGTTTTAGCAAAGGAATATTTCCAGATCTTTTAAAGGTTAGTATTGTCGTACCAATATTTAAGAAGAATAATTCAATAAAAATAACTGACATAAGGCCAATCAGTTTGTTATCTATATTTTCTAAGATTTTAGAGAAAATTATGGTTAATAGATTGGTTAAGTATTTAAATAAGATAAACTTTTTTTCGAAGAAGCAATTTTGCTTTCAACGTGGTAAATCCACTGAGGACGCCCTTCTAAATTTTACAAATTTGATTTATACAAGCATAAATGATAGCAATAAAACTAATGGTCTCTTTGTTGACTTCAGGAAGGCCTTTGACCTGGTTAATCATGGCATTTTGCTCTGTAAAATGGAGGCGGCAGGGATCAGAGGTGTGGCGCTCCGGTGGTTCCGCAGCTATCTGTCGGGAAGGGAACAGCGCGTGCGGGTCGGAGGCTGCCTCAGTGCGCCTCTACCCGTCACCGTTGGGATTCCTCAGGGATCGGTAACGTCCGGTGTCCTATTCCTTATTTTCATTAACGATTTGCTCAGTAAAAATTTTAATGGTAAGATTCAGGCATTTGCTGATGATATAGGTTTTCTTTATTCACATAATAACAAGGAAAGTTTAAAAACAATGATGATGTTCGATCTAAATATCCTGGAAGACTGGTGCTCGAAAAACAGCATGCAAGTCAATGTCAGTAAGACAAAATATATAAATTTTGATTTCCGTGATTTTGAGTTTTCGTCTCCAGTTATTTATCACTCACATGACTGTCTTCGTTTAAATTGTCATTGTGAAAAACTAGAAAAAGTAAAGTATTTCAAATATTTGGGTGTAACTTTTGATGAGAGGATGTTATGGGAAAAACATATTCAACAATTACATACTAAAATGAAACAAACAATAAGAAAATTCTATTTTTTAAAGAATATTTGTGAAGAAAATTTACTACGATCTCTCTATTTTGCTTTAATTAACTCACGGCTGCAATATGGATTAGTATGCTGGGGCGGAACATTAAAAACAATAATAAATCGGTTAAGAATAACGCGGAATCACTTTTTACGCATAATGTTAAAAAAGAGAATAAGAGATAGTTCATTTCCACTTTATTTACAGCTAAACATTCTGCCAATCCAGAATCCTTTTGTCTTCAAAGTCTTAAGATTGTTCTACTTGAAATGTGGGAATAACGGGAATGAAAATATTTATCATAATACAAGAAGTATCGATAGGATGCTATTTAAAACTCCTTAAGTCAACAAGGAACTTTTCAAACACTCTTTTGAATTTCTGGGACCCTTTATTTTCAATAAATTGCCAATAGAAATAAAAAAGTGTAAGTCATTAAAATTATTTAGTAAAAATCTGAAAAACTGGTTAGCGGAGATAAGTGATACTTGGTTGTTAAGAAACATATTGCAATAACAATGATTGTATATAATTTTTTTTTTTTTTTAGATAAGTACTGAAATGTAATATACTGTAATTCCTAGTTAGTAGTGAATATTTTTGACCGTCTAGAATTATACTTTAGATCGCCACAGGAAGCAGTTATCAGGACTTCAAAGTGCAAAATTAATAAGACTGGACTCAGTAACCATCCTGATTAACTTGATAAGTGTACACTGGCCACACTTACTGGCAAAAGTGGTCAGTTAATTTCCAAACCATTTTAAAATTGTATTTGTGTTTTTTGTAAAGAGGAAAAAAAAGAGGAAATAAATTCATTTATTCATTTATTCTCCAGTGAAGAAGATGACATCACAACAGTCTCTCCAATGTTTAGTTGAACAATTCAACTTACATTCAAAATCAAATACTCTAATTATCAAGAAATGTTCAGAATTAAAAGAACAGAAACATTATATTGTTCATGAAATGAAGAAAGTTGATACAACGCATGGAGACGCAGTCGTCGCATCTTTTTCCGATGCACCATTTACACCAGGTGATGAACCAAAGTTTCAAGTATATCTTCCAAAACGATTCGTCCAGTTGCTGCAAAATGAAGATCTGCGGGAAATTCAACCAGGATCATTATATTTGGTGTCACACGGAATGAGCGGAAACAACTCTACGGAACTTACTCTGCACATCGCACAAAAATAACATTGTAAATATTGTAAAAAAATGTTTTAAATAAAAAGATAAAAAACAACATATCAGTATATGTTTTTATATACTGATATGTTGTATTTTTTTAAACTCAAACGGATGATCTTGAACTTTTAATCGATGGTATTATTCGATTATTTTATTCGATTGTTTTATTCGAATACTTTACATAAATACGAAACTTTAACGTTGAGAGGCTCAGTTCTGTTTAAGACAAGCTACAACCAACATGTCATCCAAAAGAAATAATCTACCACTTTTATCTTATTGTTGCAAAGAAAAATGTTTTAAAATACCTGAAGATCAAGTTGACGGAAAAGCTTGTACAAAATGTAATTCTTTCTGCTACTGTAAATGTGGTTGCAAAACATATCAAAAGAACCGGTTGGATAAACTAGAAGAATTGCAACATCGACTCGGTATATTGTGGCAACGATTAAATGCAAAGTGATTAAACAAGCGTCTACAATTTTTATCCCCACCACTACCCCCACTACCGACAGAGGTACCTGCACCACCGGCTTTGCAATAACCATTCCTGCTACACCTCTAGTCGAGTAAACAACTCTAATCATGTCTCTCAACATTCGCGGGATCCACTACAACACTATCAATCTTACAACTTACAAGGATTTGGAAATTTTTAGTGAAGAACTGAAACAACTTATAGCCACTGGGTTCGGCTTATCTTTGGAACTTTATGCAACAAACAACCAAAACGTAAAACATTTGTTTTTGCCAACTTATAACAACAATAAAAATGAAAATAAGCAAGAAATTTCAGCACCGACAACAACCTACTTTTCAAATTTGGGAGCAAACTTTTCAAAGTAAATGTAAAATAATACTTTTGTAAAAAAAAAATAAAAAGAAAATATCTTGCATTTTTGGATTTTCTGAAAATGCAAGATATTTTTTAAAAATATCCCCGGCCGACCTTGACCCTTTTCCGGACATTTAAAATTTAAATACCAGCACAGCCGGGCATTTAAACTTTAAATACCAACCCCAACACGTCACAGCTACGTCACAGCTGATGACGTCACTTCCGGTCACGGGACCGGAAGTAGCTGTCAAAAAGTTTGATTGACCCAGCAGCCCCAAGTGCCCACTACTGTAGTAGTAAAAAAATAATAATAATGATAATTAAAAAAATACTAAAATGATTTTTGAGCACATTATGCATACTCAGTTATTATAATATCATCGCATTTCAACGCTTCTTATTTACGAATTTCGAAGAAGGCTACGTTTCTGCCTCGGCATCCCTGTCCTAGCCCGGTACGCATGTTAACCTGTGAACCCTGCCAGACATTTTAAATGAATTACCTTTCTCTCTTCACTGAAACAGAAGGTAAAATACTCTCTCGGCTTTTGTCACATGCATTGCAATAAAAGATAAAACTTTTATAATCATAAAACTGACAGTAAGAGTATGCATCGGTGGTTCAGAGGTAGCGTTCTCGGCTACCACGCGGGCGGCCCGGGTTCGCGTCCCGACCTCTGCACCAATAATTTTGAAAAAATAACTATTAAAAATGGTTAATTTAACCTGTTTGTTAATGCTTTCAACAACCTTTTCATGGTTATTGTAATCACTGTAGTAGTGGTTAAAATAACTACTAAAGAGTCAATTTTACCACTTTGGTAGTGGTTAAAGTAACTATTGAAGTTTTTGTTTTAACTTTCTTAGCGTAGGTTGTTATAAACAACAATTGTTACTAGGCCAACCATTTCAAAATTAAATGTGTTATTTTAACCCATATGTATATATATATATATATATATATATATATATATATATTAGTAGACTTAACCTATAAAATTTATTGTCTCAACATATTTCGTTTAACTCACTAGGCTTAGGTTACTTTAACACATACAGGTGATTGTCCCTATATCAACCCATGACATTGATTGAACCAACTTATAAAAAAAGTTAGGCGAACCAATCATTTTTCTCTGTGTATATTTAGTGTTTCTAATAAAATCAATAAACTATCAAAGTTTCTTAAATAACTACGTATATGAAAAATACTAAGTTTTTTATAAACAAGATTATTGAAAAGAGAAGAAAATTTATTGTGGCATTCTATTTCTTCACAAATAACATGTCGGTAGTCTAGAAGCGAGTTATCAGTTCCGTTCATGCCCAGTCATCGTCCCATTGTCCCGCCGAGCCGTAAAGTGTATTTAGTATAAACAGGAGAACTCGTCTTGTTATCAGTATGTAGTAGAATACCCTATTGTGTTTCAGATTCCCAAAACTAGAACTAGGATTGCTTAAAATTTTAAAATACTTGGAGTTTAATTAAAAAATGTCTTTTACACACATTTAATTTAAGACAACAGTAGGTTTTTTAGCGAATTTCCCCTATATTAGCGAATTTCCCCTACAGGGAAGAAGCTATTACCGTAGGTCTCATGGTAAGACCTAAGCCCGAGACCATGATAACTTTTCGTTTTGGGGCCACCAGAAGCAAAAAACACCATTCGTTCGAATTTTCATGTATATCATATATATATCGTAGCCACACTTATGTCGTGGGCACTTCATGAAGTGCCCAGCTCGCCTGGGCACATAGTGTAATTGAATGGTTTCGTTCAAAATTACAGTATGTGACCAACAAAATGGGCTCTTCATGAAGTGCCCAACGCTCGTTGGGCACTTGCTGTAATTATTTCTATTACACTATGAGGAGGACGTCACAAGATGGTGGCAGGTGTAGATCGGCTAGTGTGTCCACAGTGCAAAATTAAAGTTAAAAGAGGTGAAGAAGGAATTCAATGCGACGGAGTTTGTGATTTTTGGCATCACTCAAGTTGTGTGAATATAAATTCTACTGAATACAAGAAAACTAAAGAACTGTGAGTGAAAGTGAAGTGGATTTGCGAGCCCTGTGCCGGCAAGCTCGACAAGATGAGGAAACAAGTCATTGAAGCTTGGGAGTACACAAACCTGCATGAACTGGTGGGAAGTCTCGTTAACATTGTTAAAGAAATTAAGGATGACAATTATTTAATCAACTCAAGGATGAACGAACTTGCTAACAACTTCTCCAGTTTGAGTGAAGGCGTGCAAACAAATAATCGTTTAAAGGTTAATATTAATGAGTCGGAGGAACCGATAATCGATATCGATGAGGAATCAAAATTGGTTCGATGTTCGAGTGAAAAACCGAATGATCCGAAAGTCGAAGATCGATCGAGACAAAACTTGGAGCAGCGGAACGTAACAGTCGAAGAAACGACACACACTGTTCAAGCCTCGTCACCTAATAAAGACCAAGGTTGGACTACGAAAAAGAGTCGCAGAAATACAGTAAAACCCTTGTATAGGGATATTGTGGCAAATAATAAGAAACACTTTGACAACAGGAACAGTGGAAAAGGGAAATCGGTACCCTTGGACAAACGGAACGATGGGAAACCGAAATCTAATATCGTAATCGGAACCTCTGAAGACTCCGACCTTGTTGCTGGTCAGAAAAAAGCTTGGCTGTTTGTTGGACGGTTGCAAAGTGGTACAACGGAAAAAGCTGTCGAAGATTTTGTGGGCAAAACCTTTCCTAATATCGAAGTGAATGTTGAAAAACTGGAAACTAAAGGATCCAATGCAAGCTTCAGACTGTCCACGGACTTCAAGAATAAAGACTTACTAATGGACCCGGCCTAATGGCCAAAAGACTCAATAGTGAAACGTTTTTTATTCCGGAGAGGGAAGAGCAGAGCTCAAACCTAACTGTTGTGGTGGTAAATAGGCCTATTGAAGGACAATTAACTAGTGACCTAGGTGTTTTCTCTAACCAAAGTGCAAGTGAGAATCTTACTGGTAAACACTGTAGACCTATGCAGAGATAACATAGCCAAATTTCAATCTAAGCCTAGAGATAGAGACTCAGTGTTAAAAATTATTGCTCTAAATGTTCAGAGCCTACGTAATAAGTGCGAACTGGTGTCTTACTTTACAAGTGAGGCTGACTGTGATATCTTATGTATTTCGGAGCATTGGCTAGAACCCGGGGAAAGTTCTTCATATGAAACCTTGGGTCATTTGAACCTAGCAAATATTTTTACTAGAAAGGAAATGAAACATGGTGGCGTAGCCCTATATATCGCTAACAAATTTAACTTTAAACCTATTGACCTAACCAAGTACTGTGTGGAACTCGAACTTGAAGTGACGGCATTAATGTTAACTGACTTTCAAATACTAATAGTGTCAATCTACAGGTCTCCAGCTGGGAACATTGATGAATTCTTAAAATTTTTCGACTCTTGTCTTGGTTACCTTTTCTCACTTGGCGCAAATCAGATTTATGTCGGTGGGGATTACAATGTTCACTTAGAATACCCCTCGAGGACAGAGGAACTTTTCACCAATTTACTTCGTAGCTACGGACTCTACATTGCTTCGAAGCTTCCCACTCGTGACGGTGCGTGCCTTGACACGATTGTGACAAATGCCGACTCTTGGGACTACAGAGTTGATGTGACGGAGCCAGTTGTGGCCGACCATAGTGCTGTGGTCATGACAGTTGAAGTAAAAGAGGTAAGCCCTAGTTTTAACACTTGGAGGGACAAATATCCCATAACAAGAAGAGTTGTAAATGATAATGACCTGCCTTTACTGCTACACAAACTTTCTCAAGTTGAGTGGGAACCTCCTGAATCTGAACCGAATCCTGAAAAAGCGTTTAATAACTTCTTTGATAGTTTTAAAAGTGTTTTTGATTCTGTCTTCCCATTAAAAGTTGTGAAAAATTGTATCTCAACTTCCAATGTAAGTAAGAAGTCCCGAAACAAGGATAGGTCTTGGTATTCACCTGAATTAGCTAAAATGCGGACCTTTGTGATCTTGCTCCATGATTTTTATAAGAATACTACAGACATCTCTCTGAAAGATAGATATCGTACTTTATACTCGAGAGTTAAAAGAGACTATCGCTTAAAGGTAACTGAAGCAAAAATGTATTTTAATGCCCGTAAGATACAGCAATCTTCTAATGTTTGTAAAGCAGCATGGGAAATAGTCAATGAACACAGATCGCAAAGACCTAGCTCTAAGTTCACAAGCTCGCCTGACGATTTTAATAACTACTTCGTGAAGGTAGCCAAGGACATCGTGGCTGACTTACCTGTGTTACAGATCGATTCGGCAGAAGACCTCGCTGACGTTACCCCACTGCATACTGTTTCCCATTGGAAAGAGGTGAGTCCCAGCCAAGTTTTGAACATAGTTAGAGATTTCAAGGATTCTAAGAGCCAAGATATTGACGGTATAACTTGCAGAACTTTGAAACATGTTATCAATTCTATTGTTGAACCATTGACCACTTTAGTGAATTCTTGTTTGAATAAAGGAATTTTTCCAAGTGTCCTTAAGACAGCACGCACAATCCCGATATTTAAGAAAGGTGATCCCTCTATCATATCCAACTTTAGACCTATCTCCATTCTGCCTGTGTTATCTAAGGTATTTGAGTCTATCATGAAGAGGCAATTAATTGACTTTTTTGAGAACAATGACCTTATCAGTACTGCCCAACATCGGTTTAGAAGTGGTAGATCAACCACTACTGCCCTTACTAGCTTAGTTGATAAAATAACTGAAGCCTTTGAATCAAGAGACTCGGTCTGAATTAGTTTGTGCGACCTGAGTAAAGCCTTTGATGTTGTTTCCCATAACATCATTGTGTCTAAGCTTGCCAAGCATGGGATTCGAGGCACTGTGTTACTGACTATTAAGAACTATCTTGAGGAGCGGAAACAGTTGGTCTCTTTCGAGGGTGCATCTTCTTCTGTGAAAAATATAGAGCAGGGGGTACCGCAGGGATTTGTCCTTCGGCCTTTGCTCTTCACCATTATGATTAATGATCTGGACTTAAACGGTCGAACACTGCTTTTTGCAGACGACACAACTCTGATTACCAGGGGAGGCGACCTGGAGCAGCTGCAGCTCGAGGCAGAGGATCTTCTCAACCAAGCCAAGGAGTGGTTCAGCTCTAACCAGCTCAAAATTAATGAAGATAAGACTCAAACGCTGCTGTGTACCCTGAAGCCAGGAGTCCTGAACGGGGAGGCTGTGAAACTGCTCGATTTTTGGTTAGATGCCAGGTTGAGCTGGAAACATCATATTTCCCAGGTATGTGTTAAATTATCCAAAGTTATCTACCTGTTAAGAAAACTGTCCTCAGTTATAACTGCATCCTTTCTGATAAATGTGTACCACGCACTTTTCCAAAGCCATATCATCTACGGCATTGTTCTCTGGGGCCATTCACCGGCTGTGCACGACATCCTCCTCCTACAAAAGAAGGCACTAAGGATAATAACTTCCTCTGGCTACCGAGACCACTGCAGGCCTATCTTTAGGAGACTCGGGGTGTTGACGGTTCACAGCCAGTATGTTCTTAACAGCCTCCTTCTCTTAAAGGAAAATGAAAATAAATTTATAAGAAGATTGAACATCAGGGATTTTAAGTCAACCCTACGTAAATGTCTAATGGATAGGCCCCTCTACTCCTTAGATGAAATCATGGAGGAGCCACTGTTCAATTAAATACCTCCGCCATCTTGTAGTATAGTTGTAAATATTAGTTTTATATTAAGTGTAATGTTATTAACTGTGTGACGCAATCTATCCGACAACGTCGGTCAGCGATCAAGAACTCAAGTATCAAGTAAGTATCAAGTATCAAGTATGTGCCCAGCTCAGATGCTGGGCACTTGATATAAATGTCGTAGCCACTTGCTGTAATTGGACACTTCATGAAGTGCCCAACGCTCATTGGACACATGCTGTAACTATCGAGGCATGTTGGAGTAGTGGCGAGGTGGCGTTTCTGGCCCAATCAAACTTTGACAGCCAGTCAATTTTTTGACAGCTACTTCCGGTCACGTGACCGGAAGTGACGTCATCAGCTGTGACGTAGCTGTGACGTGTTGGTGGTGGGTATTTAAAGTTTAAATGCCCTGCTGTGCTGGGTATTTAAATTTTAAATGGCCGGAAGTGTGTCAAGGTCGTTTGGGGATGTTTTTAAAAAAGATCTTGCATTTTCGGAAAATCCGAAAATGCAAGATATTTTATTTTTTTTTATTTATTTATTTTTTTTTTTACAAAAGTATTATTTTACAAGTTAGTAAAGTTTGCTCCCAAATTTGAAAAGTAAGTTGTTGTCGGTGCTGAAATTTCTTGTTTATTTTCATTCTTCTTGTTGTTGTAAGTTGGCAAAAACACATTTTTTTCGTTTTGATTGTTTGTTGCATAAAGTTCTAAAGATAAACCAAACCCAGTGGTTATAAGTTGTTTTAGTTCTTCACTAAAAAATTCCAAATCCTTGTAGGTTGTAAGATTGATAGTGTTGTAGTGAATCCCGCGAATGTTGAGAGACATGACTAGAGTTGTTTACTCGACGAGAGGTGTAGCAGGAATGACTATTGCAAAGCCGGTGCTGCAGGTACCTCCGATGGTAGTGGGGGTAGTGGTGGGGGTAATGGCAGGTGTTTGTTTAATCACTTTGAATTTAATCGTTGCCACAATAGACCGAGTCGATGTTGCAATTCTTCTAGTTTATCCAACCGGTTCTTTTGATATGTTTTGCAACTACATTTACAATAGCAGAAAGAATTACATTTTGTACAAGCTTTTCCGTCAACTTGATCTTCAGGTATTCTAAAACATTTTTCTTTGCAACAATAAGTTATAAGTGTTAGATTATTTCTTTTGGATGACATGTTGGTTGTAGCTTGTCTTAAACAGAACTGAGCCTCTCAACGTTAAAGTTTCGTATTTATGTAAAGTATTCGAATAAAACTATCGAATAAAATAATCGAATAATACTATCGAATAAAATAATCGAATAATACTATCGATTAAAAGTTCAAGGTCATCCGTTTGAGGTTTTAAAAAAATACAACATATCAGTATATAAAAACATATACTGATATGTTGTTTTTTATCTTTTTATTTAAAACATTTTTTTACAATATTTACAATGTTATTTTTGTGCGATATGCAGAGTTAGTTCCGTAGAGTTGTTTCCGCTCATTCCGTGTGACACCAAATATAATGATCCTGGTTGAATTTCCCGCAGATCTTCATTTTGCAGCAACTGGACGAATCGTTTTGGAAGATATACTTGAAACTTTGGTTCATCACCCGGTGTATATGGTGCATCGGATAAAGATGCGACGACTGCGTCTCCATGCGTTGTATCAATTTTCTTCATTTCATGAACAATATAATGTTTCTGTTCTTTTAATTCTGAACATTTCTTGATAATTAGAGTATTTGATTTTGAATGCAAGTTGAATTGTTCAACTAAACATTGGAGAAACTGTTGTGATGCCATCCTTCACAGGAGATGTTGTCTGTTCGGAGTATGGAGTTAGACTGATACTCGGGGTGTGTTGCCTCTTCGTTTATATAACCTTCGGAACCCCCACTACATTCTTCCGTTTGTTGTTGTAAGTAAGCAGCCAAGTGATACGCGTTTTGTAATGCGCATTGAGATTGGTTGTGTTTCGGATTTATTGTAGAAACACAAATATTTCTAGCATCAAAGTGAATTTTTTTGTCCACTTTTATGTTTAAAACTTCTTTTTTTGTGTACTGTCGTATCCAATTCTTTTTTTCCAATCCTCTGGTATATATGTGTGTAAATTGTTTGCAAAAATGAAACATAATTTTGTGTACATTGTTGTACGGTAGGAAACCTTCATACCAATGGATATGATGAAAATTATTTGTTAGCCATCTGTTTGTTATTTTAGCTTTTGACTTTAGTTCATGGACAGAACACGGTGCTTCAAATAAAAACGGGTATGCTACTTGTGTAAGCAAATCCAAAATTACCAATTCTTATATGATAAATCTATCATCGTTTCCGCGAAATGCTTGAAATTCAATTACACAAGGTTTTGCTGCCATTTCTTCATCCTGTCTGCTCATCACGGAGTCTGCTGATCAACTGTTTTCCACACCACGGTAGGTTAGATATATATAAACCAGGCCGTACAGTTGTAGGCGCGTTGGTGTATGTTTAACGTGGGCACCATCCCCAGTAGGCCTACCCCCACGGTTTTATTCTTTTGTTAAATTACATTGTAGTTTTAACCTAGCAAAGTTTCTTCTTCTGTATTATTGTTGTTGTTGGTTTCTTCTTCTGTACTGTTGTTGTTGGTTTCTTCTTCTGTAGCCTCCGTTGCAACTTCAGTAAAAGGTTCAAAGTTTCTTAACTGCCTCCACATTTCCACTTCGTGAGGTATTCTATTAAAGATGGATGTATCTATTGGTCCGTATTGTAAAGTGCTGTCTGGTTGTTTTTCGCATGCATCTACCAGATATTCCTTAATAACAGAGCTTGAAAATACTAATTGTTTCATATACCTGGTAATAGGTGATGTTGCATAGTTTAAAATGTAAAATTCTTCACGTGTTAGAAGAATTTTATTTTCAAATTGTGTCGAGTCTCTAATTCTTACTTGTTGTTGACCACGATGTTTAATAATGTCAATTTCATTGTCACAATCCAAAAGTCGAATGTTAGTTTTTCTTCCAAAGAAACTGTTGGCTAAATAACATTCAATAAGATGTAGATGTTTTAAAAAGGAATCCCAAGCATTTTCTGAAAATAAAACCATCTTTGTTCCATGGCTTAAGATTACTGCGGGAGAGTAGTCTAATGATTACCAATCCTATCGACACACTTTTACTCATGCAAGATGAAATAGGATAAAAGATGCGAAGGAAAACTTCAGTTAAAATGTTTGGTGGAATATTTTCTTTAAGTTTTCTTTTCTTTCTTACGTTTGTTTTATTATTTTCCAACTTTTTATTTTGTTTTCCAAACTTTAAAAAGTCATCAATATCCTTTACAATATTTTCTTCAAAATGTTTATTATCATTTTCCAATAAAGGTGCTGTTTCGGAAACGTCTTGTACAACTGATAAAGAACTCATTTTGTTTAAAATGCTGTAGACGATGTTACCCATACAACTGTAGACAGTAAACTAAACAATTTTCGTTCCCGCTCCTGCTTTTGTAACCGAGTGGTGGGGGTATTTTTTTCTCTTTTCATTTTACAAAACTGCTTTTACAATTCCTGTTAAAGGTGTATATGTAACAATTTTATCATGTAAAATAAAACAATAAGCAGATGTATCTTTGGGTACATTTTGTTCAAATTCCATTTCTATTTTTATATCTACACTGGAAGATTTTACAGATTCGTTTTGTTTTGAACAATCAACTACAACAATCGGATAGTTAGATTTAAATTGGTTTGGCGTTAATAAAGGTGTGTTTGTTTTTCCATAATATGAATTTTGGAATCTTGCGTACATATCGTACAAAACGCTAAACCTGTCTTTTGTAAAGTTTATGTTGAAGTTGTCGTATGGAAAGAATTGAGAGTTTAGAAACACCTTAAAATTTGTAAGTTTGCAATGATCAAATTCACCAGCATGTTTAGTTATTTCATTTCTTCTTTTTGTTTGTAATCCAAATATTACATATCTTGCCTTTTCCAAATGAGTAGAAGTTTTTACAGTCCATGTATGACGTTGTGTTTCCGGTAAAACCGGATATTCATGAAACTCCCAACTTCTAAATGGTATTACGATATCACGATCTGATTTTAAAGTTCTTAATAATGAAATTCTATTCTGATCGTTTAACCGTACATGCGGTACTCTCCAAACAATCTTGTCTAATTGCATTTTCCATTCTAAAGTAGCTTCCGTTGTTCCATCAGGCGCCATAATAATATCTTTGTCGTTTGATGATCTTAACAAAACTAATTCTTGTTTTACGTTTATTATTATTTTTCGGTAATCTTCGGCAAAGCCTAAAAGAAATCTTAAAGGAATGTAAAAGTCAAAATTGCCTGAACTGTTTGGAGTGATTATATTGGAATCGGGCGCTACCCATCCTGCGGCGGCTAGCATATTTTTTTCACTCGGTGTTAAAGATGCTAATCCTTTTAATGTACTTGTAATTCCCACCTTTTTTGTTGAATCTACTGTAACTCCGGAAATTTCATATCTTATTTCATCAAACAAATATGCCATGGGGTTATTTATGAACGGAACAGTACTTGCAGTGCTTCCATCTCTTTTTGTTACTCTTCCTTCGATATACAAATAACTTTCACATGGAAGTGTATAAATATCCTGTTGTTGTATGGGAATTCTAATTTCATCATTATTATTTAATTTTGATGAAGCGTAAGGGTTGTGCGTATGATATTCCTTTTCCCATAAGGTTTCGTCGAATGTCGGACCCTGCGCTACATCCAATATTTCATTATTAATAAGTTTTAATCCAATTTCTTCTAGAAAACGAATGTTATCACTTGTTAATCCTTCTATAGCTGAAGTGCTACTGACTTGTTTACCAGTCAGCTCTTTCTTTTTAAATGATAACCCCATTGTTATACGGTTGATTTTATATGTATTCGTATAGTTATAGGTTCGTCTCTAAAATCAATATGATTTCCGTCTTGATCCAGTATGTTCCCCACAATGTCTGAAATAAAACTGGTGTTTAACGGTAGGTACACCAAGTTTTGTGGCTTTTCCACAATTTTAAAACCCGGAGCGACCGTTGGATAAAATGTGTGCAATATATGAGTATTTTCACCATCTCTATAAGAACCATGTATAATATTACATGTAACATCTATACTGTTAACTTTCATTATTGTCACAGTTCCAGCACCTGAATGGTTAATATTAGGTTCTAAAATTTTTGTTGTTTTAGGAAATCCTAATAAACTACCAATTGAATGTTCTTTGCTAAAATCTATATAATATTTAGATTTAATTTCAGCTTTCATAGTATTGTTATTTCCTTTTATTGTTATATTATCTTTTCCCATATGATTTTGTATCGCTTCATTTATATCATCAATTTCATATGCTCCAGTGGGTAAACTAAATACTTGTATATCTGAATATTTGTTTGTATTTTTATCTTTTGTTTTGTAATAATGTATTTTGTCATTAACATTTTCAGTAACGTTGGGAATAGAATTATAAGTTGTTATATCTAATAATGCGGCTTCCCATAATTTATCTTTTTCCAAACGTAACGCAGGGAAAAGAACACTTCGCAAAGTAGATGAAGTTCCAGTTAATGATACTGTATAGGAAGACATCTTAAAGTTGACTAACGCTTTTTGTTAAAAAATCTAAACATAAATGTCCACAGATTACCGTATCATCAGGTTGCTCTCTTTTATAATTGTATAGTACATTTTTAGCTGTTTTAAAGTAATATTGTAGTTCTTTTGGTGGTGGGAGATTACCAAAACTATCAAAGTAGTAAATAGTTGATCCTAGTTTCTTATAACATACCCAATGAGTGCCTGATCCTTTACTATTATCTAAATTTACTATTCCGGTTTCATTTTTCCATATTTTAACAGGTAATGCATCTTTCATAAACACTCCTCTAAAAAATGGAATTTTTAAACAAGAAACATAAGTAATTATTTCTTTATCTGTTAATTCTTTATTTGGAATTAGTAATTGTTTTTTTCTGTTTAATACACACGATACGGTCTTAGGTATAATCCTCCTCATTTTTTTATCATTGACCATATTGTTTGTTTCTTTTTATTTTTACCTGCGGTGGATCGTCGTTTTCTTCTTATATTTCCTCCACGTTTCTTTGCAGGTTTTCTCCTCCTTTTTCCACCTCCTTTCTTCTTTCCACCTCCAAACATCGTTTTACCCTTCATTGCTGCTGATACCGCTAAAGCTGCTGCTTTTTCACCGATACTAGCGTCACTGGATGTTACTCTTTGCCAAGCTTTTTCAGCAAGTGCTCTATCCGCTATTGATCTATTTTTAGTATCTGCAAACTTTGAATATGCTATATCGTGTTGTTTGCAGGCTTGATCAAGTTTATTTATTCCAAGATCTCCTCTAGCAAGTCTTTTTTTCAATTTTGTTCCAGGACCACAATATTGATAACCTCCTGGTAAATGTAGTTCTACAGGTAATAAATCGATAGCTTTGTTAACTATAGCTCCAACCGGCTTAGTAATAAGAGAAAGTGCTGTTGATGCTATTCCTCTTCCTCTCTTTATAACGTGTCGATTATGACTGATGCGTTGAACTTTCAACATGGTCTTTTATAGTGAAAGGAAATGCCGATACTTGTTTATTTTATAAATGCTTTATAATGAATGATGCACTTATCCTTTGACATTGTTTATTTATAAGTATGTTTGTTTATGGGTAAATAATTTTTTTCCAGTTTTGTGGAAGGATTGTATCTTCTTCATCATCATCATCTTTAGAAGTTCTTAAAGTATCAGTTTCCTTATTTAAAAAATATTTTTCCATAACATTCTTTTTAACCCAATTTAATTTTTGATCAGATTTTATGGGCTTTATTGTGTTATAAATATCATATAATACTACACTTAAGAGTCTTACAATGTAATTTACATTAATAGCATCAGTAAAATTAATAGGGTCTTTTAAGCTAGTCAATCGCAAGTCTTCACAAAAAAAAGACTGCTTATTTAAATCTTTTCTTAGAAAAAGATTATAGTATATGTTTCCCTTCTCATGCATTTGTGCTACTGTAACTACATCACTGTCTCTTATTCCTTCTGCAACATTGACTAGTGGTTTCCCTTTGCAATCAAAGTATTGTTTACCGTCTTTATATTGTTTTATTACAGGAACGTGTCCAACTGTTGCTACATCAGTTTCATCCAACCCTTTTTTAACATTAGTAATTATTTTTGCATCCGCATTCCACTTGTTATCTTTTAATTTCATTATTTGACTTATTGTAGCTGCATGTGATTTTGCAGTTCCTTCCTTAACGTTAGTTAACACTTTATTTTTGCAATCAATTGTATTAATATCATGCGTAATACAATGATCTGTAAGATATTGAAGGTTTACAGCATCTTTCATATCTTTAGGGTCTCCAATATCATGTATTACAAAGTTGTAAAAGGAAAATTTATCTGTTTTTTCAGGGATGACTGAATGTAAATACTTTTTTGTAACTGAATCTTGATCATTAATAGGATCTGCTGTATTGGCTATTCTAAGATCTTTTGCATCATATACTTTATTATTACTCCTAGGATCATATCGTAAGGTTTGGTTTATGTACCACATTAAATATTCTTTATTTACCGAATCATTCTTATCTATTGGTTTTGGAAGATTTACAATTCTATAAAAATTAGCGTTATACACTTCATTTTGAAGCTTTAAGCTAGGTAATGTTTCACTTCTTAAAGTTTTAAAATTTACCGCATCATTATCATCTTTTGGGTCATTTACAAACTTTAAACGTTTGTTATTTATATCATAATCTCCATCGGATGTTAGTGGTAAACCACCTCTTTTTCCATTAGATCCTGATTTGCTTCCAGTTTCGGAATACCGTCCAAACTTATCCACACTCATGGTTATACTGAATATTTAATCAGTTATACTTGTATTATATACACTCATATTTTTTTATGCAATTACTCCTCGATTTCGCAGTTCGCCGACCAAAGCTACGCATTCATTTTCTAAACCACTATGTCCGGCTTGTTTAGCTTCATATATCAACTTCATTCTGTCAACCAATTTGTTTATATCGTTGTAGTATATTATATTAGTATCATACAAGTTTTTTAATAATCCTTTTCCTGATAAACTTGATTGATTTGTTTTTCTTCTTTTATGTAAAATATTTATTTCAGCAGAAGATAATGATTTTCTTTTTATGGGTTCCCTTCTTTTTGGTGGGAAAAGTTTAGCAATAATAGTTTTATATTTTTCTGATGCATTTCTATGAACATTGAAATTTTTAGAATAATTTTTCTTATGCGCATTTGTATCCTCCAATATTTGTTTGAAAATGTTTAAATCCTTTTTAGTATATTTATTAGGTTTCGGCTTAAAAATAAGTTCAAACAATCCTTTTGTACCCTTGTATTGTTTATTATTTATAATAATATTGTCATGTTCGTCTACATCAAGTTTGCTATCTCCAATCATTAGCCCATTTTCTTCTATTCTAGCACCAAAAGTATGATATTTTCGAGTTGGTTGTGCAGAATGTAAAATTTTTAATACAAATTGTCTTGCAAGCGGCCCTTTATACGCAATATCCGAGCCCAATTTGCTCAAGTTGGATGGATTAATAGGCTCTTCTTCTTCTTGTTGTTCTTCGCTTGTAGAAAGACCTTCTTTTTCTGTTAAAACATCCGTTTCTTCACCTAGTTTGCTTTCTTCTTCAGTTGTTTCTCCTTGTTGTGTAAAACTTGTATCACCTTCATATTCTTCTTTTTGTTCAAATTTTGAAATGGGTAAAATAGCATCTCCGGAAAAATTAAATGTTGAATGTTTAACATTTTGTCCTAATTGTTTTAATGGCTCAGTAATAGGTTTAAATGTTGATTCCAGAAATTTCTCTCTTTCACTTATTCCTAATCTTAACGCTCTGTTTTTATGTCTAATAGAATCACTAAGTGATTTTATTTCTTTTAATAGCTTTTCCTGATTAACCATGTTTACACCATGGAGACTTGTACGATAATGTTGTTAATTAATGTATTAAAACAAATTTATCAAAACCTATGCGGTAACGACCATCTGTTATAGCTTTATCTTTCATAATTACCAAAAATCCATATTTTTCCGCCCAAGCTTTTCCACAAAGCTCTTTGAATTTATCAAATGACATATCAGCATTTACATGATCGTTGTATATATGTTTTAGGTTTGTATCGTCTTGTTTGAATAAAACTAAAATATTTGCATTGTCTCTAATTAGTTGTTTTGGAATTTTGCTATATGTTTGTCCGATATATATGCTATCAATATTATTATGTCTTCCCATGGCAAAATAGTTTCTAATAGTATCATGATTTTCACTAGATACATCATCAAATACAAATACAGAATAAGGCTTAGCCTGGTCTGGTTGCATAACACTGTCACTAGCATTAAATTTGTAATAGTTAACATCAGGCACATCAGTCAGGATCTTTTCCAACAATTGATACTTTGGTTGATGTAAGGACTTTGAAAAAATATATAGGTTATTAAATCGCAATCTTTTGTGTTTGTAATTAAGTTAAACACAACGTTAGTTTTGCCACAGTTTGAAGGACCGCTGACTATACATCGTACAGTGTTTGGAAATAAACTGCCGTGTTTACCATTGTTGATTTTAACGTTATCTACGGTTAAATCATCAATGTTATTAATATTAAATTTATCTTTATGGTGAACAATCTCCATCTTATTCAAAGGCAGAAGAGTAAATAAGTTGATTTTAAACTAAATCAAATCTTTTATAGGTATCCATGAATCTTCAGTTTTATCAAACCCCAACCAACGTACTTTAACTTGGTCTTTTTTCCTTTGCAACACCTTTTCAACAAGATAAACATCGCCTATTGTTGACTTTAACAATTCATGTCCGTAAAAACCGCCTTGTAACAAATTTCCTTTGTTATCTTTTAAAATATATGTTTCCGGTACAGTAGGTTGTACTTTGTACACTGTAAAAACTTCGTTTGTCCAATTGGGCAGGTATTTTTTAGTAAACACTCCTTTGTATTTACTAATTCGAACTTTATCATTTACATTAAATTTTCTTGGTTTTCTTTGTTCCGCTTTTGGCTGTGTATTCTTTTTAATTCGTTGTAAAACTAGTTTAGCGTTTTTCTTATTCACTTTGTTAGGTGCCATACCGATAGTTCTATGAAACTTGTTGTTGTAATCGCTTATTAATTTTGGTAAGATATCAACCCATACGTAAGAACCTCTTTTCGAAAACATTTTATACATTGCACCTTTTAAGGTTCTATTAAATCTTTCAATTATAGCTGCCTTTTTCTCAGAATTTGTGGAATAATGATTTATGTTATATTTTTTCATTAACAAGGCAAAAGGTTTATTAAAAAATTCTTTCCCATCATCAGTTTGTAAATGTTTAATTTTATTTTTATCTCTTTTTATAGCTACTTCCATAGCTTTTGTTATGCTGTTACCAGTTTTGTCTTTTAATGGCAAAGCATCTGCAACTTTAGTAAAACAATTAATAATCGTAAGTATGTATTTAAATCCTTTATTTATTTTACTATGCGGTTGCATTTCAATTAAATCTGCTTGATATAAATCATTTATTCCTTTTACAACAGTATTTCGTCGTGGAAACTTTATTCTTGCAGGTTTATGAAGTTCATTAACAATCTTTTCCTTTAAGTCTGTCATGATGATTTTACTAACAAAGTCAAGAGAGTATTGAGTGTTTCTTTTTCTGCATCCGCTTTTATAGTTCAAGGTCATTTCAACATATTTTAAAAAAAGGGGAAATCACAGCGAGCATGCTGTGATTTCCCCTTTTTTCTTTTTTCTTTTTTTTATTTTTTTTTTCTTTTTTTCTTTTTTTCTTTTTTTATTTTTTTCTTTTTCTTTTTACTCATTGATAGGATTGAGAGAGTAGTGGCCGAATGGTAGAGTGTGAATTTTGTCTGGAAGAATGTGTCGTTTGTCATCATTGGAGCAGAGTGCCTTTTTCACTTCTGTTACGCTGTACAGTTGATGGTTGAAACTTCTGATGGTGTTGAATTTTGCAGTTATAGTCGTTTCTTGAAATAAGCATTGCTTGTAGTGTTCAAAATTTACATTCTTCTTAAGATACAAACTTTTTACTCCCTTAGCTTTTTTAATAATATTGTTTTCTTCTTTATGCAATTGTAGTGAATACAATTCTGACATTAGTGCAATAAGTTCTTTCAGTAAAATTCCATTTGCTTCGTCTTTAAATTTTCCAAGTTTTTTTTGTTCCGATCATTGTCATAATTTAAATGATCTTTTGGATAGTCACTAAAATCAAATTCATTTTTGTGAACAAATGTTCGAAGATCCAAATACATATCTTCAGTAAGAATCCAGTAGATGAAAGCGTCCGTGTCCATGTAGGCGATTCCGATGTTATCTCTACCGTAGAAGGCGACCATTTTGTTGTAGTGGAAATCATACATGTGGGTTTTGGAAATATCCAAGATTGACATTCCAACGTACAACGGACGATCCATTTTCACGCTTGTCTTCTTCATAGATACTGCCACAAGGTTTTCATTGATGATAACGGATGTTCCAAAGTTTGGTTTTTGTACAAGTTTTTCTAGTTTTATAGGATCTGTAATTAATTTAACATTTTTGTGTTTTCTTTTGTTTTCCAATGTTTTTCCAAATATCGCATTGTTCATTAATTTAAAAAAGTCCTTTTGAAATGTTGATGTTGCAGCTGCTCTTCTTCTGGTGTTTGAATCAATGTACGGTTTTAACCAGCAAGATTGGGAAAATTTTAAAACTCTATGAATTTTGATTATACGTAAACCCAATTGGAGTGCTTGTTGAACAACCCAAAAGTGAGCTACGTATCTTTGTTTATTTTCAAGAGTCATCATTAATTTTGGATGTTTGCCAATTGGTGAAACTTCTGTTTTTGCAAGGAGCGGAAGATCGTAATGAAGATCATGCAAGTGTTCTGGATATTCAAAGTCACAGTCCAATATGTATCCGGTGTCTCCGTCTTTTGAAATTTGCGAAATATCACCAATTGAGTCTGGATTAACCCATTCAAAGTTTCCAAAAGGAAGTGGATTAGACATGGCCCATCCGTATAAATTGTTGGCATCGAAATATCCTAAGAACACTGATGGTTTTTCTTTATCGTAGTTTGGAAGATATTTGTTGTTAGCTTTAACATGTCTAGTAACACTTTGGGTCAATCCACCTCTAACGCCCGATTCGATCATCAACACCATGTCAATATCTGTTAATAATTGAAGGTTGCACTTTGTTTCTTTTAGCATAGCTTGCCAAGCTAGTCCTGGAGAAGTATAAGAATGAAGAGGGTCTAATCCGTAGGCTTCAAAACGAGTGTTTCTAAATTCTTCCATCACATCGCATAGAAGGGTCACATCAAGTTTTACATAAAAGTCAGAATAATCTCCCAGAGTGTTCATTTCTAATTCGTCCCAAACTTTGCATGCGTGTTGATAGTCTTCAGGTGAAATGTCCAAATCGGTAAGTTTACTTTTAAAAGCTTCTGGTGGAGGAAGTGACGTTTCTTGAAATTTATGTAGTCCATCGATGTAATCATACGGGAAAACTCCTTTCCGAAGAACCAAATCCATTTTTTCTGCAGGTACAATTTTGCTTGTTTCTATTAAATTTTGTCTTCTTAAATTTTCAGAAAGTTTCATAAGACTGGAAGGCATAAATCTAAAAGAATCAACAAATCTAAGTTTAATTTTGCCCACCTTTTTTGAAAAGCTTATAAATTTTTCCATAGTTTGTGCTATAACGTCTATTTCACCGTTGTCTTTTGCTAATTCGGGAATGATAAAATGTCCATCGTATCCGCTAAGATTGTGAAAAACCACGGGAATAAAAGATGGTAGTTTGTAGTTGATGTTACATCCGTTGCAAGCTGCACCTCTGTAGGCTCCTGTCAGATGGTCATGGTCGCGAACTTTAACTTTAGTTTCTGTAAATTGATTGTTACACAAATAGCATGTTGTTGTCGAATCATAAAGATAAAGTTCTTCCGGTGTCATAGGTGACATAGGAACCACATTGCTATACATTGCTTCCACTTTCCCAGCGATGTCGTATAAATCATCAACAAAGTATCGAGCTGCTTCTTCTCCACGATAGATCTTTGGTGTAGATGTCAAACCATATTCTTGAAGATGTTCTTCAGGCAGAGTGGCAAACAACCGCTTTGGCGGGAGGGTGTGGGGGGCGAAGCCTCCTATGTTCTTTTTACAAACAACTGCTTTGGTGTGTAATTAGTCGCTGAAAGTTTTGTAGAGTTAGGTTTATTTAATACTATTAGTAGAAAAGCATGTTAACCATCATGGCTTTATAATCATGGTCGGTTTTAAGGGGGGGATGTGGGGGGCGAAGCCCCCTCCATGTTCCGTTTAAAACACTTGCTTTGGCGTGTAATTAGTTGCTGATAGTTTTGTAGAGCTATTTCATTATATAATACTAATAGAAAAAAAACATTTAAACCATCATGGCTTTATAATCATGGGCAGTGTAAAGGATTGTTGTGGGGGGGGCGAAGCCCCCCATGTCCCTTTGTAAACAACTGCTATGGCGTGTAATTAGTCGCTGATAGGTTTGTAGAGCTAGGTCTATTAAAAACTATTAGTAAAAAAGAATGTAAACCATCATGGCTTTATAATCATGGGCAGTTTAAAGGGGGGGTGTGGGGGGCTTGGCCCCCCCATGTCCTTTTTAAAACAGCTGCTTTTGCTTGTAATTAGTAGTTGATTGTTTTGTAGAGCTAGGTTCCTTTAATACTAATAGAAAAAAAACATTTAAACCATCATGGCTTTAAAATTATGGGTAATGGAAAGGGGAGGTTTTGGGGGGTGAAGCCCCCCCCCATGGCTCTTTGCAAACAACTGCTTTGGCGTGTAACTGTTTTAAATCGCTCATAATCTTGTAGAGATAGATTTACACAAAAAAATCATTCAAACTAATAAGGCTTCTTAATCATGGGCAGTGTAATTGAGAAGGTGTGGGGGGACGAAGCCCCCCATGTCTTTTTGCAAACAACCGCTTTGGCCGGAGGGCGTTGGGGGGAGCCTCCCCCATGTCCTTCTACACTAACTAACTGCTCTCTCGTGTAGTTAGTCCCTGATATTTTTTAGAGGTTAGTTGATTTAATACTGTTAGAGGAAAACATTTCAACCATTATGGCTTTATAATCATGGCCAGTTTGGGGGGGTGTGGGGGGGGCGAAGCCCCCCCATGTCCATTTGCATCAACTGCAATGGCGTGTAACTGTCATTAGTCGCTAATAATTTAGTCGAGCTAGATTTACACAGTAGAAAAAAACATTCAAACTATAATGGCTTCTTAATCATGGGCTAAGCCTCCCCATGTTCTGTTTACAAACAACTGCTTCGGTGTGTAATTATTCGCTGATAGGTTTCTAGAGTTAGGTTTATTTAAATACCATAAGTAAAAAAGGCATGTAAACCATCATGGCTTTACAATCATGGGCAGTTTAAAGGAGGGGTCGGGGGGGGGCGAAGCCCCCCCATGTCCTTATTAAAACATCTGCTTTAGCGTGTAATTAGCTGCTGATAGTTTTGTTGTGCTAGGATCATTTTAGCGAATTTCCTTAAAGGAATAAGCTATTACGGTAGTACTCATGGTAAGACCTAAGTCCGAGACCATGTTAACTTTTCATTTTGGGGTCCCCAGAAGCAAAAAACACAATTCGTTCGAATTTATATATATATATATTTATATATATATATGTCTGTTAACACGATAGCGGCCGTAAATTATGGTCCGATCTTAATGACATTTGGTACAGACGTGTAAAGTGGTAATCACTCGGACGAGTTCGTGAACCAGCCCAATCGGACCACCGGAAGGGGGGGTAAAGGGGGATAAACCCCCCAAAATGGGTTTTTTGAGTTTTTCACATAGAAAAATAAAATTTATCAAATTTTTGTTCGCACCATTGAATTCAGCTCAAAAAAACAAACAATTTAGTATTGAATCACTGCTCTATGTCCATTGGTTACCGAGATATTGAAAGTGGTAAACACAGTACGTTGTCTCAATGTTAACCTTATGGGAAATAAGTAAAATTCTATTTTTCGCTTATTTCTCAACATATCTTGATAAAACTTGGTAAATGGCTTCTTCTAGTTCAGATCTACTAAATATTGAATTAAAACCAACCAGTTTAAACATACCTGTAGCAGCAAACCCGCATACTCATTCCCCATGTTATTCTTATGGAGCTTACAAAAAAATGTCAAATCTCGCTATGTTGGATTGAAATATGTTGTTTTGCACTTGAAATTCGCTGAGTATGCAGGTCTGCTGCAACGGGGTATTATACTAAAAGAGGAAAAACCTTTTAAACCATCATGGCTTTATAATCATGGGCAGAGCAAAGGGGGGGTGGGGGAGGGCGAAGCCCCCCCCATGTCTGTTTACAAACAACTGCTTTGGCGTGTAACTGTTATTACTCGCTCATAATCTTGTAGATCTAGATTTACATATGAAAAAACATTCAAACTATCATGGCTAAGTGTAAAGGGGAAAGTGTTGGGGGGCGAAGCTCCCATCTCCTTTTGCAAACAACTGCTTTGGCGGGAGGGCGTGTGGGGCGAACCCCCCCATGTCCTTTTACAAACAACAGCTTTGGCGGGAGGGCGTGGGAGGGCGAAGTTCTTTTTACAAACAAGTGCTTTGGCGTGTAATTAGTCGCTGATAGTTTTGTAGAGCTAGGTATATTTGTAATACTCTCAGTAGAATAGCATGTTAACCACCATGGCTTTATAATCAGGGTCAGTTTAAAGGGGGGGGAGCCCCCCCATGTCCTTTTTAAAACATCTGGTTTGTGTGTAATAATTTGCTGATAGTTTTGTAGAGCTAGGTTCATTATTTAATACTAATAGAAAAAACATTTAAACCATCATGGCTTTGTAACTATTGGCAGTGTAAAGGAGAGTTGTGGGGGTGCGAAGCCCCCCATGTCCCGTTGCAAACAACTGCTTTGGCGTGTAACTCTTATTAGTCGCTCATAATCTGGTAGAACTAGATTTACACAGTAAAAAAAGCATTCAAACTATCATGGATTCTTAATGTTGGGCAGTATAAAGGCGAAGGTGTGGGGGGGGGCGAAGCCCCCCATGTCCTTTTGCAAACATCTGCTTTGCGGGAGGGCGTGGGGGGCAAAGCCCCCCCATGTCCTTTTACAAACAACTGCCTTGCAGTGTAATTACTCGCTTGTAGAGCCATCGATAGTTTAGTAGAGCTAAGTCTATTTAATACTATTTGAAAAAAACATTTAAACCATCATGACTTTATAATTATGGGCAGTTTAAAGAGGGGGGTTTTGGGGGCGAAGCCCCCCTCATGTCCTTTTGCTAACAACTGCTTTGGTGTGTAATTAGCCTGATAGTTTTGTAGAGCTAGGTTTATTTAATACTATTAGAGAAAAAGCATGTAAACCATCACGGCAGCTTAAAGGGGTAGTGGGGGGGCTAAGCCCCCCCTGGCCTTTTTGAAACAACTGCTTTGGCGTATAACTGTTATTAGTCGCTCATAGTTATTTAGAGCTAGGTTTACTCAGTACTAATAAAAAAACATTCATACCATCTTGGCAGGTTAATAAAGGGTAGAGTATATCTGGGGGGTTCATACAAATGCTTTGGCGTGTAACTGTTATTAGACGCTCATAGCCTTGTAGAGCAAGGTTTACTCAATACTATTAAAAAAAGAAACACTCAAATCATTATGGCAAGTTAATCATGGGTGTCGTAAATGCGTAAATGGGTGTCGTGCGGGGGGCCAGGCCCCCCGTTTCCTTTGGCAAACATAATTTATTAGGGGTTTATAGTTTTGTAGAGCTAGGTTTACACAGTAAAAAAAAACATTCAATCCGTCATAGCTTTTTAATCACGGGCGGAGTAAAAGGGGTGGTGTCTGGCCGGGGGGGGGCGAAGCCCTTTGGCAAACATAATGAATTCGTCGCTTATAGTTTTGTAGAGCTAGGTTTGCTCAATTATTATAATAGGAAAAAACATTTAAACCATCATGGCTTGTTGGACATTTCGTCAGCTGTTCAACAACAAAACACAAAAAACATTTTGTTGCCTCAGTGTGTGGCTGGCCTAATTAACATTTAGTATAGAAGTTTTGAAACAATACAAACACACGTTGCTCACAAATTAACAAAATAATGCTTTGGTAATATCTGAGTTCACTTATCCCATTACGCGCAGAATAAGCGTACTCCTAGTATACTTGGTTCTATACTGATATTATAGTACCAAATATGAATGGTTTACAGGCAGTCTACACATCGTAAACACTGATAACCTTGTCCTAACATTGTTTAACTGACAGCTGCCACCACTGAACTGAATGCACTTGTAACGTTCTTATGGTGTGTAAACTGCCTCTAAACCATTTATAATTGGTACCATAGTGATGGTGACATTCAGACCTTTAATTTGATACCACATTTGTATTTTTGTAGTTGACTATAACTTTGTAAAGAGCAGTTTAGTATTGACTTTGTTTTCATGCAGGGGCCGCACGGATAAACTCTCACAAAAACTAAGTTATCAACCAAATTATGGCAGTTTTTTTTAATATGATTAAAACATTTAACCATTCAGCAACAAATTCACCTATTTGTTATTTAACCTGACCAAAAAATAAAAAGTAGCAGCCGACTATTTTTTTCATGTCAAGTTTAAAAGTTGAATTATTTCATTTTTTTAGATAGAAAAAATTATTTTTGAAATATGATTGATACTATTGCCTCAGTTGATTTAAAACTAAAGGACTCTTCATATGCAAAATTTCAACCTTAGGTCTCTTTGCTGAATGGTATTAAATACGAGTTATTTGAAAAGTGAGCACTGCCAGATTACGCGGTTTTAAACACCGATTTATGTTTCTATACCTAGACAATATGGCGGCCCAAACTTAATTTGCTGTAATGCTAGTAAGATAGGCATACTCCGTGTACTTGTATTATGTGGTCGCTGGTTATGTTACATAAAAATGTGTTAGGTAAAATATTTCATGTTTTTTTAATTTAATTAAAGCATAAAATTTAAATGGACTGAATTGTATCTGGTTTATGTTTTTTGAGTTATTTTGGCTAAACATCATTATTAATATTATTATTAATATTATTTAAACAATAAACAATTTTAAAACAGTCTGTTGTTTCAATAACAATAATAATAATATTAATAAAATTGTGTGTATCCGCAATTACTCAGAAAACATTGAAGAAACCATCATAAAAAACATACAGGCAAGATTTGTCTGGTATAGTGCTAAACAATCTTATTCTTAATGTTTTACAAAATTCTTTAAACATGTTCTTATTTGGTATAGTAAATATAATACATCGGAAACTATCACAGAAAAAAGCAACGTAAACAGCAGTTTTACGTGTTTATGTCGTAGCCACATGCTGTAATTGGGCACTTCATGAAGTGTCCAGTGCTAACCGGGCACTTCATGAAGTTCCGCCTGGGCACATAGTGTAATTTAATGGTTTCGTTCAAAATTACAGTATGTGACCAAGAAAACTGGGCTCTTCATGAAGAGCCCAACGCTCGTTGGGCACTTGCTGTAATTATTTCTATTACACTATGTGTCCAGCTCAGATGCTGGGCACTTGATATAAACACGTAAAACTGCTGTTTACGTTGCTTTTTCTGTGAAAGTATCCGATGTATTATATTTACTATACCAAATAAAGACATTCTTTGTTTGAAATTCATTGTTGATGATGGTGATTTTATATTTTGATTAGGATTTTTGCGGCATTTGCCATCACTGATTAGTAAAAAACAAGTTTCACGACGTTTCGGGATCTGAAATCTGATCCCGTCTTCAGGTGGAAGAAAACCTAGAACATAACAAGATTAGTAACACATAGCCAGGAAAACCTGGACAAAAACACAGCTAAAACAGAGAACTGTAAAAGCAGTCACGAAAACACTAAGCTGAAAAGAAAACAATAACACAAAATAACACAGGAATCACAAGTAAGTATCAAGAATCACCAGACAGGAGAAAGCACGTCCACACCCAATCAGCGCTGAGCTGAGACTGGTGGGAGGAAAAAAGTGGGGGCCGCGACGGAAATGGCGGCGGCCACAGCCAACCAAATCACGGCGCGCTACCGGTGGCGAAAACCTGAAACAGAGACATGTGATATGCAAATTCCGTGTGTCTGTGTTTTTTAGTTAATTTTTAACCTGATTTTTCCCCTTGGCCTTGCTACGGGTTAACATGTTGTGAGAATTTTGAACAGAATTGTTAGTAATTACCCTATTTGCTGACACTTTATTTTCCCTGTCTTTCAATTCTTTGTTTAATATTGGTAGCCATACTGGCCTTATTTCAAGTGAAGATTGACTGTTTGGTTGGTCTGCTAGTTTTATATATGAAGCTTCAATTAGTTTTCTTTTGAAAAAATGAGGTTCGCGGTGTACTATTTTTGCTTCGTCAAAATTCATCTGGTGATTTTCAGACCAGCAGTGTTGAGCAATTTTTGATTTATCCACTAAGCCCTTCCTCGTGTTATCTTTTTGTTCTTTGATTCTAACATTTAAAGGTCTTTTTGTCTCACCATAATACGGCCTAGAGCAACTATTGCAGTTTATTCTGTAAACACAGTTTTTTGATCCCTGAGTGCCATTTTTTGGTTTGGTTTTTACGAGACATTGCCTAAGAGTGTGTTGTGTCCTAAACGCGGTTCTAACTTTGAACTTCCTAGCAACTCTTCTAATTTTTTCCGATAATCCCGGCACATAAGGGATTGACATAGGAACGAATTTTTCAGTGTTTTCTGACTCATTCTGTTTAGCCCTACTGTTTTTGCACTTTCTTATTACGGATTGAGGGTATCCATTCTTAGCCAAATCTTGCTCTACGTTTTTGATTTCCTGATTTAATCCATCTTGATTTGAGCAAATGCCAGCAAAATAATGTCTGCAGCTTCAAAATCTCTCCTAATTGAAAGAATAAACTTTCATCGTACGGAAAAGAGAACCCTCAAAATCAGTATTGAAAATAAGAAATCTGAATTGGCAACTTTAATTGGTTCTGAGTTTCAGAACATTTTTCAAAGCATCCAAAATAGGTTTGACAAAGAATCGGTTGATATTAAATCTAGACAACAATCAAAGCTAGAAAAATTAAGACCTGTCGAAATTAGTAATAACTCTCAAAATGATGAACAGATTAATGATGTAAATAATCAGGTTGTGAATCTTTCTTCACGAAATTTAAATTCAAATGAAATTTCCGTTTTGTCTAAAGGGCTGAACTTTTCTGTTGTGCCTAAATCAGTGAGGGCGCTTGACTTTGTTACGGGGATTGAGTCCGCTGTGTCTTAGCTCAGGGGGATCAGTTTCGGTGCGAGGCCAGCATCTTACTGAATAAAATTCCTGTCCCAAAGCCCAACCTAAAGAAAGAGGAAATCAAGGTAGTCTCCATCCTTGGGAAAGATGATACTATCAAAATATTGCCCGCGGATAAAGGAAACGCTACGCTTGTCTTGGACACAGTAATATATAAAGAGAAAATATTGGAAACTTTCCAGGCTGGTAGATATACTAAACTAAATAAAGATCCTACAGAAAGTTTCGAGCGTAAAGTTGCAAGCACTCTTAGGAAGCATAAACAGTTTTTTTCTGATAAACAAAGAACTCGTTTTACACCGCATCACTCGAAAATCCCACACATGTACGGGTTACCTAAAATTCATAAAACTGATGTACCTCTTAGGCCTATGATTAGCTCTCGCGACTCACCGTGTAGGGAACTGTCTAAAGTCCTCCTGGACATCCTTAAACCATTGGTAGGAAAAACTGACTCGTACATAAAAAATTCTAAAGACTTAGTTGAAAAGTCAAAGGACATAGTGCTGGCTGAGACGGATAAGCTGGTTAGTTTTGATGTTGAAAGTCTGTTTACGAATGTCCCAGTTCCTGAAACCTTAAAAATAATCGAGTCTCGGCTCGAAAAAGATGAAAGTCTAACTGAACGTTCTAAACTTCCTGTTAACGTCATTATGGAACTGCTTGAATTATGCACTCAATGTAACTATTTTGAACTAGAGGGTAATTATACCGTCAAGATGAGGGGATGGCCATGGGGTCGCCATTGTCGCCTATCTTTGCTAATATCTTTATGGAGGAGTTTGAGCAAAAGGCTTTGTCTTTGGCTCAACTCAAACCGAAGATTTGGTAGAGGTACGTCGATGACACCTTCGTGGTATTTCCGCATGGAGACGATGAACTAAAAGACTTCTTAGGGCATCTTAACAGTATTTCTCCTTCCATCCGCCTAACAATTGAAGAGGAAGTCCGAAACAAACTAGCATTTTTGGATGTGTGCGTAGAAAAGGATAGGGACACGCTTTGGACAACTGTTTTCAGAAAAAAGACACACACAGGGCAGTACTTAAATTTTCAATCAAACCATCAAAAATCTGTCAAAGATGGGGTAGCTTACTCATTATTTGACAAAGCAAAGAGCATTTGCTCAAATCAAGATGGATTAAATCAGGAAATCAAAAAAGTAGAGCAAGATTTGGCTAAGAATGGATACCCTCAATCCGTAATAAGAAAGTGCAAAAACAGTAGGGCTAAACAGAATGAGTCAGAAAACACTGAAAAATTCGTTCCTATGTCATTCCTTTATGTGCCGGGACTATCGGAAAAAATTAGAAGAGTTGCTAGGAAGTTCAAAGTTAGAACCGCGTTTAGGACACAACACACTCTTAGGCAATGTCTCGTAAAAACCAAACCAAAAAATGGCACTCTGGGATCAAAAAACTGTGTTTACAGAATAAACTGCAATAGTTGCTCTAGGCCGTATTATGGCGAGACAAAAAGACCTTTAAATGTTAGAATCAAAGAACACAAAGATAACACGAGGAAGGGCTTAGTGGATAAATCAAAAATTGTTTAACACTGCTGGTCTGAAAATCACCAGATGAATTTTGACGAAGCAAAAGTAGTACACCGCGAACCTCATTTTTTCAAAAGAAAACTAATTGAAGCTTCATATATAAAACTAGTAGACCAACCAATCAGTCAATCTTCACTTGAAATAAGGCCAGTATGGCTACCAATATTAAACAAAGAATTGAAAGACAGGGAAAATAAAGTGAAAGTGTCAGCAAATAGGGTAATTACTAACAATTCTGTTCAAAATTCTCACAACATGTTAACCCGTAGCAAGGCCAAGGGGAAAAATCAGGTTAAAAATTAACTAAGAAACACAGACACACGGAATTTGCATATCACATGTCTCTGTTTCAGGTTTTCGCCACCGGTAGCGCGCCGTGATTTGGTTGGCTGTGGCTGCCGCCATTTCCGTCGCCGCCGCAATTTTTTTTCCTCCTACCAGTCTCAGCTCAGCTCTGATTGGGTCTGGACGTGCTCTCTCCTGTCTGGTGATTCTTGATACTTGTGATTCCTGTGTTATTTTGTGTTATTGTTTTTCTTTTCAGCTTAGTGCTTTCGTGACTGCTTTTACAGTTCTCTGTTTTAGCTGTGTTTTTGTCCAGGTTTTCCTGGCTATGTGTTACTAATCTTGTTATGTTCTAGGTTTTCTTCCACCTGAAGACGGGATCAGATTCCAGAACCCAAAACGTCGTGAAACTTGTTTTTACTAATCAGTGATGGCAAATGTCAGCAAAAATCGTAATCAAAATAAATAAGAACATGTTTAAAAATTTTGTAAAACATTAAGAATAAGATTGTTTAGCACTAAACCAGACAAATCTTGCCTGTATGTTTTTTATGATGGTTTATTCAATTTTTTCTGAGTAATTGTGGATACACACCATTTTATTAATATTATTATTATTGTTATTGAAACAACAAACTGTTTTAAAATTGTTTATTGTTTAAATAATATTAATAATAATATTAATAATGATGTTTAACCAAAATAACTCAAAAAACATAAACCAGATACAATTCAGTCCATTTAAATTTTATGCTTTAATTAAATTAAAAAAACATGAAATATTTTACCTAACACATTTTTATGTAACATAACCAGCGACCACATAATACAAGTACACGGAGTATGCCTATCTTACTAGCATTACAGCAAATTAAGTTTGGGCCGCCATATTGTCTAGGTATAGAAACATAAATCGGTGTTTAAAACCGCGTAATCTGGCAGTGCTCACTTTTCAAATAACTCGTATTTAATACCATTCAGCAAAGAGACCTAAGGTTGAAATTTTGCATATGAAGAGTCCTTTAGTTTTAAATCAACTGAGGCAATAGTATCAATCATATTTCAAAAATAATTTTTTCTATCTAAAAAAATGAAATAATTCAACTTTTAAACTTGACATGAAAAAAATAGTCGGCTGCTACTTTTTATTTTTTGGTCAGGTTAAATAACAAATAGGTGAATTTGTTGCTGAATGGTTAAATGTTTTAATCATATTAAAAAAAAACTGCCATAATTTGGTTGATAACTTAGTTTTTGTGAGAGTTTATCCGTGCGGCCCCTGCATGAAAACAAAGTCAATACTAAACTGCTCTTTACAAAGTTATAGTCAACTACAAAAATACAAATGTGGTATCAAATTAAAGGTCTGAATGTCACCATCACTATGTTACCAATTATAAATGGTTTAGAGGCAGTTTACACACCATAAGAACGTTACAAGTGCATTCAGTTCAGTGGTGGCAGCTGTCAGTTAAACAATGTTAGGACAAGGTTATCAGTGTTTACGATGTGTAGACTGCCTGTAAACCATTCATATTTGGTACTATAATATCAGTATAGAACCAAGTATAATATAGAATTCTGAGATTAAGACCGTTTAATGTGATTCCATTTTTGTAATTTTGTCCGTAGTTTGTTTTTTTCCATGCATAGGGACTACGAGCAAATGTAGGCTTCACGTCGCGCCTAGTGTGCTCTGTCTATTTGTACTATGTTGTCTCTGAACATTACACATAAACATTAACATTAACCTATTTTTTCATGTTTTAATTTATCAACTTCTTACTTATTCACCATTAATAAAACTTATGATGAATCAAAATATAGCAAGGTAAAACAGATTTAAAGAAAGCTTCATATATTTAAAAAATTAATAAAACTAGTTTTTTAGTTTCCTTTTTTGGTATCAAAATTGAAAACTTTATTTAGAATTTACGATTTCGTTTGTTCTTTTTTCAATGGGAAATAAGTAAAATTCTATATCTTGCTTATTACTCAACATATCATGATAAAACTTGGTAAATGGCTTCTTCTAGTTCAGATCTAATAAATATTGAATTAAAACCAACCAGTTTAAACATACCTGTAGCAGCAAACCCGCATACTCATTCCCCATGTTATTCTTATGGAGCTTACAAAAACATGTCAAATCTCGCTATGTTGGATTGAAATATGTTGTTTTGCACTTGAAATTCGCTGAGTATGCAGGTCTGCTGCAACGGGGGTATTATACTAAAAGAGGAAAAACATTTAAACCATCATGGCTTTATAATCATGGGCAGAGCAAAGGGGGGGTGGGGGAGGGCGAAGCCCCCCCCATGTCTGTTTACAAACAACTGCTTTGGCGTGTAACTGTTATTACTCGCTCATAATCTTGTAGATCTAGATTTACATATGAAAAAACATTCAAACTATCATGGCTCAGTGTAAAGGGGAAAGTGTTGGGGGGCGAAGCTCCCATCTCCTTTTGCAAACAACTGCTTTGGCGGGAGGGCGTGTGGGGCGAACCCCCCCATGTCCTTTTACAAACAACAGCTTTGGCGGGAGGGCGTGGGAGGGCGAAGTTCTTTTTACAAACAAGTGCTTTGGCGTGTAATTAGTCGCTGATATTTTTGTAGAGCTAGGTATATTTGTAATACTCTCAGTAGAATAGCATGTTAACCACCATGGCTTTATAATCAGGGTCAGTTTAAAGGGGGGGAGCCCCCCCATGTCCTTTTTAAAACAACTGGTTTGTGTGTAATAATTTGCTGATAGTTTTGTAGAGCTAGGTTCATTATTTAATACTAATAGAAAAAACATTTAAACCATCATGGCTTTGTAATTATTGGCAGTGTAAAGGAGAGTTGTGGGGGTGCGAAGCCCCCCATGTCCCGTTGCAAACAACTGCTTTGGCGTGTAACTCTTATTAGTCGCTCATAATCTGGTAGAACTAGATTTACACAGTAAAAAAAGCATTCAAACTATTCTTCTAACTAACTTCTAACTAACTTCTTACTTATTCACCATTAATAAAACTTATGATGAATCAAAATATAGCAAGGTAAAACAGATTTAAAGAAAGCTTCATATATTTAAAAAATTAATAAAACTAGTTTTTTAGTTTCCTTTTTTGGTATCAAAATTGAAAACTTTATTTAGAATTTACGATTTCGTTTGTTCTTTTTTCAATATTATCAGCATTAACGTCAATTTTGGTTAAAGATTTTATTTTAAGTCAGTATGAAAAATTAACATAATATCATTACATCAAGCCTTTTCATTGTAATGTTTTATTTGTTTATAGAACAATAAAAAATTTATATGGAGTCTCCCTGATTACTTAACAGCTTTTCAGTAATATATTTTAAATCTCTTATTATATCCCTGGTTACAGTCAAGGTTATTCAGTCAAATAGTTGGAATTTCTTATGAAAAATTTGTCTAAAGGGATAACCTATGAATGTTAAACGTTATTCAAAAGTAAGGGGTTGCTACAAAACGTTCGATTTTTAATTGTAATTATTATTATTTTTAATAGCGTATTAACTATCATTTCATACTGTTGTTTAGTTTTACAACTATATGAAAACTATATTTTTTGAAACTTTATACCAAAAATAAGTTTTTATGTTTTACTCTAGATTAAAAGTGATTACTGTATATTTTATTGTGAAAAATAACTACGAGATTGTTAACTGTTTATTTTAGTCAGAACTTAGCTTATAACACAAAAAATCATTACCGAAATACAATGTAGACTATTAATATTTTCAAAAAGCGTTTCTAAATCAAATCAATATTAACATTTTTAGATTCGAAAAAAATTAAATGGTTTAATAGCAATCAATAACATTGGCTACTTTAACACAGACACAACCAATAATATAAACATTGGGATTTACTTTAACTAAGATTTTAAATCGACTGCCCAACATGCCTCGATAGTTACAGCATGTGTCCAATGAGCGTTGGGCACTTCGTGAAGTGTGCAGTTTCGTTGGGCACATGCTGTAATTTTGATTGAAATAATCGAGTTACACTATGTGCCCAGGCGCGCTGGGCACTTCATGAAGTGCCCAATTACAGAAAGTGGCTACGACATATATATGGTGTCCCATAAGTAAAGTGCCAAACTTTGGGAATAGGTTATATGGTCAAAATCAAGAGAAAATGTGTAAATTTTTTTCCAAAAATGCTTTGTTTACCAGATATCGCTATTTTGTATTTTTTACAAAATATTTTTTATCTCCCAAGTTTTTCAATAGTTTTTTTTTTTTTTGAAACTCGGTATGCACCTGTATCTAGTCAAGGTTAGTTTATGAAAAAATAATCAGCATGATCAAACTGTAAATTTCAAAATGGCGGTCGTTTAAAATCTTTAAGCCGAAATAACAAAAAACCGGTAAGTTTTATAAAAAAATATAAAGAATAATAATTTTTAGAAAATGTTATTTCCCATCTCATGACACCAAATTTATGAAAACCGGTTAACAAACAACTGAGTTATGATTGAATTTATCTAACAAGGCAGTGTGATTTGTCTATTTCACCGCATGACCAGCGCAACAATGGACTATTTTGCCTCAAAAAATGCTGCCTCGCTAGCTAAATACGATCAAATTCAAAATTCAAATTCAAAATTATTTATTTCGCACTGAAACTATACAAATCAGGAAGCTTGAATATACAAAACAAATACATTTTTTACAAAAGAAATAAACTTAATATATATTTTGCGAAATTAATTTCCACAAGGGAAGACCCGTGCGTGGAAATGAGTCGTTGAGGAAGGGAGCTGCTTATATGATAATTAAAAAAAAATCTAAGACAAACTTATTGCGCTGGGAGAAAAAAGTGGCAATGGCGGACGGACCGACCCCCCCCCCCCAATCCCAAGAACATAACTACACACCCACTCACCACTCTCTCACACATTCACTCAAACCGAACACACAGTCACTCATACCGACAGCTGGAAAATCATTGTCTGTAAATTGAGACCAAGATTCGGTCGGAACCCTGTCTCCCAATATCAGTGAGTCATTTCCGTAAACTTTTTTTTATACCGTCACAGAGCATTCATATTTTCGTAAATGTTGAGGTAAATTATGGTACAATGTGTGAGCAACATAGCAACAATAAGTTGTAGAAAAGGTTCTTGTAAGTCTCGGTAAGCGAACTCCCACCCCCAGTGCATGTCTTGTTCTGTAGTCGTGTAATGAGCGTTCAAACAAGTCATTACAGTGTTTGTAAATGTACAGTGCCAGTGATCTAATGAAAAGTTGTTTGACGTCGAGAACGCTCATTTCTGTAAACAGAGCATCCGAAGGGTAGCGTCGACACCTGCCCAGGGCGGCTTTAATTATAGCCTTTTGCGTCACCATCAGAGGTTGCAAAGTGCTACTATATGCACAGCCCCAAGCAATTATCCCCCCCTCAATGAGCGATTGAACATAAGCATAATAAACAAGTCGAATTTCATTTAAATCAAGCACCTGACGCAATTGGTAAAAAGCAAGAATAAATGTTCTCAATTTTGAATTTAAATAAGAAACGTGATCCGCCCATGAAAGTCTACAGTCGAATACTATACCCAGATATTTATATTTTTGGACTCTTTCAATCACGGGACAGCCAAACATCCCATTTTGGTAAGTGTCGCAAGAATGAATTTTCAGTTCGTTGTTGAGTGTGTCACCTCCCGCTCTTAAGGAAATTGGCATGAATTTAGTTTTATCCATATTAAGAGTCAGAATGTTTTGGTCAAACCATTTTTTAATTTTAGCAATAGATCTTGCAGCAGTATCAAAACCTGCGTCCCAGCTTGCCCCTTCAAACATAACCAAAGTGTCGTCTGCAAAAAGGTAAAACTTCCCTTTGATATTTAATTTGACAATATTGTTTATGTAAATGAGAAAAAGAACCGGACCTAACGTGCTTCCTTGAACAACCCCGTAATCTATTGATTTTAAATGCCCCTCAGCTCCATTAATAGAAACAAATTGCTTTCTGTCCTTGAAGTATGGCTTAAACCATTTCAGAGCCAATTCCTTGATCCCTACCATTTCAAGTTTATTAAAAAGGATAGATCTATCAACTGAGTCGAAAGCTTTTGCTAGATCAAAAAAAAAAAAACTAATAAAACCCGATTTCCCTTACTCAATGCCAAATTTATATCTTTATTAACTTCAAACAAAGCGTCCGTAATATTGATTGAACTCCTAAACCCAAACTGCCGTGAAGTTAAAATTTTGAACTCATTTAAGAAGTGAATCAATTGGTCTTTAACAATTTTTTCCAAAATCTTAGTGAACACACTCAACAACGAGATCGGCCTAAAATTTGAAGCAGAAGTGACGTCACCAGCCTTGAAAAGAGGGATAACTTTAGCTATTTTGAAGGCATCAGGAAACTCACCACTTCGGATACTCAAGTTGACAATGTGTAAGAGTGGATGTCGTAGAGTTTCCCAGTTGTGTTTAAGTAAACCAGCTGTCACACAGTCATACCCCGGAGCTGAGCCACCGCGTAGTCCAGTGACATAGTGAAGCAGTTCTTGTTCAGTCACAGGCCGCAGTGTGAGGACAGAGTCAACAGCGTAGTCGGCGTCGTCGACCACAGGTGGACCGGTGGAGTCTATGGCTGCCGCCAAGTCTGGTCCAACTTGAGTAAAATAGTCATTAAAAATGTCAGCCACCTGCGGTCGTGGGTCTGTGTCTGAGTCTATGTCAGGCCTGTTTTCCGTGAATTTAGTGAGTGGGAAAATGTCTTTTTTTGCCCCCCTGCCCGCTAACTCGTTCAAAACCCTCCAAAAATATTTTGGATTATTTTTAGCCTCAGTCACTTCCCTCCTAAAATAATTATTTTTAGCTTCCCTAATTTCAGTTTTCAGTTTATTTTTAAGACTAATAAAAGTGTTCCTTAGTTCCACATTAAAGGGTTGTTTTTTTATTTTTTTACTTAATTTATCGCGTTCCCTAATTTTACGAACGAGATAGCAAGAAATCCATGGTTTTAATTTTCTAAAACGAGAGCTCCTGTCCCTAATTTCTTTGGTAGATTTAATAACACACTCCTTAATTTTTGTAAACATAAGGTTTGATGAATCATTTATTGTATTAGCCTGCAAAATTTCACTCCAGTCACAGTTCCCTATGAAGGTGTCCAGTAAGTTTTTGTCAATGTAAGTGTCTTTGTTAAAAGTGATGCGTTCATTTGATTGAAAACAATTTATTTGTAAACACACAGTAAAGTGATCTGTGATATCTGTCCTCACCACTGCAGTTTTAAGTGCATTTGAGTCACAATGTCTTACAAAAATGTGGTCAATGGATGATTTACTATTACCAACCTCTCTGGTTGGAAGACTTAAGCCATTCTCAAAACCACATTCATATAAAACATCCAAGTAACGTTCCGTCTTGTTATCCGTATTTAGTAGGTCTGCGTTCATGTCCCCCATAAAAATGTATGTTTTTGCATCAGTCAAGTTATCATAGTACTGTCTGATACCGTTAGTCAGATTGTCGAGGTTACTGTCATGAGTACGGTACACCACTACAAGGTTGCAGCGCTTATCACGGTGTACAAAGTCCAGTGATAGTCCGTACACGTCACCCAGCTCCAGTTCATCACATTTACTCAGTTGTTTATTTACCGATTTTCATAAATTTAGTGTCATTAGATGTGAAATAAAATTGCCTAAAAAATTGTTACTCTTCATATTTTTTTTTGTAAAACTTACCGTTTTTTGTTATTTCAACTTAAAGATTTTAAACGGCCGCCATTTTGAAATTTACTATTATTTTTTCATAAACTAACCTTCACTAGACTAACCTTCAACTAACCTTCACAGGTGAATACCGAGTTTCAAGAAAATCTATTAAAAACCTTGCGAGATAAAAAATATTCTGTAAAAGATACAAAATGGCGGGTATCTGGTAAACGAAGCGTTTTAGGATACAATTTTATTCTATGTTTTCTCTTTATTTTGACCCATATAACCTATTCCCGGAGTTTGGCACTTTACTTATGGGACATCCTGTATATCTAAAATATAATTAATTAATATACTATTGCCGTTAACCACTAAAGAAATCCTCACATGCAAAATTTCAACTATTTGCCACAGTAATAAATGGCAACTACGAGTTATTTTAAACGTGAGCACGGACAGATTAAGCGGTTCTAAACGCTGTTTCATCTTTCTATATACCAACACTTGATGGTGGTATCTGCTTCATTTGCTATAATGCTAGATAGGCATGCTCATGCGCGGATTTCTGGGCGTGCCAGGGGGAGGCACCCCCTGTTATTTGGTGGCTTTGTATTTATAGCAGTAAAGGGGGAAATGTTTTCAACATAACTTTGACGTATTGCATAAATTACAAAGGGGTTTTTGTTACATAAAATTAGTAGGAATCAAAATGGACCTTTTGAACAGAAGTTCGATGTTTTCAGGAATTTCAGCATACAATACTTCAAACGTTAGGTGAGCTGGCACCCCCAAAGATTTTGACCTAAATCCGCCCATGGGTATGCTCTGTCTATTTGTATAGGCGGTCGCTGGGTCTACCGCACTCCATGTACAATATAAATACAAAGTTCAAGCGAGAGTGAGATTATTTGTGGAAACAGATAGTGTAGAAAAGTGTTTATAAACAACTTTGGGTATATCAACAAATCCTGATATACCGTTTGTTGTCAGGGATGGTTTCCAAGAAATTTAATTTGTTACTTTGAACAGTTTTTTTGTGAAGTAATAGTGTTTCAGGTTTACAAACTGATTCAGGGCCGATTTACTTTATTTATTGACTATTAGCACATTAATACAACTGTGAGTAAGCTGAATGTGGTTCATTTGTTAGGTCACAAACCAAACACAATGTTGGATTCATGGACAGAGAAGGGAATAGTTTTTCTTATTGTAGCCTCTGAAGAAGCTTTAGAATTTCCCACTTGAGCTTGCTCAAAGTAGTTTTTACCTGCTGAGCCTGCTCAAAGTAGTTTTTACCTGCTGAGGTGTTTAGAGGTCCAAATCCCCGCAATCGTGCCTTCATTTTTGGCGATACTTGTCTCAACTCAGGGACGTCCAGCACGTTGCTTCAACCATTTTTCGTTCGTTGCTTGGCACTGCGTCGCGCGGCTCCTGTTGCCCTTGCATCCTGGGGGAAGTCACAACCTTTTCGCAGCTGTGCTTTGATTGTACATCTTCCATAAAATTCAATGATTTAGGACAGTTTATTTTTTTAAATAAATAATTCTTTCAACATCGTTTTTGTTAATTTGTTGTCTTCAATGGTTGAAAATTATATCCAGACTAAGTGATTTTTTTGGTTGTGTTGTTTTTGAAACATCCAATTCCAATGAAAATATTCAAGAAATTGTCCTTAAATTGACCTAAGACATTAAAGACATGTATTCAAGTTATCCACATGTTTGTCTTGGTGATTTGACTCTCAATATTTCTAAATTATTGAATTACTTTGAGTTACTAAAGAAGTTACTTTTGAGTTAAAGTTTGAGGCGCAAAACAGTACGCTTGACTCATCCAAACACAATTTGGACTCTTTATCTGCTAAATTAGATGCATAAAGAAACCTTAGACGTAAAGGAAGAGAAAATTCTCTATTGACTTAGGACCATACCAAGAATGAAAGTATAGGTCCCTAGTATCTATAATTGGAGCCCTGGATAAAGCTCTAAAGGAAAGAGATGTTAGACTATGTTAAAATACATTGTGGAAGAGAATTGTGTTTTGCATAGAAGGGTCACAAATGGTCAAATTTCTTCAATGATTGACCTGACTAGTTTCAGCACTAAGACCATTTTCAAAGTCTGGTATCTACATAACCTTGTTTTATAAATTATTTTACCCAAAGTAAATCATAAAAATCTGTTTCAATTTGTAAATCAAGGTTATGTGGCTACTAGATTTTGAAAAGGCCATTATTCAGTCAATTATTAAAGGGTACTTTGTTTTTATTTTAATAATATAAGCCTACATTATAATAGTTGCCCTGGCCTGTGAACATAGCTATCAAATATCATAGCATAGATACTATATATCAAGTATTCTACATTCTGATTTTTATTTAAGTAGCACTTATTTACTATGTATCAACATTTTTTAAATAACCTTTAGTAATTTTTAATACAATCTTATTTTAGAGATGAAACATATCACTAGCCTCTGTGAATAACACATTTTTCTTTATTATATTAACAGTTATATCCATTGCTGCTAGATAGCAGCACCATTCAGTATACAATGTATAGCTCTCTCTCTCTCTTCCCTTGTGAACCCCCCCCCGCAATGCCTCATTCTCAAGAAGCTCCCCATAAGCAATGCAACACTTACTCAGTCTCTCTCTCTGTTATGAAATACAATTTTTATTTATTAACTGATTTAAAGTGTTACACAGTGAATTAAAAGTTCATTAAGAAAGAGAAGGGACCCCTATTATTAATTATAAGGTATACTACTTGGACATGATCTGAGTACAGAAGACAAAATGGTAACCCACCACTTTTTATTTCTATTGTTTGAACTTTTAAATTTCATTAACTCTTTTACAATTAAATAACTCACACTACATAAAACCATATTCAATCTGAATTTTTTCAGTAAAAAGTAAACAATAGTTTAATTCTTTGAAACATTTTTATGGCAAGTCCACAACAAATTAGGATTACCATAACAAATTTTGTATAGGGAATAAAAATTCAACTTGTATTTTTTATTATTATTTTATTATATTCTTGGTTGTTATATAGCATTTTTGGCCAGTTTTTAGAGGTTCCTGCATTAGGCAGGCAATTAAAAATCAGGAAAATCAAGAAAATATTTTAAGTTGCACTTTCGTAGACGTATATTAGACACAATGTAAAGGTAAGGGATTGTCTTTCCGTTACCCTCATACTTTTAATACAGTGCCTACTGTGAAAAAATTAGTTTTAGAAAAACTAAATTTTCTTAAAATATGGCTATGAATTATATCCAAAACTAAACTAAAAACTAAACTAAACTTAGAAGGGTTACGAATCTAAAATAATAATAAAAATAAATGTATTGAGTGGTTCGCAAGATACAGTGCATTTTATAAATATCAAATAATTTTTTTATAATGGCCACCATTTTGAATCTAATAAAGATAATTAAGTACTGTTTTGCGAAAATGTTGTTTTGGGAGATACCTTCAAAATATTGTACAGCATGGTATAGGTTTACGATTGAAAATTCTGAGATTTGAACCCATGATCCCCAGTTTTTTTATCACAATAGATTTCATAAAGTTTAAAAATAATATTACGCTGTTCCTTGGGGATGATTTAGTCGGGAATAATTTTGTTTAGTCTTTGTAGAACTACTATTTTTTCGTGATCCATTTGAGACACCTTAGATGAGACGCCCTATACATACTAACAGATGGTGTTTTTGTCATTTGGGGACCTCAAAATCTTTGGGGGTTCTGATGGGTCTTAGCTTGGGTCGTACCATGAGGCCAGTGTTAGTAGCTTCTTACATTTTAAAGGAAATTATCTAAACTAAAAACTCAACACATAAATAAAACTAATTAGAGTAGAGATATGTAATTCTTAACTCTGGGGTACCATGTGTGAGAACAACAGAGTTGCTATCATGCTCTTATCTAATAGATTGTTGAAATATTTTTGTTAATATTCAATATTTCTCAGAAAAAAACATTAATTGAGAAAGCCAAACTAACCATTACTTCACCAGAGTCAATAATAGATGAGTGTTTTTGTGTAAATACACTTTTTAAACTTTCTTTATTTACTTTTACATCTCCATTAAGTAGTAACCCAGATAGCACAGTCACATCAAATAGATGTCTAATAGATGTACCTAATGTTAAACCACACACGTCTATTAAACGTGACCGTTATAGACGTCTAACGTCAACTTGAAATCCCTTTTTCAACTTTTCACTTTCCCATTAATTTTAACAACGAAATTGTAAGAGTGTCATATACATATTTTTTGGTTTGGATTTAAAAACCTAGTTTTCAGCTTTATTTTGATACCTGATTCTATTAGGGTAGACCGGGGCACGTTTCCGCGGATTTAAAAAAATATTTTTTTTCAATTCGTGGTTGTTCTTTTGAAGTTTTATTCAGTGGTTAATAAGGTTTAATTTTATATATAGAATGTTAACTTTTTTGTTTTTATTAAAGTACAAAAAATTATTATTCATGTTAATGTCGGGTGCGTAAACCTACCCCGGGTTCGGGGCAGGTTTACGCATCAAGCGGGGTACATTTACATATACTACAAAATGGTAAAAATGGGAAATAACATACAGATAGTTAGTAATCTATAATTGTTTTATTGGTATTTTCGTTGTCACATTCTTTTTCTTATTTTTCTGGTTCTCGGAACGTAATTTCTCACCATCTTTAGAAAATCAGAACATAATTTTTTCTAAATAAATATTTAACTTTACTATTTAAATTATAAATTAGTTCTAGTTGGCTAAATACAAGTATATTAGGCTTAAATAATGACACGCATGATTAAACAGCATACAAAAGTGAAGATGAAAATTAAAATTATTTTTAGGGGGTTTAGGCACCCGTTTAGGCAGTCAACGTATGCGTAAACGTGCCCCGATTCAACTGGGTAAACGTGCCCCTGTGCCATGGTTGATTTTATATAAAATGTGCAACGTAGCCCGTTAAGTTTTCTTTGCTTGCAAATACATCACTTAATTAAGAAGAAACTGTTGTTTATTACTGTAAAATTGTTTATGATAAATTCTGCACTCTTTGCTAACAATAAGCATCAAAAGATATATAGCAAGATTTACTCGCCTTGTAAGAAAACAGATTTCATCCACCATCTGCAACACTACTGCTCCACTGACGCTCAAATAGTTGTGGAAGCGCCCGTTAGGTAGCAGCATCGACCTGACATGACTGGTGGCTCGCCCACGATAACCGGTTTTGAAATAATATCACTACGTAAACGTGCCCCATGCGTAAATGTGCCCCGGTCTACCCTAATAATAACAATTCTGTGAACGTTTGAAGTTTTGGGGCTTGATTTCCTAAAATACCTGATTTTATTAGTTTAAATTCAAATGCCAATAACTCAAAGACAAAAAATCGTAGCACTATAGATTATATGTGTAATTGTTCACAATTTATTGCTGAATTTCAGGATGTTAATAACTCAAAACTGGAAAATTCCGACTTAAGGTCCTTTTTCACTTTCTGCATCACAATTTTAATTATAATATTTTAAAGTTTAGTTACATATTTTGTAGCGTTGGATTCCATTCAATTTACATTTTCTGCATGAGAATAATATATCAAGTTTGTAATACAGTAGGGTCTATGAATTAGAAATAACAATTTTATTTGCTCTTGAATTCCAACCATCTATTTGGTAAATCAACCTACAGTACAACTGGTCAAAGTAAATATAATTTTAGCATAAATAAATTACATTCAAGTGCTGTAATATTGTGCCCTATCATTCAATTTTTGGTTGGATTCCAATTAATTCTAAAGTTTGAAGATCACGCATAGAACATATCAAGATTAGTAACACCTAATCTTTTCCAAAAGAAAACTAATTGAAGCTTCATACATAAAACTAGCAGACCAACCAATCAGTCAATCCTCACTTGAAATAAGGCCAGTATGGCTACCAATCTTAACAAATAGTTGAAAGACAGGGAATATAGTGTCAGCAAATAGGGTAACTACTAACAATTCTGTTAAGAATTCTCACAACATGTTAACCCGTAGCTAGGCCAAGGGGCAAAATCAAGTAAAAAATTAACTAAAAAAAACAGACTCACGGAATTTGTATATCACATGTCTTTGTTTCAGATTGTCGCCACTGGGAGCGTGCTGTTTGATTCGCCGCCATTTCCTTCGCCTCCGCCATTTCCTTTCCTCCCACCAGTCTTAGCTCAGCTCTGATTGGGTGTGGAAGTGCTCTCTCCTGACTAATGATTCTTGATACTTGTGATTTTTGAGTTCTTGTTTTCTTTTCAGCATAGTGTTTTTGTGACTGCTTCTTCTGTTTTAGCTATGTTTTTTGTCGAGGTTATTCTGGCTGTGTGTTACTAATCTTGTTATGTTCTAGGTTTTTTTCTCTCCTGAAGACGGTATCAGATTCCAGGTCCCGAAACATTGTGAAACTTGTTTTTTACTAATCAGTAATGGCAAATGTCCACAAAAAATCCAAATCAAAAGATACTTCTATTAACTGAAATAACACTTAAAGTTCATTTTATTATATTTTAAGGGAAGTGGGAGTCAATGTTGTTGTTGGGTGAATTATATTTACAAGTTTCAAAACATCTTTTTTGTCGAGGGCTTGATCTTATGAGCATTATCATGAAAAGCTTATTTAAATCTTTTCAAAATAATTAGTTTAGAGGTGTTCATGTAGTTTCTGTTATGCGTTATCTTTCAGGTGGCCTTTGAATTGTCATGAAATATAAGGTCTGGTTTAAAATATGACTACAACAAACAAGATGTTTTAAAATAAATATTTAAATAATTTTTAATTTCGCATACTGTTTTTGAATTATGTAGCGATTTAAATCCAAACATCTGGTGCGTGATATGTCATGAAAGCTCTGCGGCCTTCTGACATTAGATAAGCTAAGTTAGTATAAATCAGAGCTCTGTAGCTATTCATTTCTCAAGATAACATCCTTTACAACATTAGGAACATTACTTGCTCCCGAGTAAGTATTCTCATAAATTGCATTATACATTCCAAAATTGAAAAATTCTATGTTCTCTATGCAATCTTAAAAAATAAAAATAACATTAACTGGTATGTATAAAGTAAATAAATTTACTGAGTTGTTTTTAGTTTAAGATTAAACAAAAATCCTTTACTAACATGATAAATATTATTTTATGATCTCCCATAATAACTGCCTCATAACACTCACAATATTAGTACTCAAGTGCTGTGAGTTGCTTTAATAATTACATTCAGGAAACTTTATTTATTTTACACAGTGCAATCAAAACTTACAAGTGATAACAAATAGAACTGAAAGACAACTTCTTTATTTGTGTTGAGCTTACAAAATGATAATCGATCCATGAAAGACTTTTCAGAGCTTTAAAAAATGTTATATTTTCAATTGCAAATCGCTAGATAAACAATGCTGACTTAAACCATCAAATTTCCGTTTAAGTTCTTCCACATCTGTTTTTAGCAACTTTTTCAGGATAGCTTAATTTTATATTCAATTTTAGATTTCTTTTCTTAGTTTGTCAAAGTGAAATAATTAAGCATTTTAACCTTCCACCGGGTGCATCGCGGAGGTTACCTCTGTGGTTGCAAATTTTTGATTTGAAAAGTAGAAAGCATGAACTTGGAATTTAACTTCGCTCCACTTTCGTGGACCTCGAAAATACCTGCCTTTTTCCGAGTTAAGCCAGTGTATGGATTTTATAACAATATTTTAAGAGCTCAAAGGAACCTTCCACAGTGCGCCTGATTGCATGGCTCTTGGTACAGAGGTTTCTTCCGCTTGCGTCCGATCCCCCTACCATAAATCGATGTTTTTTCCAATTCAGTGTTCCTAAAAATTGTTTTATTTATATTGTATATGGTTTTTCTAACTCTTCTTCAGCGGAAAATATTTTTAAGCAACAGAAAGGAGCTGTTAGAATTATAGCAGGCATTTGTCCCAGAGAATCATGAAAACCTGTTTGTAAAAGATTCAATCTTTTAACCCTTCCTGCATTATATATATTCTATATCTGGCATTACTTATAAGAAATAATAAACCTTGTTTGAAAATTGTAAAAGGACTCACAGTTATAATACACAGCGTAAATCTCTTTTATCAAATCCAAGCCATAGATTAAGTTTATTTCATAAGGGGCCTTTTTCCCAATTGATCCAGATTTACAATCAATTATCACCATCTTTAAGAGACGAAAATTTAAGTATTAACACCTTTAAGAGAGAATTGTCTATAGTGGGGATGGGTATCAGAAAAATATTTCAGTTCTGGCGGAGAACATGCCACTTAGGATGGTGATAATATATAAGACCAAGAATGTAAAACTGCCCAGACCTCAAATTTTAAGGACCTCGGTCGTCCGTAATGCCGTCATCAAGATGGCGGCCGTAATACGATGTTGGGTCGCCATAAAATTGGTTATAATACCAAAATACCTGAACTGATTTTTACGAAATTTGGCATTTTTACAAGTTAATTTGGCATACAAGTGCTTGGCTACAATATCTTCTCCCAGGTTCTCAATGGTCGAGTTTGATCAAGTCGTTTCAAAATGGCGGCCGTTCAAAAATAGTTGTTCAAAACTAAATGAATTATAAGGAAAAAAGTGTGAATTGTTATAAATGAAAATAACTATGAGTTACACTGAGAAAATTTTAGTCCTGAAATACGTGGAAAATACACGTAAATAAGGGTGTGCGGGTTACCCACTGCAATCTGGACCCAGCTCAATGCTCCGGCAGTGAGGCCGCCACACGGAAAATCAGGACTTAGTTTGTCTACATAGTTATGACGTCACTACTGTCAGTCGAAAGTCCTGCCGATCAGAGACTTTTCTCGTAATTGCCGAGACTTTTCTCAGAATATACTGCGATTCATTTTTCCTTCACCACAGTTTATTACAGAATATACATTCCTATTCTCGTAAAATACGACCGATATCTATGCACTGACTTGCCTAGTCTCTGCATTTACCGGTATTTTTCACATAAATCAGTAAAATAATGCCTGGGTCCTCCCAGCGATCACCCATCCAAGTTCTAACCACGCCCGATGTTTCTTGACTTGTAAGTTCAGTGAAGACAGCTATATCCATTGCGTTATGCCTGCCTGTTGATTAGAAATAGTTGTTGAATACTATCTGAAGACGGGGTAAGTGCAGTTTTTCGCCTTAAGGAACTTCTCTAAAGTAACAGCTTATTGCCTTGACATATTTATTTGATACAATATATGTGACAGCAAATCAATGCAAGGTTATACTCGATCTGCAATCTATTTCTTAGGCCTACTATTCATCTTATTTAAGACTTTGCTAAAAATACCCGAGTTATTAAAATCGAAGCAGGGTTTAAATAGTGCAATTACTTTTTTTCATCATTTGTTCGTGTAAACTTTGAGCAGATAAAACTAATCTTAGGAGTAAAACTGATCAATGCGTCCTTGCAACTATTTAAAAATAAAACTCACAATATGAAACATAGGAGGCTGCTGACAAATAAAACTATTTGATTTTCTTTAAAAACCTAAGCTTTTTCTACTCTGAAAAATAGGAAATTTCATATTCTTTTATAGACGTAGGTGTTTCACTACCATTTACTTTATATGTATTTTCTATCAATGGTACTACATTAAGTAAATTGATAACAATCATTAATAAAATATTATTATAGAAACCAAAGGTTATATTTGAAACTTGTATATCATATTTGTAAATAGGCCTACATACATGTTTTTTAATTCTCAATATAAAACGAACACAACGGACTTAAAAAAATCAATCAAGATTTGGTTAAAAATATTTATTCGATTAAAATACAATATTTGATGATAGTGTGAACTAAAACAAGGTAAAGACTAACTGCTTTTACCAAAACTCACATGGAAATAATTTGAAGTTATCATCCATACGCCTATCGCAAATGCAGAAGGCGTGGGCTTCAGGCAGAAAGTAATCATGGATAAACTTATGACGTGTTTTGTGACGTATACAAACCATCCATGACGTCACTTTAAGGTTTTTTCCTTAATATCACGGTAAATTCCCTGATTATTTGAAAATACGGCAGTTCGAGCGTAATTGCAGAGAAAAAGTTCTTAAAGAAGGACTGCGAGTCCTGCGTCTGTACTAATGCCCAAAACTCTGCCGAGTCATTGAGCTGGGTCCAGAAACATCACTCCTGTACGTGAGCCAAGTCCTTATTTACGTATCGCGAGTACAGATTCTAGACTTGGGGTGAAAACTCTGCTTTTCCGCTAAGATATTTTTCTCAGTGTATGTAAATAAAATAATAGAGTGTGTAAATTCACAAAAAAAGTTTTAGAAAAAGAAATAGTGCCCTTTTTCCACAAAAACATACATTGTTTACTAACAATGAATCTACTTTAAACAAATGAGTATTAAATACATTAAGAATTGAATGTATTTAATTTCTTTTGTTAATTTAAGAACTTTAAGAACCCAACTTCCGCCTGAAATAAAAAATGCATAATATAACATTGTGAATACGCAAATATAATGAAATCTCTGTTACACAACATTTCGCGAACAATGTGGCCCTCACAGGAGCATAACAAGGTACACAATAGTCCTTTTGTTACCAGATGCACGAAGAGCACCGTTTCTTGCAGATACATGAGTAAAGTTCTTCACAACTTTTTGAGACCTCAGGAATGGTTGGTGAATACGTTTTGTCATTTTCTTTCCATCCCCATTGTGTAGGTGGTTGAGGCGTAAAGTGGTTTCCAAACAATGCATCCACATCGTAGCTTGCAGAGTAGCTCGCTTCGTATGCTGACGTAGTGCATTCTCGGCGGGCGGAATGTTCTCAATAGCTCTGTTCTTGTTAATAAATAGAACACGTCTACAGTCATTAACGCTGTTAAGGTGTGATGTTATGTCATATAGAAGTACAACAAATCTTTGGATTTGTAGCATAACAGACTCATTATCAGGATTGCTACCAGCCAACAATGGTTCAAAAGCTCTGTTAACATTTGGGAAGGCCATTCACACTTTCCAAGCTCTTTTTTGCCTATTCCATGAAATGCAGAGACGGTATCGCAACCTATGATTGCATGGAAAATAGGAAGGTTGCTGCAGATCTCTGGAGATAGTTGAGAACACGGAACATGTACAGGAATCATCCTTCGGTGTTTCCCGGTACCAAAATCAATCCAAAGTTCTTTTATATTTACGATTAGTTTAAAGACGAATATAGCCACCACGATGACATCTGAATCCACAGTACGTATACTCAGGGCTGCCGAGAGGCCATGTCAGCCAAGTCTGAAACTTGGGGCCCGGGCTCCGAAGGGGCCCGGGATGTGCAGATTTTTTAAAAATTGAAGAATTACTGGTATTGAATTTTAGAAATAAAATTAGGCCTATATGTTAAAAATAAAATGTCAAGCTTATTACACGAATTACGCGAATTACTTTGATAATACAAAATTTAGTCAAGACAAAAATTATTGCCTGTCTGTACTATTGTATTTGCGACTGACTGTCCACTTCGGCGCGGCGCCGGCGGTGGCGACCAGCGAGTAGTGAGCATAGAGTAATAATGAACTTCGTAAAGAGTTGGCACTTCCATGTTAACTCGGTGGTAAGGGAACAGTAGCGCTGGCTGATAAAAGTGCTATGAACTAAAAATATCGATGCGATATATCGATCGTCGTCGATGCGATATATCGATCGTCGTTGATGCGATATATCGATCGTCGTCGTCGTCTGCTTTGTTTATATTTTCGTTTTCTTGTTTTGTTTGCTAGACTTTCAATTTTAATGGCTTTACCGATTTGTTTAGATTAAGTACGTTTACCACTAGTGCAAGTTGTTTCGCGAAATACTGTACTGAGTGATTCATATTGTGCTTAAAGCGATTGATAGAAAATAAATACTTAGATGTTTACATAAAAGCACTTAATCAAAATTAATTTAGTTAATTTTTATTAAGTGCTTTTATGTAAGCATCTCTACGTATTTATTATCACTTTAAGCACAATATGAATCATGCAGAACAGTATTTCGCGAAACAACTTGCACTAGTGGCAAACGTACTTTAGGTATTTTCCCACACTCAAATTAATTCCAACTCGTTTTGGTTGTGTACACGTCGTGACAGAAAATCAGGGGAAACGGAATAGGAAGTTAGCAGATCGTTATCGTGGTTTTGATTGGCTGATTCAGTGAAGAAGAAGAAAACCATGTTTTTACAACGACATCTAACTAAAGTGCTTCGAACTAACCCGCTCCAATAAGCTTACCACTTGGCTCCATTTAAGTGTCAGACCGGTGTAGTGAGCGTGAGTAACTCATACCTCCCTCTCTTTTTCCGCTTTAATAGGAGGCAAGACAGATTAACAAGTTAGGCTATGTTGGTATCATAGAGTGATTTAGCTAAAACATTAAAATTCGAAGATGTAATTGAAACACTTGCAAATGAAAAAGGAGAAAAGTAGCTTTGTAAAGTTGTTTAAAATAATTATGTAAAAGTATTATTACTTTTGTAACAATAGAGATAGATTTAAATTCTTTCAAACAAAGTCAAGCTAAAATGAGAACATATTTTTTAAATCCTTATCAAGATACCGTACAAACTAATTAAATGAATGTACAATTTGTTTTACCACTAAAATAGTGAAAACAAATGAATTTTTTTGCATTAAAATATATTGACAAAAACTTAAATGCGTTATGATGACGTTATCCATGATGGTAAACAACAAGAGTAGTAACATGTGCTGCAATTAACGCAGATGGCCGGAAAAAACAATCGTGCGCACGGATCGTGAAAAAATGGAAGAGTAACTTTGTGAGTGGAACGAACGCGGAAGTTATGACAAAGAGATGAATGACTGGAAAATCCAGAAGTGCGGGGATCACTTATAGCGGTAATTTTTAATAAGAGGAGACTATTTTCTAAATCTGACCGACCATTCAGCCTCAGTTGGTTCGGATTTTTGGAGTTCTTTGATGTATGATGTTCCACCTGTAGACTGCCTAAAAACGCGAGTTTGGAGATATAATTTTCTAAAATTTTCCGGGGGAGGGCCCTCCGGGTTTTACATACTCTCCCGGAGGGCCCATGCAGTGTGCAGACTTGGGGCCCCGCTTGGCTCTCGGCGGCCCTGCGTATGCTGATGTATTCATGACCATTATCAGCTGCATGTTCCACGTGCAGGAGAAAGCGGCCATCTGCTTCTTCGTGCCACGAAGGTGATATTTCACATACATCAAACTCTGCGACTGATGTAATAACATTTTCTTCAAGTGTGCACACGACCGTTTTTTCCTTCGTATCGTTCACTTGTGAGCTGTGCAGACAAGAACTTAAATAACTGGACTTTGTTCTCATCTACTCGCAGAAACTCGTAGACATTTCTTGGGATTGCAGTAGATGACGTTACTCTTATTTCAGTTCCTGTTCCCCTTGACTGGCGGGTGTCAGACTTTAGCGATTCAGGACAATACCTATCGAAAACCACATCTACTCGTGTCAGGTTCTTCAATAAGTTATAGATGTACGGCTTAAAAATGTTGATGTAGTAATCTAAAAAGGTTTTTTCTTTCCTAGGAGGAAGTAGGCCCTAAATGTGCTATTACTGCACCATCCAGTACTGCTGCCGTAACTTGTTTGTTACTCACGTCTGTGTTATTGACTTATGTCAAGTAGTTTTCCATACAGTGCAAGATATCAGCTTAGTTACTTGGTTTTCTCAGTCGTCCACCTTCAGTAATGGAAGGAGGATACGCCTGGTTTTCATGAGAAAAAAGTGCTCCAACATCTGTTTCTCTGTGTTGTGCAGCTACATACATCTTTCAGAATAGACTCTGGAATCCCTCCTCAGATCACATATTTTGTCTATTACTTTTGACTTAGCCTTCACTGGCACATTGAAGATCTTACAATTATTTCGGCATATGACATATTGAATGGATTTTCTCTGTCTTGATCAAGCAAAGATCTATGTATTCTTTGTACTGATTCAACCCCTTTGAATGTGCTTTCTCCACATTAAGAACGGATTCTTTTGGTGTTATCAACTTTCGACTTCCAATGGCTACTAACTGGTTGCATTCAAAAGGATTCTTCTTCATTCATAATGTTTAGCAAATTCTTTACAAGGGTTTGAATCTTTTCTCAAATGCTGGCGTATCTTCATGATGTAATTTTTCGATAGCCTCAACCCCAGTGGAACAACATCTTCGAACTCTGAAATGACCCTTGATATGTCTGGACCTGACACCATCCATTTAAGAAGCGCTGTTTCATTGTCAAATATTCCTACAGCTCCGCCATCACATTTTATCTTTTTATTGTTCTGTTCGTGGAACTGATCATCTGACATAGCTGAAATTGGAGCTGTTGTCCTTCTGCTTGCAAAATTTCCTTTAAGGAATTCTGCAAATACATCTGGGGGCTTGTCAGGCAGTTCTTCAAGATCACGCACGAACACTGGCAACCATCTTGAATAATGGACAGCATCCAAGGAAGAAGGTCCAAGGACAACTTTAGCGTAACAACATAAAGTTTGAAGTTGGCAGTACGAATGCTGAAAACCAGTTGAAGCAACAAGGATTCGATCTCAAGTACGGCATTCCAGTAATTAAACTGTGGAGATTCCAGCACTCTCCTGTTCTTCCATACCGCTTTTTCTTCTTTTTCATTGAAATTTCAAGGGTTCAAACAATATCTGCACCCCTGCGCTGCCCTGCTAAGAAGAAAAGGCGTAACTGACAACATTTTGGATTTTGAGGTTATGGTTGATTTAAAGTTTTAGACCACGAGGAATCAAAAAATCTAAGTGAAAAAGTCGTATCTGCAATAGTTTTTGAGATATAACAGAGCTGTCAAGCAGTATCTACATGGTAACAGCATAAAGTACTAAGGCAAAAGGCCGTAAGTGACATGTACTAGAGCAGGAAGCAGTATCTACACTACACTTACTGCTTTTTGGCTTAGCGCCGGTCAGTTACTGCTTTCTGTCTTAGTATTTCATTCGTATCACTCCACATACGTAATCTTCTTGATTATTCCAAATAAAAATTGATAACATATTATTAACTTGGTTATTTAACTTAAATGTTTTCCACTCATTTTGGGCATGTTGATATTCTTTCTCGGTTATATGCGTATCTGTTAGTCTGTTGTAGAAACATTCAAGAGGTGGTAGTTTTGTTTCATTAAATCGCTCGACGTTGCCAATGTAATCATAAGAATATATTCCTTTCTGTAAGCGAAAACCTATTTCATCAGGATCAATCATCTTCTTGGTTTCTTTTAATTTATCAGGTGGTAGAATACTCGCTATTCACTAGGTTTTCTTAGGAACAGCCTGTAAATCGAAATTATGCTAAATTCTCAATGAACACTAAAAATGATATGAATTTTTTTGAACAACTTGGAATTATTGACACTTGACTTTTGAACTTTCCTTAAACCCGAATTAAAAACTGACTATCATAACCAGCCAAATTATAGAAAATTACTGGAGCGAACTTTGGTAATTTCAGATTGATATTGCAACTTTATACAAGGATGCAATGTTGTTTTTCCAAGTAGTCATTACTTTGTAGGCAGTATTTTCCTCTCGACATAATTGTACACAGGTTGGTATGTCCCAATAATGTTTCTGGAAGATCAGACTTCACAAGTAAAGCAAAACTATTAATTTAATGTTTTTTGCACTTTTTCTGTTCTAGATTTATAAATTAGAGAACTGTTTTCAAATTGGCTTTATTGGGGTTAGTGTTGATTCAATGTTACCATAGATAATTGTAGGAATTCTGTAGTGGTGGTTAGTATTTTTAAATGAAATTTGAGCATTTTCATTTGTAGTCAAAATTACTTGTGCTGGTCGAAGTGTATTGCAATATGTAGAATGAGTCTCTAGCCATTTACTTGCAGACATCTGCCAACATAGTGTATTGCGCATAAATGTAAAACATCGTTTGCATTAAGTAATTTTATGCCTATCCTTATTAATTTGTTTACAAATTAATCGTTCAAAGTCTTTGATACTAACAAAATGTTTATTTCCTAGCTCTTTGGAATCTGAAATTGGGTGAAGATCAAACTGATTTTTGTTGCCCTTATTAACAATTTTCAAAGGTGTTTTGTTTTGTCTATCCATAGGAAAACCGTAAACACTTGTGTCATTGTTTTGCTTTTCAACTTTTTCTCATCAGTCATTCTTACTGGAAAAAATATGTTTTTAAAATCATAGTAAATCATAATCAGGTCTAATATTATTTAGTTGTTTCATTTACATACGGTCAGTACTAAGGCAAATGGCCGTAAGTGTCATGTACTGGAGCAGAAAGCAGTATCTTCATACACATACTGCTTTTTGGCTTCTGGAATTCTTATTGGCAAATACGTAACTGAATAAAAAAATAAGAAATCATAAATTTGTATGAAAATTGATTGACCTAAAATAAACTAAAGATAAAATACACGAGTAATCAACCAACGTTAAAACCCTATGGCCAATCAAATTTGAATAAACAAGAAAAATATGTTGGCAAACATTGAGTGAGGTTTTCTCATTTTAATGTTTCATGTAGATACAGCCATTTGGCTTAGCAGGGCAGTGCGGCAATCTCTTGGTCGCATTGCGGCCAACGAGTTCCTCACTCTTTTCGCGAGTGTTAGACCTCTCGGTCGTGCTGCGGCCGGAAAATCGCTCACTCTTTTTGGAACCGAATCATTTTTCGGTCGCTTCATGGCAGACGAATTACTTGCTCTTTTCGCAGCCGTCACATCTCTCAGTCGTATTGAGACAAAAAAAATCGCTCGATCTTTTCACGGACAGAATACCGATCATTTACACTGTGGCCGGCAAATCTCTCGGTCGGAAATCTTTCGCATGTTTTGCGGCCGGCAAATGTCTCGGTCGCAACGTGGCCAACGAGCTTCTTGCTCATTTAGCGGTCGTCACATCTCTCGGTTGTATTGCGACAAGAAAATCGCTCAATTTTTTCGCAGCTGGAATTACTACTATTTACACCGTGGCTGGCAATCTCTCGGTTTTATTACGGCCGGAAATCTTTCCTTTGTTTAGCGGCTGACAAATCTTATGTCCCCTGCCATAAAATTTTGGTTGTCGTGTGGCCGATTGTTTCTTGATCGTATTGCGGCCGGAAAATCTGTCTGTCGAATCGTGGCTGTCAAATCTCGGTCGTTGATACCATGGCTGGAGAATCTCTTGGTAATATTGGGGCCGGAATATCGCTCAGCCTTTCCGCGGTCGGAAATCTCGGTCGCATTGTGGCTGGCAAATCTTTAGGACTTTCGCAGCCGTCAAGTCTTGCTTGCATTGCAGCCTTCAAAATATATTAATTTCCAAAGATTGTGCTCAAGTATTCAGTACAGGAGGAATTACCCATGATCCCAATGGTCGGGATTTTTTTGAAAATGGTCGGGAAAAGTCGGGAAAAAGTCGGGAATTTTATTTATGGAATCTGGTAGACACCCTGTATTTTCACCCAAGTGGCCAGAACAAGAATCAGTCATAAAACTGAGTGTACCAGAATGTGTATGCTTAATCCCCTTCTGTTAAGGGGTGAATTAGAAGAAAATTCAAGTTTGTTGTTATTACTAATTTCAATTTTTCTCAATAACCGTTAGAGATAGGACAGAATTTATAAAGACTAAAAATATGTATTTTTTGTGATCTTTAACTTTTGTTCCAAACATTTTTTTGTATTTCCAACGGTAAGTAAGGTATGGTCAAAAAAGTGAAAATCGGCCATTTCCAAAATGGCGGCCGTAGCACAGCATGCACAGGTGTAGATTTTTGATATGTTGTTGCTGGGTGCTAGTACTATACATATGCAAGGTTTCCCCTTTTAGGGAATTATTTCCAGGTGGAGGGGTATTTTGACCTAATATGACTGGACTAGTGGGCGTGGTTCCACGCACGAGGTCCCCCCACCACTCAGCCGCGCGGCAGTGACACTTATAGCACTGATCGTAAACGTATGGGAGCGATCGCCTTTTGAGCTGTGTAGGTACTAACACTGCCTAACCTCTGATAAAAAGTTAATCACACATTTTTGAACCCTGATAACTTAGTCATTGAAAATTGTTAATTCTTTCAGTTTTTAACGGCCGCCATTTTGAAACAACTTGATCAAACTCGACCATTGAAAACCTTGTCCGAGATATTGTAGCCAAGCACTTGTATGCCAAATTTCATAAAAATCGGTTCAGGCATTTGGGTATTATAACCAATTTCATGGCGACCCAGCATCGTCTTACGGCCGCCATCTTGATGACGTCATTAGGGACGACCGTGGTCCTTAAAATTTGGGGTCTGGGCCGTTTTACGTTCGGGGACTTGTATACTATAACCACCTCAAGTGGCATGTTCTCCGCCAGAACTGAAATATTCTATCACTTTATACAACTATACAACCCCACTACTAGTAAATTAATTAAAATATGTCCATATAGCATCGAAAAGTTTTTAGCTTCAGAATTATAAACTATTTATTACTTATATGTTCTCAACTCTTCAAATTGTTCTATGTCTTGACATATATGTTCACCGCTGAATTTCAGCAAACTGTATGAACCAATTTGATGCAAATAAATTGATTTGAACTGAATTGTTGGTAGGAGTGAATTGTTAGTGATTTTTAGGTAGTTCATCTTATCTCCCAATACTTTTATGAAACTATCAATGTAGATTATTAAAAAATAAACTGTATATCAGTTTATGCTATTTGTATTTTTTTATGAATAAAATTGTTAAGTTTTTAAACTGAGAATATAAATTACCAAGGAATTTTAAGGTTCAAGTGGAATGAATTATTACTGTTCATTATTCATTAGCTAAACAAAGTAAAGTAAGTCATTATTTGTTACTTTAAATTATTGATTTCGTTTGAGTTCTTTTTATTTTATTTTTATTTTTTAGGTAAGATGAGCATCCATGAATTGCCCGTTCCCTCCAAGCTCCGTAACAGGGGAATATTTTGGCAGTACTTGGCCGCTATGATAGGTATTTATATTTGTCACAGAGTACTGATGGATCAAAAAAAATTAAACTATGCTTTATATACTAACATTAAACCTAAGGTGACCAGACATCCCACTTTCAAGAGACGTGTCCTATTGTTGAACCAACTCTCCTGATATGCCCATCAGGAGAGTTGGTTCTAATCAATCTAATCAATCTAATCAAGAGATGGTTCTAATGCCCATCAGGAGAGAAGTTCTATTTGGATTTTATTTGTATAAAAAAATAGTTTTTACATATTTTTTCAGCAAAATGAATTCTAAACAACCTTTATTTTGATTCTTGGAATCTGTAGTTGATTTTTAAATTATCTGGATCTTGTATCTCAGAAACTATCGGGTTTAGAGAAAAGTTTAAATGGGTCGCTTTACCTACTTTGTCAAGACAGTCAAAAATATGAATTCCATTTCCTTGTAAATGGCCGCCATTTTCCAATATGGCGGTCAACTTTGATTTTTCTCATGGAACACCGTATTTCATGGTGTACCGTATTTGGATTTTACGCTAAATTTTATAAACTTTTTACTTCTTGTAATTGTTTCCTAAACAAAATGGTTAAGGATATAAGCCATTAAAGTTTGATTTTTCCCTTAAGAAATGCATTGTGATATTGTCGGTAGTCTGCATATCAACAAGGTTGGGTTTAATAAAACATATCGAAGAACAAAAGAGCATTAAAATGTGATTTTAGTTAAGATTCGTTCATAGAAATATTTTTGTTATATTCACTCATGGAAACGAATGATTTGGAATATTTTTGTATTCCATAAGGAATGCATGGGATGGCACGGTTAAAATGAACAAAATGCATTTCTAATGGGGAAGTAAAACTACAACTGCTTTTATCTGCTTAACACTTTGTCCGCGTAGGACGTCTTTAGACGTCTTCGATTCATTGATGAATAGCGGAGGACGTCCTAAGACGTCCTTATGCAAGGTTTATCAAACAGACTTACTGTCGTCTCCGATTTGGTAGTAGGGGATTGAAACCCTGTCAGCCACTGGGGGACATACCATAGTTTAACGTCATCACCGTCGCTTGCAGTTTCCGCTCTCCAGTTAGTGGCGCTCCTAGCGGCACATGTGGGATTCTTCCCATGTAATCAAAGCAGTTTGGCACGTGCTCCCATCCTATTTTAACGTATTCATGTGAGGATTTTTGTTAGTTTGTGTGTGTTTTGTTTATCCTATAGATAGTGCGTAAATAAGACGAGTAAATTTTGAGATTTTGAGTTTTTGTGTGTGCTGTAAACCGTAGGACGTCTAAAGACATCTTCTTTTTTGATTTTTTTTCACGATTTTATGTGGTATATGGTGATATAGTCGAACTTACCACTGACTAGAAAAACTGAACAAACCAATATTTGTATAGTATATACATATAAACCACGTGAAAAACTTTTTTTATATTTTTAATCCAACCAGTGAGGCTGAAAACGTCTAAAGACGACCAAATCTTTGACGTCATACTACAAACCGGAAGTGGCCCGAAAAAAACATTTACTCGGCATGACTGACCTTCCATAACCATAAACTATGTGAATTAGCAATAAACCTTTACAGCTATGTGGCGGTATATTAAAAAAAATTTAGCAGTCAATGTGTTAACCAATGGGTTTATGAAAAATTATCAAAGAGTAAAAAGTTCTTAAAATTTAGCGTAAAATCCAAATACACCATAAAATACAAGGTGTTCCTTAAGAAAAATCAAAGTTGTCTGCCATTTACAAGAAGATGGAATTCATGTTTTCGATTGTCTTAAAAAAGTAGGTGAAGTCCCCCGTTTAAAGTTTTTTTTTCTAACTCCAATAGTTTCTGAGATGCCTGAGGTGGCGCAGTTAAGTTGGACACTCTGTATGGTTGTTAGTGCTGTTATTCTGCATTGCAACTGGCGTTGATTACCTTAAAATGATTATCCAACCAATGCATGCTGATTTTTGTAACTCAGTACCGACCCAAAATTCTGCAAAATCATGGGCGTATTTCGGTCATAATCTTTGGGGGTGCCAGGCAGTGGTGTCATGGTGCCGGAACGCTGTTCCGGCACTGGTTTTTAAGATTAATTTATGTAAACACCTGGTGAATGCATATTTTAGAGGTTCCCAACATTAACGAAATTACAGGACAAATTTTCAAAGCAGAATATAACTATATCATTGAAAAGATCAAATGCTATGCTTTCTTTTCAATGTATAAAACATTACTTATGTTGTGATGGTTTTCCTGGGAAACGTCTTAAAAGAAACATTGATTTGATATGTGATTAGAGCAATCGCTGTTTCATTTACTGTCAGCATGTAGTTATTTTTTTCACTAACAGATAAGGATGGAACCACTGGTCATGTTATACTTATATCGTTGTTCTGTCTTCTGCTGATAGTTTTCCACTGTCTAGTTTGTTTAAACTATTTGTTTTGGCTCTTCACTATTGCTGAATGAAGGTGAAGCCAGGCATATGCAAGCATGTATTGAGGCATTCGCCACAACTCGATAAAAGTTGCTGTGCTAATGCGGCAAAATACTCGCTGAAAGTTTGGGCAAGTTGGATTCAACCAGACCCAACCTGACTCAAAGATGGTGAATTTGAGCCTTTTGCAGTAAACATGTCCTAAATTTGTCTGAAGTATTTCTCAAGTACGCTCTCGGCGGGTCAGTGCAAAGTCAGGCAATTGCAAGAGAGAACACAGTGCGTTTGGCATAACTCATTGAACATTGCTTTCATAAGGTCCCGAGTGGAAAATTTTTCACTAACATTCGGACTTGAATAAAAACAGCAAAAGTTTACTTGATCTATCAATTCTCAATGCGTGTAAGAGACGAGATCCAAAATAAAATGCTAAATAACATACTTATAAATGCAAACCTAAATATTGTTTTGCAAAACAAAACAACAAATCTATTACAATACTATAATTATTTTCTGTCACAATAATCAAAATTTTTTAATGGTGGTATGAATTTTGCATTTTATCTCAATAAGTGCCCAATAACACAGTCCAGGCAGTTATTAAAAAATGCTTATTATATGCTGTATATTGAAAGACACGGTTAAAGGGAATTTGTTCACTGTTAACATTTCTAATAAATTAGTTAAATCTGTATTGTTGCGAACGTTATATTTTAAAACCTATTTTATTCATAAAGATTTTTAAAAATCTACTGATGGACTGTTTAGCTTAACTCTTTGCGATCGTAAGGCCAGCAGGACTGGCCACAACACACTCAGCAGCTAGTCGGAATTTTTCCGTACAGCTTGGTTCCGCCGGTCGAATGGCCAGCTGTACTGGCCATGCCCACTCCGCGTCAGCTCGGCATTCATCATGGTGGTTCACTCCCGTTAGCTCGGAATTGTTTTCACACCCGGCAGCTCGGGATTGATTTTATTGTAAGCCAGCAATGTTATCGTAGAGTATTTTCACTATTCAATGTTGCAAGCCTGCCAATCAAGTTAAATAACTCCTCACTAGGTTGCAGCACCCTACAGGCATCAGGCAAAATTTAGAAAAACAAACAAAAATATATGTTATCGGCACTTATCGGCCAGTCCTGCTGGACACCCGAGCGTTCGTTGGATTTTATATTGGCCAGCCCTGCTGGACATCCGATCGCAAATGACAACTACTGCAAAAAAAATCCGACTTCTGTACGCTAGTGGTGGCGGCCAGTAGAGCTGGACTCACGATCGCTACGGAATAGCGGCAAATATTCAATCCGATCGCAAAGGGTTAATATTTTTTCAAAATTTGAATATAGAATATTTTGAAATGTTTTGTTAAAAGTTAGCTTCAAACCCCTTCAAAAACATTAAGTGGGCATCCCTATACAAAATGTTATTCTCAGTTGGGGGGGGGGGGATTCCCCCAAACCCCTTGGACTGGACACACCGTTCTGGCACTGGAGAATTTACCATGACACCACTGGCGCCAGGTCACCTGTCATGAGGTACTGTATGCTCAATGCAAACTCCATTTAAATTATGAAAAAGGCTAGAATACTTACTGAATTGATCATCGAAAGAAAAACATTTTGAGAAATTATAATATGCTTCATTTGAACTTATAACCAGATCTGATTTGTTAGTTAGAAAAGAACTCAGTAATGTAAAATAGACATAATAAAGTTGATCGATGGGCATTATTTTAAATACATTATAATAATGTAAGAAATAATTGATACATTTTAATAAATATTTTAACTTTAAGAAGTAAAACATTTGAAAGAAACGATAAGCATTAAACAAAATAAATCAAACCTTAAATCGAATATAATTGGACCTAAATTATGTCTGGTATAAACACTTAAATTTTTTTTAACACTAAAAACATTTTTCTCATTCTCTGATAAAAAATCCACCCATGTCAAAAATCCGAGGACTTCTTAAAGATGAATAACCTTAGATATCTAAGGTAAATGCACTGGTGCTTGACAGTTTAAGAAACCATGGGCACTAAATAATCTATGGTTTGGTAAAAATAGGGATTTAACCTGTATTATTAATTGAATGTTTATTCTAAATTTAGTTTGTTTTCCAACATCTTCGTAATAAAGGGGTTTTAAATATTATGTTAGTTATATTTTTCAAATTAACTGAACACTTGTCCATGTTCAGTGCCTGACACTGTCAAAAAAGGCTTGCTGCAGAGGGGCTGACAGTCAGTCGTTTCAGTGCCCGACACATCAATTTCCTATTATTTTTAGTTTTTTACCATTACCCTCACATTTTAATGATTGTAAATACTAAAAAATAGTTACAAAAATATCCCTGTTGCAACAGACCTGTATCTCAGTGATATTATTGGGTCGTGAATACTTCAAATAAGCACCATTTTTTAATATGAGCCAAATTATACTTATTTTTTTATTGAAGTAATAAGAATAAACATTCAATCTTGTGCAAAATTTTACTAGGGAACTCCTTTATAATGCAAATAAATCAAGACTATCAGGCAGTGGAGCAGTGTCGGCTACTGGTGCGTTTACCTTACACTGTTTGCTGTTCTAGTGGCACTTCCAATGCTGATGATAGGCGTTGCCACTGCCTGGCCCTCCCCCATCTTGCCCAAGATCCAGCGAGGCGACGCCCCCCTCTCCCTAGACCATGCCGAGATCTCCTGGGTCGTTTCCCTTATGTTCTTCGGCAACACGCTCAGCCCCCTGCCTGCGGGCCAACTGATGGACAGGTTTTATTTATATCTTTACTAGCAGTTTCCCGTGGCTTTGCTCACGTTAAAAATTATAGTCTACCTCGATATGACGAATCCGAAGGCACTCAATAAAAAAAAATTTATCGTGGAATATGTAATGTGTAGGTCTGTTTGTGTGTTATGGCAGAGTGTAGGCTAAAAAAAAGTTATATCAAGGGGTTTGTTAAATCGAAGTTTTCATATTGAGGTTTTATTCTTAAACCTTTTTCTTGAGTCGTACAATTTTTATAAACTGACAGATTAATAACTCACTAATTTTAGAACATTTGGTAGCGAAGGCTGTGCAGTACTCGGCATTGTTTAAGTTTTAATTGTTTGAGCTATCATTTTCGCTTTTGCACTATTAGCAAATATGCATATTCTCCATAGTGTTTTCAATACTCCTGCAGTTAAATCATAGTTTAAAGGTCTTCACAAAACATAGGTCTCGTCCACTTCCAGGGGTTAATTTCAGCCGGAGCACACCGGAGCGCAGCTCCGGTACGTTTTAGGAAACCGGAGCTCACCGGAGCGCGGTTTCTCAACTCACCGGTACGGCTCCGGACCCTTTTTCTGACCACGTAGTTTACTAATACTTTTTAAAAAGCGATTTTATAAAAGTGTACAACTCTTTCTAATTTGGGAATCCTCTAAGTCAATTTAACAACTCTATTTTTCTTTACATAGTTTCACGCAAGATAATAGATGATAGTTTTTTAACCTCCATTCTGGATACTGATCACTTGCTAAACTCGAAATAGGCTTTAGTAAGTGATGGTGGAAGTTTACTATCTTCATTCAAGGACAAACCCAATCCACCCTTATGGAAAATTTCAGATCTGGCCAGATAAAAAAATCCAGATCTGGCCAGATCTGGTTTTGGACCCTTAAAAACCAGATCTGGCCATATATCCCCAGATCTGGCTCCCCAGATCTGGTTTGATAACATTTCCGCTTGTTAAACTGAGTTGAGATGTGTTGGTTAATAATTTCTGTAAGATTAATCTTGTTTAGTTAAAAATATTTGAATAGATTTTTATGGTAACTATTAAATTAGGCTAGCTAGTAAATGTTTAAATGTTAGGGCTACAGTTCCACAGAAGGTGCATGCTTCGCCTCACTATCTAGGGGTATCGGTGGAAATAACTGGGATAATTGGGTGGGGAACTGTCGATAGCCAAACACCTCATATGAACGATATAACGATATTCACAATCGATATTTCACCGTTTACCATCTAGGGGATTCAGTGGAAACTGGGGTTGTTGAGTAGGGAACAATCGATTGTCAACGACTTGGCTTGGCTTCACCAAAATGGGTACCACCAAATAAACAGGGGGTTATTAATAGGCAGCGAAGATTACACAATAGGCCTAATCAGTTTTTTACGTAATTATTTGCTGTTTAGGGTGCGGTGTTAGTGTAACATCGATTCTTTTTTCTTTGTTTTCACATGACGTTAGCGATCATGGAATTACGTAAGAGGAAACAAAGCGCTAGGCATTACAGGGCCGTCGCAGTGTCATCCGATAACTGTTCGAATCGAAAGGCTACATTGGTATGTACATTTAAGTGAACTATCGGTATATCGAACCAATCTGATTGCAGGCTTTCGATAGTTAGGCCTAGTTCCCACCCGGTTCCCACTGTGACCCTAAGAGAGACCGGGTGTGCACCTTCTGCGGAACTCTTACCAAAGTTATTTAGGCCTATTGCATTTTTTTTCAAGCACCAGTACTAAGCTTAAAAAACTCTTTTGCGTATCTCGTTATCACAGGGAGAGAGGATAGGTCTGTTAAATGGGGGTTTAAAGTTCTGGGAAAAAGTGTCCCGAAATCACTAAACAAAATTATGACAACCCTATTCAAGCTCCACTATTATTACTGACATAGGACCAAGGCCTAATCTAGATCCTTAAGCCAGCTAACACACTGATCTTAGCTGAATTAAATATACAACTGATGAATAAATTTAATCACCAGTGTAGCCTAAATAATACTCCCCAAACATAAGTTATAGGAATCTTTGCAGTTGATAGGTTAAACTTGCCGAAAATGATGATGATATATCTATAACCTATCATTCGATTTTTACCTAAAGAATGGTTACTACCCTTTGTCCAAATTGGTTCTGGGTACATTTATTTATTTTGTCCCAGAACAAATTAATTTTAACTAATGCATTATTCTAACTAAGCCTATTCACACAACACCGGATTAACAACTGAACTTTATCTAACGGTGGACTAACGTAATGGACCACGGCCCGGAATTAGTTAAACCATTAATACTGATATACTGAGTGTAATATCGCAACTTAGCATGATACCGGGGAACCGGGAAATGAATAAAAGACATTATTTGTATAGTAACAAGGCATGGGACTGTAACCCGCGGAATGAACATGAAGGAGAAGGGGAGCGAACAGAACTAAGAGCTGAGGTGAGGATGCACTAGATAGACAGACGGATCTAAACTGGATTGTGATTGGTTGAACTTGGGTACGGGTTGCGGGGTACAGCCAATTGCGTTTATTGTACTAAATCATTAACATATTGCCAACTTAATAATTTTACAAAATTGAATTATCAATGAACTGAACATTATAATATATATATATATATATAAATGTAAGTTAGTACATTACATCTCTCCACCCAAATTTGGAACTATGTGACAAATTGACAAAAATAATAAGCGGTACATACTTAATTATAACAGAGTGAATGATTAACAATAAAAAAATAATGACAGAAAACCATAACCTAATGAACACAACATAAAATCTTACATCAACATTGCCTTTAAAGCTTTAGAGGTCAAGCCTTTCAACTGGCTTCTTGGGTCGATTCGATCGCCTTAATGGAACAGGAGGCGAAGGACGGTTAACCGGATTGGTTACAGATTGACGACTGCAAGGAGAGGTTGGGTCTAGCCTTGTAGGTATAGGTGAACGGGGTGTAGGTGTAGGTGCTGGTAACGGACTAGGAGAGCTAGTTTGGTTGTTAGGAACAGACACTGGAGATGGAGAAAACATTGTCTGTTTGTACTGTGCCATAGGCTCATCATTTAGGCTATCATCTGCATTTTCAGCTATTCCTGAGTCAACAGCTACTATCTGATTGATATGTCTTTTCCACAGTAACCCAGAATTTATTCTTACAATATACATTACATTACTGATTTGCCTAACCACAATACCCTCAACCCATTTATCATTAGCTCTGTAATCTCTAACCAACACATGTTGATTAATTCTTAAATATCTTGTTTTTCTACCTCTCGCATACAATTTCTGTTTTTCCTGTTTCTGCTGCACTGTATTATTTAAACTCGGTCTTAACAAATCAAACCTAGTTCTTAATGATCGATTAAACATCAACTTGGCTGGTGTTTCATTTGTGGTTGCAAGAACTGAATTGCGGTAATCAAATAAAATTCTACTTAATGCCACAGAAACATTGCTTACATTATCCCTAAATGCACATTTTAACTTCTGTTTAGCGTATTTGACTGAGTTTTCAGCCTGGCCATTTGACTGGGGGTGGTAGGGGGCTGATGTGGTTTGTTTAATACAATTGTAATCAAGAAATCTTTTAAATTCTACTGAATTGAATGGTGGACCATTGTCACTATGAACTGAGATAGGGAGTCCAAATCTAGCAAATAATGATCGCAAATGTTCAATGGTATGTTGAGCTGCGGTTGAAGCGGTTTCAAACACTTCCAACCATTTAGAATGGGCATCAATAACTATTAGATACATTTTCCCTTTGAATGGACCTAGGAAATCTAAGTGCAAACGTTCCCAAGGATGATTAGGATATTGCCACACGTGCAATTCTGATTTAGCAGGACTTTGACGCTCTGCAAGGCAGGACGGACAACTATTAGCCAGGCGCTCAATATCTAAATCCAAATTAGGCCAATACACATAAGACCTTGCTACACTTTTCATTTTCATTACTCCCATATGACTGATATGCAACTCATTCAGAATATATTCTCTTAGGCTTTTAGGAATTATTACTCGATATCCCCACATAAGTACGCCTTGCTCAATAGTTAGTTCGTCCTTCCTTTTATGAAACGCTGATAGTTCATTTTCTTCCTCAGACAAAAAGTTAGGCCAACCATGCATAACATACCCATATACTCTCTTTAATAGTACATCTTTCTGAGTTTCTTTCTTTACCTGCTCACAATTTAAGGGAATAGAACTTTCTTTTATACAATGTAAGTAGGTCCCTACCCAATCAGAATCATTAGTTGAAACTGAATGTTTTACATTCACAGGCAATCTAGATAATGCATCAGCACTATTATTTTCTGACTTAACATATTTGATATCAAAATCATATCCGGATAAAAATACTGCATAACGCTGTAACCTACCAGCAGCGAACAAAGGTATCCCTTTCTTAGGCCCAAAGATACTCAATAATGGCTTATGATCACATTTAAGGGTAAAATGCCTACCGTATAAATATTGGTGGTATTTCTTTACACCATAAACGACTGCGGTCGCTTCCTTATCAATTTGAGAGTAATTACACTCAGCAGGAGAAAGTGTTCGCGAAGAATATGAAACAGGTCTCTCGACCCCATTAGAATCAACAATGCTTAATACACAACCTATTCCTGTTGAACTTGCATCAACCGTCAATATGGCTGGCGCTTGTGGGTCGTAATGCGCAAGTATTGGCGCAGTTGTTAAATGTTCCTTGACCTTATTGAATGACTCTACACATTGCTTATCAAACACAAAAGGTACATCCTTTTTCAAAAGATTATACAAAGGACTCATTACACTGCTTAAATTGGGCACAAATTTACCATAATACTGTACTAAACCCGCAAAAGCTTTGACTTGTGTGACATTTTGAGGTACAGGAGCATTGATAATGGCATTAACCTTTGATTGAGAAGGACGTAACCCATTTTGGTCTATTATATAACCCAAATATTCAAGCTGTTTTGCAAAGAAATTACACTTTTCTTTTTTTACAGTAAACCCATTTGAGGAAAGGCGCTTACAAACTTCTCTTAGTCTACAAACATGGGTTTCATTATCTGGGGCAGAAATTAATATATCATCTAGGTATGAAACTACACCTGGTATACCTTGAAGGGTTTGCTCGATTTTCTGCTGAAAAATACTAGGACCACTGCTGATACCAAAGGGTAAACGCAAATACGAAAATAATCCCTTATGAGTAGATATTGTACAAAGTTTCTGTGATGATTCATCTAATTTAAGCTGCATATATGCCTCACTTAAATCTATTTTGCTATAAAGTTCACCATTTTGTAACTCATTAAATAGGTCTTCAATCCTGGGTAAGGGATAACGCTCAACATTTAAATCTTTATTTAAACTAATGCGGTAATCACCACAAACTCTAATTGAACCATCTTTCTTAATGACAGGAACTATTGGAGTAGAGTACTCACTGCTATTAACAGGACATAGAATATCAGCATCTACCAAACGTTTTAATTCTGCCTCAACTTTGGCTTTGAGTGTAAAAGGTCTTGGTTTGAAATACTTAGGCGTTACATTAGGTTTTAGAACAAGTTTAACAGGATCACCAGTGTAACAACCTAACTTGTCAGTGAACACATTTGGGAATTCTTGATATAATTCCATGATAATATCATTACTTGATTTTAGCTTTGTACTTTTGATTTGTCCTGATTCAGAAAACTCACTAGACCTACTTTCATTCATCGGAATAGATACAGTGATTCGTAACTGCTGAATCCAATCTCGCCCTATCAAAGGATTAGCCCCTCTTTTGACTACAAACAAATCTAAATTCTTAGATATATTGTTATGATTAACCGACACAGTTAATTTGCCTATTGGTTTGAACTGATCATTCGTGTATGAACTTAAAACTAAATCAGTTGGTTGCAAAGGTACATTATCTAGGTGCAGTTTGTAAAAGTCTTCAGAAATGACCGAAACACATGCACCACTGTCAACTTCAAAGCACATTGGTTTGTTTTCGACACTTAAGTTTACTTTAATCGGGTCGACTGTAATTCTATTGACAGCTAACAATGGTTCCTCAATATGAAACAAAGGACCTAGGTTAAAATCAACATCATCGCTAGAGTTAGGTTCCTGAACTTTACTTTCTTCAACATAATTTTGCCTAGCTTTTTGGTGCTTATTGTTGGTATACTTATAATTAGGCCTACTCTTATTATAATGGTTTGAATTGTATTGAGACTTACTTGAATTTTTTGATTTGCAAACCTTCTCTAAGTGACCTACTTTGTGACAGAAATTACAAGTTAAACTCCTGAACTTGCACGAGTTAGTCATATGTCCCACTTGTCCACAACAGAAACATTTTATGTCACCTCCACTGGGCACTCCTCCTTTCCTCTGGTCTCGGGATCCTTGCTGGTTTCGTTGCTGCATTCGGTTGTTGTGACCCTTGTTGATATTGTGAAGTCGTCCTCCACTGCTGCCCTGAGCTCCGATCTGTGTTGATAACGTAGCCGTGTCCCTCTCTGCAGACTCCATGGTAGTGGCAATTTGGACTGCTTTTTCAAAAGTCAAGTCTGGCTCCCCCAAAAGACGTTTTTTGGTTGCTTCACTCTTCAGGCCACTTACAATCCTGTCCCTTAAATAGTCCGGCAACTTGTCTTGGAATTCACAGTTAACCGATAACTGTTTTAACTGCACTACGTATTGAGCCACCGACTCATGTTCATGTTGATTTCTGAGGCTGAACTTATATCTTTCGGCTATGAAAGAAGGTTTTGGAGATAAGTGGTCACCAATCATCTTAACTATTTCTTCATAAGTTTTTACTGCAGGCTTGTCAGGCGAACACAGGTTTTTCAATAAGTTATAAGTCTTCACTCCCACTAAAGTCAATAGTGTAGACACTTTCTTCTCTGCCTTAATCTCGTTACAATCACAAAATAGTTCAAATCTTTCGATGTATGTCGCCCAACTCTCGTCCGTGTCTTGAAAAGGACCGACGCTGCCGATGTACGCCGCCATCTTCTGCACGCTATCGCCGAACAACGAATCCAAGAACAATGGATGAAATCCGTCCATAGAATTACACAACGCAAGAGTTTACCTCGTCGCCAATGTAATATCGCAACTTAGCATGATACCGGGGAACCGGGAAATGAATAAAAGACATTATTTGTATAGTAACAAGGCATGGGACTGTAACCCGCGGAATGAACATGAAGGAGAAGGGGAGCGAACAGAACTAAGAGCTGAGGTGAGGATGCACTGGATAGACAGACGGATCTAAACTGGATTGTGATTGGTTGAACTTGGGTACGGGTTGCGGGGTACAGCCAATTGCGTTTATTGTACTAAATCATTAACATATTGCCAACTTAATAATTTTACAAAATTGAATTATCAATGAACTGAACATTATAATATATATATATAAATGTAAGTTAGTACATTACACTGAGCGGGTTGATATACTAATTCAATTCGTTTTTTCAACATAACTTAAAGCTTTAAATCACAGGAAGATGCAAACAGAAAACTAAAGAATTCACATGACATAACCTCAAACTCCACTTCTTCAACTAACGGTAACACGCTCCGTTTAAACATACTAAAGGCTGACGGATAGATGATCAGGGTTGCCACATCACTATATTGAAATCTCTACTTTTGAGTTTAAAAGTGACACATATTCAAAGTATTAAAGTTTATCCGCAAAATAACTAACACTTATCGTATTTTCAGAAATATACATCGAACACAATTTTGTTAATTAACTTGAGACTCAAAGTGACATACATTCAAAGTTTTAAATTCCATTACGGTATTGTAATAACAATCATTGTATTTCCAGAAATTTACATCAAGACATTTTATGGCATGAAAATTTACGTTTAGTTTGTAATTTTAATTAATTATAAAGTATTTTTCTTTACAAATTTGTATTTTTTAACTGTTTCATCCTAATATAATCATAAAAATACTAAATCTATGTACTTTAATAAATTATTAGTTTAAAAATAAACTAATAATAATTGTTATTAGACCCTATAACAAATTGTATAAAAATCCTTAAATACCCTAACAATTTATTGAAATATTGTTAAACATATTTTATCTCAAACGTTTATAAAGAACTTAAAATTATAAACATAAAATATCCACAAAATAATTAAAACATAAATTTACATAAACATTAATTTACAGCTGACTTATAACTGACTTCAAATATAGACTTAGGAGACTGCACAAATAACTTCAACAGTCCATTATTCAAGCTGTATATAAGTTAGTTTTAGGGTTTTAAAAAAAATATACATTATATATTATTTTATTTTAAATATTATTTTATTTTAAATATTATTTTATTTTATTAAATTTCATACAGACACAGTAATTCTCGTTGTTATGTTTTAGTGTGTCCTATGATTTTTAAAATTATGTTCTGTAATATTTTTATATACTTTGCATAGTGTACAAAAATTCTATTTTGATACAAAACAAATATATAGCATTTGATTTTCTTGATGTGTAATCATGTCCTGTTTTTATCATTGTAAAATATTTATTATATTTAGTGTAAAAGTAATATCAGCGATGAAAATAAGTTACACTGTAAAATATGGTTGTAAACTTGTAAAGATTGAAAAAAATCTTACAAGAAAGATTTGTTTTAAACTTCCTTCTCTTGAAAACACCTTTTTCCCAATATTTCAAACTGGACATTTTCAAAATAAATGATTTCATCATATTATTATAGGATAACATTTTAAAACTAATCTTCTTTGTGAAAAATTTGAACTTTTTTATTGTACTATTTTTATAATGATTAAATGTATTTAGTACTTTATTTGCTGATTAAGTATTAAGAAAGATATTTTTACCCACATCTGAACTTTATTATTACTTGAAAACATATTATGTAGTTTAAATCGTTATTTTAAAACCTACTTCTAAAAGTTCAGATTGTAAATACTGTCCTAGTATAAAAAATATTTAATTAAAAATGTGTTGAAAATGAAATATTAATGAAATTAAATAACTAACGGAACGGATTGGCTCAGATCTGGACCCCAGATCTGGGGAGCCAGACCTGGGTGTTGATCTAGATCTGGCCAGATCTAGCTCCCCAGATCTGGCCAGATCAAACTAGATCTGGCGCCCAGATCTGAAGTCCAGATCTGGCCCCCCAGATCAAACCAGATCTGGCTCTCCAGATCTGACTCCCCAGATCTGGCACCCAGATCTAGCCAGATTAAACCATATATAATAACCAGATCTGGGCTCCAGATCTGGAGTCATCAGACTTCTCCATAAGGGCAGGCCAATACGAGCGTGTACTGCGTGCGTTCGGCATTACCATACTCATTTCTACGTCGATATCTTATAAGGGCTTTTGCGGCAAATAGTAATCGTGAAGTGGCGCCATGGCGTGTGTGCCATGAATCGTGAGTGGCGCTTAACACACGTAACGCTGGAGATCACAACCTTAACGACCACTATGGCACAAGTACACTTTAGCCGCGGCAGGGCAAATCTAGCTAGCGCGAAAGTGAACACGGCCTAATTGTTAAACTGTGGTCATAAACGTTAAAAGGCATCAAATTTAATCGCAAATAAAAAAATTCCGGGGAGGGCCCCTGGACTCCCCCTTCTGCTGGGGAGTTTTCCATACTCTCCCGGCGGCCACTCGTTGTGCCCTAGCTCCGGTACTTTTTTCTTTACAAATTAAGCCCTGTCCACTTCTCTTATCCAGAGGGGGGAGGAGGAGATTCTTGTTCTCCTCTTTTTTGTGAAGGTCACCAGCTCTGCTCTGATTTGTCAAGGTTTATGGTTAGACCCTCCTTCATGCACCAAGCAACAAAGAAGCTCACTGCCGCCAGGGTAAGGTCCTTGATGGTTCCTTTGTATTTCCCTCTGACTATGAGCACTAAGTCGTCAGCAAATGACTGAAGGCACATGTACTTCTGTTCCGCCTTTGTTAATAGGTCATTGACCACGAGTGCCCATAAGAAGGTGATAGGACTCCCCCTGTGGGCATCCCATTCTCGCCATGATTGTCTTTGTAGTCACTTTCAGTGGAGATTTCTCTGCTCTGTAGCTGAGCCATTATCCAGTAGGGGTTCCCCTCCTAAGCAAGACTGCTTCTATGGACTGGTAGCTCACATTGTTAAAGACTCTTTGGATCTCCATGAAGACTACTGCAGAATTTCCTTTGTTCTCACATTTTTTCAACCAAAATCTGTTGAAAACCCTTCAATTTAGAATTTGTTCTTCCTTGGGTGATTATTTTCACTGAATATGCCCGTTTGGTATTTTTCATGGTACACGTGCTGTAGGATTACATCTCACACAAGGAGTTGCTTAAGATTGCTTTCGAGAATTTAGACTGACCTGTGGCGAGCTTGCCAAACTATTTTTTATTTTTTTTCAAAAAATATACCTATAGGCCTCACTGACCAACTGATTGGTTTCATGTGGCTATGCACAATTATACTGTATTGCTGTTAAACCAAATTTTCCTCATACTGCTGCGAAAACGACTGTTTTCAATACATGCCTTGTGTGGCGAAACTAGCCGTTTCCCACCCTAGGGAGGGAAAAAGTCAACTGATGTTGAGGGCATCAGCTGTTCGTTATTACAATGTAGGACAGATGCAACTACGTGCATGTCAATGGAAAGTTATCGATCATATCGAAAGTAGTTATCGATTATTATTATCACTTGCATTTCATTGTTGCATGGTTGTCGGTTTAATCAATTTGGGCAACTCGCTCATTCCACCAATCGATTATTAAATGCGTTCGATACATCGATAGTTGTTCATTGTTGTCAGTCTAACCCAGCGACCAAAGAATAATATAGACTGGCCTTCCCTATACTCAATACACAGTGGCCCTTGTCACCACTTCTTCACTAAACATAGGTCCCACCGGCCAAACCGCCGTGCGCCACTATCGCAAATTTTAATTCGCAGCGTTTCATTAACACCGCCGGAATAAATAGTTAGAGTTAAGATAACATTCTGAAACTTTGTAGTAATGAAGGTAACAATATAAACTTGCCGACGACATTAAACTTGTGTGAGAAAGTTAATCATAAGTAGATTTAAAAAATCAAAATCATAAAGAATACAAAATTTTAGTTTTTTCTTTGACATGAAAAAGTTGACCTGCAAGGATATTTTTATTATCTGGTCAGAGAATTTTCGTCTGCGAGAAAGTTGTCTAGAAGGACATAAATAAACTTTTTTACAATTTAAATCCTCTCGTAAAACGCTTCGTTTAGCAGCCTACAGCCAGCCTCAATGGTGAGCGGTTAGAATTTTCAATTCCCGCCCGCCCACGGGACGAGCTGGCGTGGATCTATTGACGCTCTTGCTCAATAGATTTGTTTTTAAAATTTGACTCCTTATCTCATTATTTTAATCCAACTAATGTTCATTCATTTAACTAGCTGTTTGTAGATTACTAACATTTATTTGATTGCTTTAATTATTACGAAGAGAAAAGTCAGTTAACAACGTGAAATGTAACAAATTCTAAAATGTGCAATTTTGGTTTTTGCTGTTACTGCCCTAAAAAGTTATTTTTCAGTTATTAACATGTAAATAGATCTAATATTCTTTACAACTAACTTTAGATTATGCAATTTGTTAAAATAATGAAACTAAAATTAAAAATAGTTTTACATTTTCTATTACAAAAACAAAACTTTTGTTGTGGGTTCATCTACAAATGTCATTTTCTCTTTAAATCCTCAAATACTAATACTAATTTTTTTCGTTAAAAATTCTATATCAATGGTTGTGATTGTGAGTGACTGGGTTCGCCTAGTCAATTCCGCCTTCAAGCTCGGCGCCGCGGCGGTAGCGTTTCAGTGGCCGCGCGGCGTGGCCAATGCAATCGAATAGGGCAGTCGCGGCTCACCAGCCGCTCCCCCCACCACTCATATGTTCTGTCAGCGCGGCCGGCCGGCTTCAACTGAGGCACGGATTGGCCAGTCTATATTATTCTTTGGTCGCTGATCTAACCCGCTGATCTAACCTAACACAAAATGAAACAGACAATCAGCTGATTGTTTTAAATAGCAAGAACAAGATGGAAGCATCTTTGGGAGATGTCTTTTAAGGTAATAGATTGGTTTTCTTAAGTAGTTAGCGTGTTGTATTGAGTGATACAATGAAAAATATAGTTTATTACACGGGTCAAGAGGCTGAATAAATATTTAATTTTGCCCCAGGAGAAAAGATAAGCTGAGCAATAACGATGTTAGCGGTAAGTCTGATTCATGATACGAAACAGTAGATTAAAATATTCTTTGTTGCAATCGATAGTACACAGTTTTCGATATATCAATCGTTATCCAGGGGCGGCTCCAGGGGGGGCCATGGGGGCCATGCCCCCCCCAAGAGCTCCGTTTTATTTTTTAATTTCAAACAAGATTTTACTAAAATTCATTCTTGTGTATATGAGATTATTTTTGACCCAATATCGGAAACGCCGTTTCATATACAAGATTCTCGAAGACGAAACTTTTTTATTTCTATATAATTGTTACTTATGTACACTTAATTCAAGCTTACATTTTTTGTTCAATATTAATAGTAGGAGACATTTCAAGTGGTTAGGTTGGCAGCGCGTCACGATTTGCCACCATAATGAGGTTTAGTTTGGAAAATCAAAATATTATTTGTGACAAAAACAAATCAATATACGCTTATTATGAAAGTAGCACTTATTTCCTGGGGGCTGTTTCTAAACGATGTTGGTGGATTAATAAAACTGATTTTGTATTTTGTAATACTAAGATTCCGTTTCAAAACCGTAAAGATACAATGGAGATGGATTGTAACTAGTAATTTGTGATTAGTAGCTCGTAATTGTGAAACGCGTTTAGAAACAGCCCCCTGTGTGTATGGATTGAAATAATTTTTATTTTAACCAAGACCATCGAGTAAGTAATTGATCCGTAAATTAGGGGCCGTCCATAAATACGTAACGCCCCTAAGGGAGGAGGGGGGGTTTCGTCAACATTATGCACCGAGAAAGCCCCGTTTCCATTCAACATTTTCTGCTCAAAGCATTGTTCAAGTAAAATGTTTAATGGAAACGCTCGTGAAGTGTTGGCCAACATTGTTGGCAGCAAAAAGTGTTGTGTAAGCTGATGCAGCTCACAACAAAGTTGTGAGGAGAGTTCAAAACATAAAACATTGGAAACGGTGTCCCAACTCCCAACACTGCTGCGAGCAGAATTTGCGCAAGCGCAGTGAGTGGTGCAGACGCCACGCCACCCCGCGCAAAGAATGAAAATTCTATTTCCCATATAAACACATGTTAAATTTTGAAACAAATCGTGATTTTTGCAGGTAAAAATGCATTTCGGCGATAAACTCACTTGATTTCGAGAAAGTAGCCATAAAACTATCAATTGATATAAAAATTAATACGATTGCTGAGGTTACCCTGAACGGATTTTTTGTCCATTTAGTTAAAACAACGGTAATAGCTTATTCCAGAGGACCAGCTTATATCTCGGAGACCAATGAACTTAGAGCAATAATTCAAGCTACCAAATTGTTTGTTTTGTTGAGCTGAATCCAAAGGTGGAAACAACAATTTGATGATTTTTATTTTTAAATTTGAAATACTGAAAAAACCATTTTCGAGGGGCAAAAAGGAGCCTTCAAGAGGTATTTTCGCTATTAACTCGGAGACCCTTAAAGCAACGACTTAAAGCAACGATTTGCCAAATTGTTTGGTTTTTCAAGCTAAATCCAACGGTGATAACAATGATTTGATTACTTTAATTTGTCAATTTGAAAAAGCCAAAAAACCCATTTTTTAGGGGTAGATGCAGCCTTTACCCCACTTTGGATATGTCGATCTGGCCGGTTTACGAACTCGTCAAAAAGAACCTAGTTTTACAGGTGTGTACTAAATTTTGTGACGATCGGACGAGTTTTACGAGAGTTATCGTGCTAACAGACACTCAAAAAATTCATTTTATTTATTCTTCTTTTAAAGAGGGTGGCGGCCTCTTTTTTACCTCGTCTTTGCCCCCCCCCCCCCACTTAGACTATTGATCTGTGCGTGGACGTTATCAAGCATAGACAAGGAGTAAGCCGGTACAGTAAAAGGGTGAACAGTACTGCTAAAGTATGCGACAAGCCCGGGTCTCGAACCTGCGACGCTTTGAGGCCACAGCTCCGAAGCCGGGTGCGCTACCATTTGCGCCACCGACTCACTAAAATACAATTTTTGTTTTTGACTCACGAAAATACTAAATTTTGTTACGATCGGACGAGTTTTACGAGAGTTATCGTGCTAACAGACCCTCAAAAAATGAAAATTCTATTCCCCATATCCCCGAACATTTTATTCCCCGATCGCTTCCTACGTAATTAGGTGCATATCACCAAATGACAATATTTGGTGATATGTGCACCAGCCATAACCACAGGTTCCGCCGCTGTGTCTTCACTCTCCATGCTGACTGACGTGGAAGCTACTGGCGTTGGACGCTAGACGAGGTGAGTTGGTAGGGATGCGGAACGCGGAGGGGTCTTCCCGCGGGAAATGTTGGCGCGTGTTGAGCGAATGGAAACAGTGCCCCAACAATGTTTTCAGCTGTGTTCAAAGCTGTTTTGAGCACAGCTCACGACATTGTTGGAGAAAATGTTGAATGGAAACGAGGCTTACAAAGGAGAGACGGGGGCTTCAACGCATCGTTAAGCACTTATTAAACCATAATAATTGATTCTATAAATTATTCCAACAAATTCAAATTATCTTCAAAGTACAAAGTTTTGAATTTTTATGGGGGGGTACAATGTTACGTAACTTTTGAGGGGGGTTAGCGCTAGTGTTACAAGTCCGTTAAAAGGGGGGAGGGTTTTCTGAAAAGGCCGATTTTAGCGTTACGTAATTTATGGATCACGTAAAATGTTTCAGTAAAATGTTTGACAAAGTGTTAATATCTCATAGTCAGAGTTAATAAACACGCATTTGGGGGGGTGACTAAAAATGAACCAAATTTTCTCATACTTGCCCCCCCCAGAAACTGCCCTGGAGCCGCCCCTGTCGTTATCATCAGCTGACATAACATCAAAACAATTGACAGATAATCAGCTGATTTTAAAATGCAAGAACAAAATGGAAACAACTCTATCGTCTTTAAAACCTTTGTTTTTTAAGTAAGTAGCTCAATATTTTATGCAGTGACAAATATAGTTCATAACACGGGTCTAAAGTGGCTTTTCGGTACTCGCTCAAATTACGACCTCGCCTGGCGGCTCGGTCGTAAACCTTGAGCTCGTACAAAAACGGTCACTTTCACCCCTTGTAATGAAATATACTATTTAGTTCGCGATCAGAAAGGAAATCACAATGGCTTCAGCACCAACACCGAATCAGGATAAATCCAACTTTCCTAAACGTTCGGCGAGCAATTTTCCAGATGAGGCATTATGAGAATGACATAGAACAAGTCATACCGAACACACCAGTTCGCAATCGTATTGGCCTAGATTTACCTTGATTTGGTAATAGTTAACTGGAGCAATGAAAAAATTGAGCAAGAATAATGATAGCTAAATGTTTCTGAAATCCAGCGACACAACACAAACAACAGATGAGTTCAGCCAAAAGCTTCTGGACATTTGCCCTCTTTGTCCCCCACCCCCTCTTAGGGGCTTGTACATTAGGGTGGTGTGATAAAACAAAGTTTTGGAATTTTGAATCGCTATAGGTCTCAAAAGTTGCGAAATTGCATGTAGAATACAGGGAAAAAACTTTTAAAAAATCATATAAGATATTCCGATTGCGCAGTGACCTTGAGGTTTAACATGTAAAACTCCAGAAGAGAATTAGAGAATAATAGTAATTTGATTTATGCTGGACATTGATAATCGAGTGAAAATTTTTTATCGTGCCTTTTTAGGGAAAACATTTGCGAAATTTTTTTTTTCTTTTTTTCAAAACGTTTTTGATTTTTTTTATCGATTGACAATTGAAGATTCATAGATTAGCCAAGGTAACGCAAAATCTTGTGTGTATATTCAATGATACAGCATCTTTCATGAAAGAACACGAATTTTTGTCACTGACCGTAACCAACATAAATATGAAGATTAAAAATATTTAATGTGGTTTGATAAATATGATTTGCTGTAAATAGATTTAGTTTTAGGGCAATATTGCAATAAACAGCTCATTAAGCCTTTAGTAAATTTGGTATTTCTAAAAAAAATTCGAAAAACTAAAAGAATTGAGAAAAAGCAAAAAGATCTCGTAAAGTTTGTCTAGCTCCAAGCAATCGTTTCTGTTACATGAAAAACCTTTTATGTCCTCATAGGGGTGTCTGTTTTGTGTGTGATTATAGATTTACATGATGATATATCAATTTTTGTACTTTTATAACCCAAATCATGATAGATACGGTCAGGGACAAGGGGTACGGTCTGGGACAAACGAGAATCGCCGGTCGATTTACTCAATTTATTTAATGCCTTTTTTTAAATTATCATTTTAAATTATCCTTGGCACTTTAATGGGCCAATGCCCTGGTTATTTGGGAGTTGACTGTAATCTATTCCACAAAAATTTATAATAAAATATAAGCATTACCTTCAATATTTACAAATTTCAAAAACTACAATTTTACTTTTTCATAAATCCTTCAATTGTACTGTTATAAGATAAAATTGTCTTTCACTTCAACTGAATAGTGCAATTTACAACGAAATTTATAATGATTGTCACGACCATACCCCCGTACAATCGATATGGTCGTGACAAAAATGGTTTCGGTCGTGACAAATACGGTCAGTGACTTTTCAATTATTCGTCCCTGTTCTGGTGGTAGCCCTGCACCTCGTGTTTGAGAAGACAAAATGGACTTCTAGGTTTCCGAAGCAATTAAAATATCATATCAACAAAAATTAACACCATGTCTACTGTAAAAAACGACTAGTACGGTCTTGGACACATCAAAATTACCAAAAACACAAAATTAATCAACCTTGATAAGTTTAAAAACAACGAAAAATCTCTGGAGCAACGACGACCTTCTAATCGTAGAAAATGCCGCAACGGTTGCGCATGCGCAGTAGCGTCATTGTCATGTATCTGTTACATCCAAAGGAGCAGTTAAATTGGTCCGAAGTTCCAGTTACTTGCTAGTAATAGGTCACAGTTGACTGACGCCGCGATTCTGATTATTTCGATTTGAGTGCCGCAATTTCTTTCTTTCCTTTCCTAATCTCTTGCCTACCATCTTGCGACACTTAAGTTAGAACGATTTGCTATAAAATTTTGTTTTGTTAAATTGTTAAGTATATATCGTTGTTGCTGTTTTGTTATGGTTTTCTATCGAAATAATGCGTGTTTTGATTAGCTACAGGAACTCAACACATTATTATTATTATTATTACTAGTGTGTGAATAGTGTGACCTGTGTTTAATTAATTTACAGTAATCTTGGTTTACCTTTAGATTAAACTAATACTGAATCTCAACAAAGCCCATAATTGGATTACTGTATTAGGCCTGGGCCAACTGGCTTTACACTGAGTTAGCTATGTAGGCTACTATTAAATATTTGTAGAAGTTTCCATTCCTTTAAAAAATGTCCGTAATAATGAATTATTAAACAGGATGTTTTAAAATGATAACTAATAATCCAGAGTTTGAATATTAACGTAGTTTAATAAAAAACTTCCGATAGTAAAAGTCTTTCTCCTTATACAGGAATCTTAGTAGGGAGAGATGAGATAGGTTCTTCCCTTCACCTTCAATCATTATACTTCAGTCTTCAGTCTACTAAGTTAGCTTTGCATGGAACCGGAACGGAACGGCACAGTTTGTTCTTATTTGTTCCCAGATTCTCTGCGGAACGGCATCGGCACGGACTAATACAGTTCCGCCTAGTCGGTGGAACGGTTACGTCAAAAATAACGCTAACTGCTCCTCGGCATTTTCTACGATTAGAAGGTCATGAGCAACGTAAAACACTCCCGTTCACCTCTGTCTCTTCAAACCAACTGACTCTATCGCCACCAGGCTCGCCACTGTCGTGTTCCAAAGTTCCAAATTTTGCCGTTACGGTCGGGACTTAAAATCGAGGGACAGACTTATTTTGTCGTAATACTCAGTTTGCAATAAATAAACAATTATTAAATTCTCTTTTTTGTAAGTTTAATAATTAGTGTTGATATAATAAAATAGCATTATTTATTTAAGCACGCATAATTGTTCTAAAAATAGCACGATATTTGAAGAATGGACCCTAGGGACAAGTTACGGTCGTGACATTCATGACTTTGAAAATAAGGAAAAAATACCTAGAACCCATTAACAACCAAATAAATATTTGCAAAATGTTGCCCCCGTCCAAAAAATATTAAAACACATAATATGATACTAAAAAAATAGTATCTACGAAATAAGAGGCCAGGGACATTAAAGGGCACGATAAAAAATTTTCACTCAATCGTACAAAAGTATTGCCATAAAAAATGGAAAGAGCTCCTTAAAACATTTAAAAAAATGTATAATTTGTCCGATTAGGCAACAGTATTATCGATCTATGGCCTTCTGAAAATCCCTTATTTAGGCGTTTTTTCAAGTTTTTGGCTTGATTTAAGTCAATAATTCTAATTCTGTAGTGTAATTGAACAAATTATACCATTTTTCAAAACGTTTTAAAAAGCTCTTTGCATTTTTCATGCGAAAACTTCAGTATAATTATCAATGTCCAGCATAAACCAAACTACGATTATTCACTAATTCTCTTATGGGGTTTTACATGTTAAACTTCAAGGTCATTGCGCGATCGGAAGGTCTTATATGATTTTTAAAAGTTTTTATTTTAGTATTCTAAATGCTATTTCGCAACTTTTGAGACCTATAGCGATTCAAAATTCCAAAATTTTGTTTTTCCGCACCACCCTATTGTACATGGAGGTCTATCAAAGAAGGACCAATGGCCTAATAGAAGCTGGTCTATATAAAGAAGAAATCACAGTGGCTTATTGATGAACCATTTGTAATGAATGTGTGTGTGTGTCTTTGGTATTCTTTGCATGATTTTCTGTGTTGGGTTTTCAGGTTTGGCAGAAAGTGGACGTTGTACGTACTGAACGTGATGCCGCTCACCGCCTGGATCATCACATACTTTGGCCGCTCTGCTTGGCCACTCTACGTTGCTCGCTTCCTCAGTGGCCTTGCCGCAGGTGCCGCTTATACCATCTGTGCCGTCTACATTGGAGAGATGGCCGAACCCTCCATACGAGGGTCCATGTCTAACTTTAACAACCTTTTCAAGACCCTGGGCGGGCTCTTAGTGTTCATTATAGGCCCATATGTAAGCTACGAGACGCTCTCTCTCTTGTGCGGGGTCATTCCAGCCATGTATTTCTTAGTGGCTGCTTTTGTCCCGGAGTCTCCTTATTACCTTGTGATGTCGAATAGGAAGCAAAAAGCGAAGGATGCATTGAGGTGGTTGAGGAGGAAAGACGAAGCAGCACTGGATCAGGAATTGGCAATGGTAGAAAAAACTGTTTTGCAGCAGACCCAAAATAAAGGGTCTATAAAAGATCTGTTTAAAGATATTGCAAATCGTAAGGCAGTTGGAATTACTATGATACTAGCGGTGGTGAAAAACCTTAGCGGCTACGATGTGATGATGGCTTACACCTCCATTACTCTTCCACCGGGTGCATTTGAATCTCTCGGTCCAAATGAATGTGTTATTATCTTAGGTCTGGTATCGGTTCTCTCATGTGTAGGTTCCATATTCATTCTGGATAAATACCCTCGACGATTCCTTTTGACAGTATCTTCTTTGGGATGTGCGGCAATGACATTTTTACCCGGTCTGTGGTTCTTTCTAAATGATAAAACTACCTTAGATGTCTCAGCACTTGCTCAATTACCCTTTTACAGTTTTGCAGTGCACGCTGTTGTATATTCTGTCGGGCTTGGACCTATCGTTGCGAGTGTTAAAGGAGAAATGTTTTCAGCTAACGTAAAAGCCGTTTGCTCTGCCATGACCAGTATTGTATTCGCAATATTAAGTTTTATTTCAACAAAAATATATCTTATCATATCCGACTCTCTCGGTGTTTACGCAAACTATTTACTGTATGCAATCGGATGTACGGTTGGGACTGTATTTATCAATAAATATGTAATAGAAACTCGTGGGAAATCTCTGTATGAAATACAAATCAGACTGAGTGAACGAAAAAAAACTACTAGTGGGTCAGAAGCTACACGAAGATAACTGAGTTTTTCATGAACATATTTATTGATTTATTTTCATGTTTCTCAACAACATGAAAATAAAACAATAAATATAACATAGTATCAATAAGTACAACAAACCCGTTGCAAGTGTTTCCTTTATGCTGACTATGTTAAACTTTATCAGTGGATTTTGGAATATTCTGACAGTGAGGCTTTACAAACTGCCACTGACATGTTGTATGAGTGGTGCTTTTCAAATAAATTACATCTTAATATAAAAAATGTTTTTCTGTCATTAAACAGAAGGAAATCTTGTTTATTAATTAATTATTGAATTAATAACAATCAGTTAAAGCAAGTTTTCAGAATTAACGACTTGTGAGTAAATTTTGATTCAGAACTGAAATTCGATAATCATATTTATTACATTGTTAATGAGGCATACTGAATGCAGGGATTTGTAATCAGGAATACAAAATTGTTTCAAAATGTTAATGCCATCCTCAAATTGTATTATTTGTTTGTTAGAAGCAGGTTGGAATATTTTTCTTTAGTATGGGGACCAAGTCAAATTACATCAATAAATCTGATTGAAATCATTCAAAATAAGTTATTTATAATTTAAAATATTTAATATTTTTTGTCAAAGGGATATTTCAACCGATCAACTTTAGAGCCATTTTTTCTGTTGAAAAACTTTCTATTAAGAGGAATCCATTAGCTATGTCTTTTTTGTTTCAATTACTTTATTATCCGATCGGAAGCCCGTTTTCATTAAATGTTATTGGTTTCTACGTCCCTAGAAATAACTTAAGACAGTGCAATTTATTTTCTTTGCTTAGATGCAACAATTTTGACCATTTTAATTTCAGGTTATACACAGTATTAAGATTTATTAACACTAATTCAAATTACTTCAATTATTTTTTTCCAATGATTTTAAAAGTAAATGCCTCAATCAACTTATTGAAAATAACTTATAATTTTATTAGCTGTATGTAACTAGAGCACAAACCCTTTATTTAATTAATCAACTAATTATGTATTTTACGCTCAAATACCTAAATTAAATTGAGCTGAGTTTTTATATTATTTAGTAGTTGTAAATGTATTGTTGATTTTGTATTGTAAAGTATTAGAGGAGACTGCCGTAATTCATTTATCTGTTATGATTGTTTTCATTATGTTCTGTACTGTTTATTGTTCTAATTTAAGTTATCCTAGTTAAGATAGCTGTTTTAGGTTAAGTAAACCTGTAGCTATCCTGTATATATGAAAATAAATAAATAATGGCGTGAGGTATCGAAAGGCGCGTACCCAGGGGAGGGCTCAGAGGACTCAAGCCCCCACATTTAAAATGATCAAAAATAACAATGGGATGGCTCAGGGGGCTCAAGCCCCTATATTTAAAATTAAAAAAAAAACATGAAAACGAATATTTTGAATTTCGAGCAGGGAAATCTGAAATGAAATGAAATGAAATTGTTTTTAAATCAACTAGACATAAAAGAATCACACCTTGGATCACCAATGCTTTAGTTAAATCAATAAGGGTCAGGGATAAACTAAGTAAAATAGTAAAAAAGGAACCCTTTAATGTTATTTTAAAAAATCACTATCGTCAATATAGACAGAATTTAAGTCGTGAATTAAAGAGGACTAAGAGGGATTTTTATAGGGATAAAATTCAACAATTTAATCGGAATCCGAAACTATTTTGGGGTGTTATAAACGATTTAGCAGGTAGAACAACGAAGAAAGACTCGTTTCCTATTGAAAAAATTCTTCCTGACGAAGTTTTAATTCCACAAATTATAAAAGACCGAATTGCTGACGATTTTAATAGTTTTTTTGTGTCTGTTGGAGAGAATCTTGCCAACGCTATAGACTCAGGCGGGGACCCGGTGGTAAACGATGCAGACTACAGACTCGACTCTAGTTTTACTCTCAGATCGGTGACTGAACTAGACATTTTACGACATGTTACAGCCCTACGAGGTGGCTCTGCTCCAGGACTTGATGGGGTCTCGGCAGATATTCTTAAACAACATGCCCACCGCTTTTTAAATCCTCTTTTGCACATAATCATTTTAAGTTTAACAACGGGAATCTTCCCACAACATTTCAAAACCGCAAAAGTGTTTCCTTTACATAAAGCTAATGACGTCAAAGACAAAAACAACTTCCGCCCCAAGTGTTTCCTTTACTTAGTGTTTTTTCCAAGGTCTTAGAGCGTATTGTGAAGGAGCAGTTGGTGGAGTATCTTCGGAACAATGCCATATTATCAGAAACTCAATTTGGGTTTAGAGAAGAAAAAAATATTTCTGATGCACTTTTTGAAGTCTGTAAGGAAGTTAATTCTTCGATTGTTGATAATAATCGTACTATGTTAATTTTTCTGGATTTAAAAAAGCTTTTGATTCAATAGATAGAAATTTACTTTTGAATAAATTAGACTTTATTGGAATTCGTGGTAGTGCCCTCAAGTGGTTCAAGAGTTACCTTTCAGATCGTTCTCAAGTTGTTTCAATATGCGGGGTCAATAGTGATGCAAAACATATCAACTATGGGGTAATTCAGGGTAGCACATTAGGGCCTGTCTTATTTTTAATCTACATAAATAATATAACAAAACTCAATTTGAACGGGAAAATTTTTCTATTTGCTGACGATACATTGATTTTGGTTAAAGGGAAATCATGGTTAGATGTCAGATCCAAGGCCCTTGGTGATCTTTCTTTGATTAAACGTTGGTTGAATCAAAATATTTTGTCTTTGAATGTTTCAAAAACTAAATTCTTGCCAATTTCTTTAAGTACTATTACAGATTATAACTTGCAGGAGCTTCGGATTCACACTTGTGGTAATATATTTAATGATAGCTGCAATTGCGAACCCATAGAACAGGTTTTCAGCTCTTAGTATTTAGGCATTTTCTTTGATTTTCGTATGAAATGGGTTGAGCACATTAATTTTCTTACAGTTAAATTAAGAAAATATATTTTTGCTTTTAGACAGTTAAGTGAGATTTTAGATGATAAAGATGTAAAACTAGCTTACTTTGCATACGTTCAATCTCTGCTTTCTTTTGGAATTTTGAGTTGGGGAGCTTGCTATCCAACAATTTTAGAACCCCTCAATATAATTCAACGAACGATTTTAAAGGTGCGATTCCGGAAGCCCCGAAGGTACCCCACTGAAGCTCTTTTCCGAGAATCTAATTTACTAACAATCAGACACCTTTACATATATTTTTTGTTGATTCATATATTTAAAAATTTCAATTCAATTTTTTCTCCCATTGCTCATGAACATTTTACTAGATTTTCACTAAATATTGGAATTACAGTTTTACATCTTCATAGATCATTTTCTTTGACAAACTCTTTCTATGCAGCGCAACACCTTTTCCGAAACCTAAGTCTAAATGATAGAGCCAACGATTTATTTATCTCTCCATCAATTAGTATTTTTAAGCATCGTTCTAAAAACCTTTTAAGCACTATTAGTATCGATGAGGCCGAGGCCCTTATCAGACCGAACTACGTTAGACGCAACCTTTGACATACTACAAACCCCTGCCCCCCTCTTTAATTTTGTTTACCTTTATTACATCCCTCAGACAGTTAATTAGTTGCTGTTTCTGTTGTCGCCAATTTAAATTGATTAATTCTAAGCAAATTATAATTTATTTTACATCCCGTTAAATAAAGTGAATATTTCTCATTACTATTATTTTTATTTTTTTCAGCCTAACTCAAAGGTTAGATGGCCTCTCAAGGCTTACGCACAGGCACCTGCCCATGTAGGCCTAATCCTTCATAGGCTTAGTTAATTTATTATTATTATTATTATCTCTTTATGCTGTGTTTTTATGTACTTATTTTATTTTTGTCAGAAAATGGGATAAATAAACGTATTTCATTTCATTTCATTTCAATGCGCTGACAAAAACCCGGGTCTTCAAGGAGCGATGGTAATGTTTCAGCAAGAAAGTCCAGGTACTGAATGCCAATTAGGGCTGTTCGAATGTCGAGATAAGGTCTTATGAGCCAACTTTCAATGAGTCCGATTCAGACGTTTAATTTAAACCTTACATGATTGGAAGATTTATGTACCAGGAACAGCGATGCACGTTAACAAAGGTAAGTTCATTCAGAACTCAGAAGCCTTCTGTTTGGATAGCGGCGACGGTAATCGCAACGGCTTTCCACTGCATTATAGTCATAGAACCCGTAAACCACATAATGTCAACCTATTCTTCATTGGTAAACGACATCACAACACGAAACAACAATGAAATTTATCATTAATGACATCTGTTGCGTTTTACTTGGAATGCACAATTGAAAAGAACATGAATAAACAGTTTGACAATAAAGCAATGAAAAATCAGCTGATTAATACTATTGTATATTGTAATTCCCAGTCAGCTGATTTAGTCAACAGTTTCAGCTGGTAAAGAAATAGGAGACAAATACAGTAATAAATTTGGTGTTTAGAGCCAATATCGAATGATGATGTCAATCCTGATAATGTACCTTAACATTTTTATGAAATTCTCAAATTTTTTTTCTTATGACCCCTTAATATTTATACATAATTTTAAACATAAATAAATAAGGAAGTTTTTTTATGTAATTGGACATATAAGAAAACGGCAAATTTAACTGGTTTAATTGAGCCTAGAAGTATAAAGGAAAAATTCTGAAAACAACAACTTTTAACTTTGATGTTATTTCATAAACGTTTTATAAGGAGTTATTACAGTAGAGCGCCGATTATCCGAACTAATTTGGGTCAAGGGGTGTTCGGATAACTGAATATTCGGATAATCGAACATGAAAAGACAACATTTTAAAATTATACATGTAACGTAATTCTTAGTAGTAAAAAGGCTAAAAAAAATCAAACAAAAATTATGCACGTAATTGTATTATGAAATCTATCAGAACAGGCCTACATGGATATCCTGGCGCGACGGGAGTTTCGGTTGGCGAGCGAATTTGAATTGCTTAAGAATCATGTTCAAAATATGAATTATTACGGCGTTCGGTTAACCGACGGTTCGGATGACCGACGTTCGGATAATCGGCGCTCTACTGTACTTGGGTACTATGTTTAATTTGAGGGAAATTTAATTCTCTTTTAAATGGTATTAATTTCTATGTCATACATACATTAGTTTGGTTTTTACTGTCGAACTAATAGTACAAAGTCGTGTAATTCTAAAAAATCACAAAATGCGCCATTACAGCTAAACAGTTAAAGTCAGATATGGGGCTATATACATTTTTGTGTTCCATTCAATAAGTAGAATTAACTGTTAAAATTAATGTAGTCAGTAGAGACTCACCCTGTATATATATAAATTCGAACGAATGGTGTTATTTGCTTCTGGTGGCCCCAAAACGCAAAATTTTCATTGTCACGGGCTTAGGTCTTACCATGAGTCCTACGGTAATAGCTTCTTCCCTATAGGGGAAATTCGCTAAAACACATTGTGTATATATTAGGTAGTTCAAAAATATTTGTTTTTTTACTCTTTTCATACATAATATTTTTGAATGTCGGTAACCATGTTTCCGAGTTAAACGTTCGGTTTATGTACAGTTTAATTTTGTAAATTATAAACTAATCAACAAATGAATCACAACAGCAGCATTGAACATGATGCTTTATAGTCATCATGAAGTAAGGAAAAGTTATTGAGTGAAAGACGGCTCCACCGTGTGCCATGTGTGGTCATGTGTCCGTGGCACTAAGTGAGGGATAAAGGGGACGTTCATTGTTCCTAAGAGACGCCAAATTACCCACCGGCAGGGGCGCGGGGATTGTCTGACACGCCTTGTCCGTCTTGACACGGTTTTGAGACGCTCCCCCAGACGCATGTAGCGCTCACCACAGCACCTCTAAATGAAAATGAAACAGTTTTTCACTTTGTGGCAAGGTACCCTGTGTTTAAGACCTAAGAAATACTCATTTAGGGAAATCAATTTTAGATCATATCGAGTTTGTATCGTACCTCAACGGGAAGGATTGGCGGGGTTTAGGGAACTACATAAAAGTCGCAGTAAATAGGCTATAAGACGGGAACTCGTGCAAGAATTTAACTTTTAGACATTTCTTAGCCGTTCATAAAAAGTAAAAATACTTTTCTTACCTTTTTTGTTAAATACTTTTTTATGGTCTTTTATCTTAAATAAACGTAGTTTATATTATAAATCAATGTGTCTTCTAACTTTGTAGGTTTTTTCACTTTTGTGTAGTTTATTTTTATGTTAACAGCTTTATATGTATGAAAAGAAATGAATTGTATTTAATTAATTAGTAGTTTTTTTTCATTTTATTGTATTCTTAAGGAGCACTGTAGGAAATGTTTTATTTTTGGACTGTGGAGTGATGAGAAGTTAGCCAACCAAACATACGGTTAATTAATTGACCATTGTTTAATTGTGTTACCTGTTTTGTTAATCTTGAAAAAATTATGTAAATTAAGCACTTTTTCTATTCTATTCTATTCTAATCGAAAGTACAGTACTCTCAATTATCCGAGGTCTTCGGGACCGAGGCTATCTCAGATAACACAGAGTTTACATGTGTTCTGAGGTCGGGCTGTAATGAGACCAATTCAAATTGTTTTATTAGGTATAGTATTAACCAATAAATGGGACAATGTAAGTCCTTTCGAGTTACAAATAACATTATTTTAAATAAAGACACTTGTTTTACACATTATATTAAAGCTTAGTAAGAAAATAAAAACGTACATTTAAGCTTAGAGCTGGCTTGGATAACCCGGAGTCTCGGATCATTGTCATGTGTTTGGAAACACAATTTTATTCATACGGACTACAGCCCGTATCTACATGTGAGATTGTTCAAGACTTCATGTCTAAGTAGACTGGAGCTAAGCTAAAGCAGCATGAAGAACTAGTCATCACTATGGAAAAAGTGCTGTTTGCTTTCTCCTTTCTGGCACTTGGGGGAAATACAACATGCTAAATGAATAGTAAATCATCTGATAGTGTTTATAATGTGCATTGGTTTACTGTAGAATTAAAAAGTTTAATTGTGATACACACTAGCCACACACCCACCACTACGTACCCATTACCATTCTACTAGGTACAGCAGGATACGTATATTAATGTCTTTTTATTTCTTGCAGAAATTTATAAGCTAATGTCTAAATTAGTAGCGCTACATTTGTATAAAAACAAAATTAAAATTTTTAACTTAGTTTATGGCGACAGTTTAATGTTGCTAAAATAGGTCAATACCTAGTGAGAGCAACAAAGTACATGGCATGCCTCATCACTAAAAACCAATTGAACACGTGCTTGTAAAATATGTTCACCATCTCAGGGAAACTCTTGGCAAGATTTACTGTCGCCATTAGATGTTGGAAGGAAGGTATAACAATAAATGGTAATGCTAATATGTAACTCTTTATTAATGAGCTACAGCCCTTAAAAATTAAACACATAATATGGAATTAGGTAAGAAGTTAATCAAACAAAAATTATTCACAATAATTGCTTCCCAAACTTGGAAAAAAATCATATGTTGGGGTTTATGTGAATCACAACTGGCTTCCAAAGAGTTCTCCATGGCGTCCTCCACCATCCTGCAAAAATATGACATTGAATATTAAAAAATTTAGTTACAGTTTTAATTTTTTTACAGGCATACTATGAATTAAAATAAATGAAATTAGGCCTACAGCACACCTCGGATCATCCGGATCCCGGATTATCCGGACCGGTCCATCCGAGAAATTAAAAAATTAAAATCAAGGCAAATTTGTGGTTTTAGCAATTTCACGAGGGAAATTCGCCTTCTAAAAGTAAAATGGATATGTAATAAATTACTGTGCGCATTTGGAATCACAATAGTTGAAGGAGTCGTATTGCCTAAACAGTACATTATAGCATTTTTGTGAACGTAGTTTTTTGATTTACTACTTGGGGCGCTAGCAGTAATCAGCAAAGGCATAGCCTACGGCAATTTCGTGAGTTAGATTAATGCTGTCACTTGATGAGTTTATAGTTGTGAACTCTTAATGTCAATTGATATTGAGTTTCAAAGTGAGCGATTGTAAAAGGAAAAAAGTGGTTATAACTTTGATTAGAACAGAAACTGAATGTGTCAAAGAGAATCAGGTATAAAATTAGCTAAGGAACTGGATGCTGGGACAAGTAAATATAGTAAGTGACTGGAAAAAGAAACAAGCGCAGTTATAAAAATGGAATGCAAAACGAGCTTGAAAGACCAATACATATATGTTGTACTGTCTTGATACGCCCTTTGCAACATCAATTTAGCAGGGGCTAAGGTACGCGATCGCTGTTTAGGCGATATAATAATGACCTCGGACTATCCGGATTTTTGTTATCCGGATTTTTTGTTATCCGGATTGGTGTCCACCACATTAATCCGGATAATCCGAGGTGTACTGTACTCAGGCGGTAGCTTAGAAATAAAGAGCTCGCCAGGTATGTCAAACGTCGCTAGTTTGATGCCAGCCTCCCACAGCAATCGTGCTCAAAGTAATTGTTTGATTTTTTGTTTATAAAGCATAATATATTTTTTAAATCTTCATAAATCAATGAATTAATAACTGCAATTAAAGTTATTTTTAAATAAATCAAAATTCATTTCTTGGATTAATAAAATGGTAAACATTCAAGCAAGCATATTGTTCACTTTTCATCAGATTATTAATTCAAATTTTGAAAAGTTATGATTGTTATGGTTTTGATTTTTTATGTTCCAATGTCATTATTTCTCCCAACACAGTCCTAGCTGTTGTATTTTAGTGCGGCCTTGATTAGGGTCTATTTGTGTCTGTAGTATCACTATTTCAAAATGCTGGCCTTGTAGACAACAATAATTTTTATCCAAATGCTTGATACCGTTGATTGCTACACCTTTAAATTCATTCCATGCAACCAATCAATGAAATGTTAGATATAGATCAAGTGTATAAAAATGTGTAGCAAAAAAGAAGAACTATGAAATAGGCCTATGTGTTTGCATTTTTCATCAATAACTGTGGATAAAATGTATATCACTAGCTGTCATTTGGGAAAAAATCTCAGTGTTGCAACAGTTAACTTCAAATTACAGTTATCAAGTAATAGATTAGCCAAAAATAGCTAATAAATAGACTATGTGAAGAGACTAACCTGTCCATCCAGCCCCAGCTGTCATTGTGGTTCTGTTCGGAACTGCCAATAGTACGGAGTTTGCTGTAAACATTGGCGCAGCGATGGGGATATCGGCCAGTGTTGACACGCAGCCTGCAAAAACAATAACTCGAACTCTTAATTGGTCATATTACATTTATTTTACTCCAGCATAGCTGGTGGAAGACATGACAAGCCAAAAACTAAGGAACTAACATTATTGTGTCAATAAAATTGTCTATTCCTATTAGCTTTAAGCCTACCCTTATAGACTCCAGAATATCTACCTAAAAGTTATAATTTTCAAATACAATTCCGCAGACGAACCCAGAGCCGAGGAGAGCGGTTGCGAGCCCTGGGGCTGAACAATCACGGACCTCTACTGTACCCGGCCCCTATCCGACACACAGGTACATCAAATTGACATACAGTGAAACAACTTATATTAGAGTATTTTAATTAAGCCATACCATAACTTGACAGTAACTGTTTTATTTTGTAATTAATTTAACTCTTATAATAAACTGTAATTAAATGCACTTTATGATGAGTCCAGGGGGAAGGGGCTTCCGCGTTGAAGCCCCCCCAAAGTACTGGAAAATCAAATGTTAACAGGGAAAGGAAACTTTTCGATACAACTATCGAATCAGTAGGTAACATCACTAAAATCTGTACAGTAACCACAAACTACTTTAAAATACCCCCGTTGCAGCAGACCTGCATACTCAGCGAATTTCAAATGCAAAACAACATATTTCAATCAAACTTAGCAAGATTTGACATGTTTTGGTAAGCTCCATAAGAATAACATGCGGAATGAGTATGCAGGTTTGCTGCTACAGGTATATAAAACTGGGTTGTTTTACCTCAATATTTAGTAGATCTGAACTAGAAGAAGCTATTTACCAAGTTTTAACAAGATATGTTGAGAAATAACCAAAATATAGAATTTTACTTATTTCCCATAAGGTTAACATTGGGACAACGTACTGTGTTTTTTGACTTTCAATATCTCGGTAACCAATGGACATAGAGCAGTGATTCAAAATACTAAATTGTTTGTTTTTTTTGCTGAATTCAATGGTGCCAACAAAAATTCGATAAATTTAATTTTTCTATGTAAAAAACTCAAAATAATCCATTTTTGGGGGGTTTATTCCCCTTTACCCCCCCTTCCGGTGGTCCGATAGGGCTGGTTCACGAACTCGTCCAATTGATCACCACTTTACATGTCCGTACCAAATTTCATTAAGATCGGACCATTTTTGCGGCCGCTATCGTGCTAACAGACACATAAGTTAGATGTGTGTATATATATATATATATATATATATATATACATACAAATTCGAACGAATAGTGTTTTTTGCTTCTGGGGGCCCTAAAACGAAAAGTTATAGTGGTCCCGAGCTTAGGTCTTACCATGAGACCTACGGTAATAGCTTCTTCCCTATAGGGGAAATTCGCTAAAACCACCTAAAAAGTAAGCCATTGTTTTGAAATATCTCAAAGATTGGAAAACGAAACAACAAAGACAAGAAACATCCTACGAATGATGAGATGATGAAATTAGTATTTTAATAAAATATAGCCTAGTTATAATCATTCATATATAATTCAAATTCAACTTATAAACTTATTTTATTTAGTTTTAAAAGGTTAACAGTGTTTTTTCGATAAAGAAGTTTCTGTACGTATTTGTATCATAGTAATCTATTGTGTAATATATTTTTTTTGTCAATTCTAATCAGCATTAAGTTAGTAAAAGGTATTTTCAACAGGTAGTTTTATGTCTATAACGTTTAAAACAATTAAAATATGAATGAGGTTAAAAGTAATTTACATATTATAGCTCGATAATCATAGAGCGGTAATTTGTTTTACTCGTAATTTTTATAAAGATCGATTTCATTTTAGATCTTAGGTTATATTTAAAGTTATTTAGCCTCTTAAAGTCCGGGTATTTTTACTACCATATACATGCCCGGTCCGGGTTATTTTGGAGGTTGTCAATCGGTAAAAACAGCACTTCATATTCATTATCACTTTCACCACACTCAGATTTGTCACTAAATCTATAATTAGTTATAAATTCTGTTATTTCACAATCGCGAAGAAAAAGCCGGTCACTTGAAGCCATTGCGTTTTGTTCACGAACTGAGCAACAGCTGACGACGCAACTAAAAATGTGCAGTTCATTTCGTTTCCCAGTATTCCCACCCAGGAAAATAACAAAACCAAATATACCATTAGAAAGCTCGTTTTCTGACGAACCAATACGGGAGCCCACCAATTAACCGAATTGATATTTGCTCGTCGTGAAACTTGCCCACTTTTTAAAAATAAAATTAAATAAATAAATAAAAGCATGAATCCACTTGGTCGAATTGATAATTGGTCGTTGTGACATTTCCCCAACTTTTTAAATATTAATATTAATAATTAAATAAAATACTGAAACCACTTGTCCGAATTGATACTTGTTCGCTGTGACAGTTGTCCGACTTTATAAAAATATTAAGTATTAAATAATTGACGATTGACCGAATTGATAGCTGCTCGCCGTGTCTCTTGCCCACTTTTTAAAATTAAATTAAAATAAATAAATAAAGGCCTGAATCCACTTGGTCGAATTAATAGTTGGTCGATGTGACAGTTGCTCGACTTTATTAAATTAAATAATAATAATTTAAAATGTGTGACAGTTGACCGAATTGATACTTGCTCGCAGTGACAGTTGGCAGAAGAGTGGAGGGGGCAGCAAGGAGAGAGAGTGGGCCGGGCGCCCAGCTCCTTTTCGCCCAGTGGGAACATGCCCACATGGGCCGTCCAATAGCAGAGAATAGGGGCATTACGCCCCCTCCTCTCTTCTAACAACTGTCACTGCGAGCAAGTATCAATTCGGTCAAATGACACAAATTCTAAATTATTATTATTTAATTTCAAAAAGTTGGGCAACTGTCACATCGACCAACTATTAATTCGATCACATGGATTCAGGCTTTTATTAATTTGTATTAATTTCATTTTTAAAAGTGGGCAAGTGTCACGGAGTGCATCTATCAATTCGGTCAACTTTCAATTATTAAATAGATAATATTTTTATAAAGTCGGACAACTGTCACAGCGAACAAGTATCAATTCGAACAAGTGGTTTCAGTTTTTATTTAGTTATTAATATTAATATTTAAAAAGTTGGGGAAATGTCACAACGACCAATTATCAATTCGACCAAGTGGATTCAGGTTTTTATTTATTTATTTAATTTTATTTTTAAAAAGTGGGCAAAGGTCGCGGCGAACAACTATCAATTCGGTCAAATGACAGGCAACCAAAAATACATATAACTTGTGACAGAAACTTTTTTAGTCTGTGAAGTCAAGGACCGCTGGGTAGGCTTATGTCTCTTGGGAGTCGGGAATTTTCGGAGGGAAATTTCCCCTCCCGGAGGAAATTTTTCCCTGTTTTATTATTTTCCCTATTTTTGAGGCAAGGAATTCAATGGAACCATCCCCGTCGCCCTACGACCCCCCTCATCGCCCTACGACCCCCCTTTTTACCTAAAGGGGGGTTTTGGCCCCCCTAATTTAAAAAAATATTTTTAGCCTTAGATCGATTCCTTTTATTGCCCTGAACACAAAAATATCGGGTTTGTACCATCTACCTGCCCCACCTACCGAACTAGGGGGCAAAAAACCCCTTGGACCCCCCGTATAGGAGTCTTGGGAGTCAGTATGTTCCAGTTGAGCTGTGAGGCTGAAACTCAGAATGTACCCTATCTTTGGGGCGAGAAATTCAATGGAACCATCCCCGTCCCCCTAAGACCCCCATTTTTTACCTAAAAGGGGGGTTTTGGCCCCCCTAATTTAAGAAAAATAATTGTTTACCTTAGATCGATCCCTTGTATTGCCCTTAACACAAAAATATCGGGTTTGTACCATCTATCTTCCCCCCTTATCGAACTAGGGGGCAAAAAACCCCTTAGACCCCCGTATAGGGGTCTTGGGAGTCAGTACGTTCCAGTTGAGCTGTGAGGCTAAAACTCAGTATGTACCCTATTTTCGGGGCGAGAAATTCAATGGAACCATCCCAGTCCCCCTACGACCTCCCCTTTTTTACCTAAAGGGGGGTTTTTGGCCCCCCTAATTAAAAAAAAATTTGACCTTAGATCGATTTTTTTATTGTCCTGAACACAAAAATATCGGGTTTGTACCATTTACCTGCCCCCCTAACGAACTAGGGGGCAAAAAACACCTTGGACCCCCCGTATAGGGGTCTTGGGAGTCAGTATGTTCCAGTTGAGCTGTGAGGCTGAAAGTCAGTATGTACCCTATTTTAGGGACGAGAAATTCAATGGAACCATCCCCGTGCCCCTACGACCCCCTCTTTTTACCTAAATGGGGGTTTTGGCCCCCTAATTAAAAAAAAAATTTACCTTAGATCGATTCCTTTTATTGCCCTGAACACAAAAATATCGGGTTTGTACCATCTACCTGCCCCCCCTATCGAACTAGGGGGCAAAAATCCCCTTGGAACCCCCGTATAGGGGTCTTGGGAGTCAGTATGTTCCAGTTGAGCTGTGAGGCTGAAACTCAGTATGTACCCTATTTTCGGGGCGAGAAATTCAATGGAACCATCCCCGTCCCCTTAGTTTTAAAGTCGAAGCTAGTTAATACTAATTTAGTCAGTTGTGACTTAGTTCAAGTCGTTTAAAATAATGATGTAAAGAATAAAATATACATAGACAAGTGAAAACGAATCTAACAAGGTGTAACACGTCTTCACAGGAATCTTTTTCTAAGTTTTATGAGGTAAATGGCTCTAAAATAATTTATGGGGCTCATCTGCACAGCATGTAGTCTCCTTTTTTTACAAACTCCTTAGGACAGTATGCTGTGAAGTGTGAACTCGCACTCTTTGAAAATGTTTGATGCAAGCATTATGTGTATATGTTTAAGATTTTCCTTTAGTTTTGTAGTTTTTTTGGATGATATTGTTTTTGCTAATATCATATTATTTGACTTCTTCCTACCAAGTCTGCTGCAGTCGAAATTCATTGGATGTAAACCGAACAATATTATAATCTCGTAAGTAATCTTAGAGTTTACATGAAAGACGATGTGGAAGCAATCTCGACTAGCTATGAGGAATCTGAACGTATGTAGCGTCGCAATTCTTTTCAATGATTTAAATTCGAATTCAGCTGTGGGAGTTATTTATTAATGTCAGAGCGATTTGTGAATATACAGGCTCAAAGTTGTGGATGTTGAAGACCACGACAGGAGGGTATATATGGTATTTGAAACTAGAGTGCCAAGACACAATATTCCCTCCAAGAACCGGGACAGATCACAGGAATGAAGCTTGAAGATTCCAACTCGAAGACTACAGAACACATAAGAGAAAGAATAAATATGGGTTTGTTTTATAATGTTAAAAAACCCCAAGACAAACCAAAAAAATCCCGTTAATCTCTCAAGTAAACGGACACGAACAAACTGCAGACTGAGTGGAAATGTTTAGTTTGAATACAACTAAGGAGTCTATGATTGTCACCAGGGTTCTAGAAAGCAATGTGAACATCAGATTAAACCTGGAATCGGGCAAAAAAGTGGCGAGGGAATGCAAGATGAGGCAAGAAACTGAAGCTAACACCAACAGGAGGTTAAAAGTAAAGGTTAACATCATTAGGACAGTAGACTTCACCAACGATAACATTGCGATGGTGATTTCCTCAGTAGCAAGGAATCACTTAGCTATCACCCGAAACTCATTCGTGTAGTTGTGATCGTATAAAACCGCTGTGAAAAAACTATCAAACTGGGAGCCTAATTCGACATTTAACTTAGGATTTCACTGATTATTTCTCAAAAGGAGGAACAGATGTGGATAAATTTTATACACTTGTCGATCTACACCGCTACCGAGTTTTAAACTTTTCACAGATGCTATAAATGCAACATCAAATGTTCGCGCATATTTGATGACATTTTCCTGAAGAGCAGGAAACTATCTAAGAAGTTTCCTTCATCGATGCATAACTAAATTCATCGGTGGTTTTCATTGCGTGAATGGCCAGAAAAGATTTTACCGAAGCTAATTAAATTTCACCTCTAAAAAGCGACAAGGAGACTTTTAGGAAAACCATTATCTTATATTATTTACGGTCGTTTTTAAATAAAACGTTTTGACGCCCAAAACTTAAACAGCTGGTTTAAAATGCACCGGGTATTTGTATTTAACCCGGTAGAACTCGAGGTTGGTCTTGTGTGATACTGAAACACGGAGTAACCTCACATATAATATGTTGCGACGATAATAAACGACAAATAATGTTATAATATATATAAGATTTGCCTTAATAAGAGATTTTAAGATATTTTAATCAATTTTTAAAAGGCGAAGACACGAATTGAACACTTTGCAGGAATAGTATTACAATATAAATAGACTATGACCATTTTAACACAAGTGCGTTAAAAAAAGCTACATATGCTTTAGGCCCAGTGGCGACGCGTGACATTTTTGAGTGGTCATCGCTGATAGTGTAGAAGTACACGTAGGATGACCAGACGTCCCGTAAAAACGGAAAAGTCCCGTTTTTTTCACGTTGCGTTTCGTTGTCCCGAAAAACTTCGTCGGGACGTCAAAATGTCCTGTTTTTAAAAAATAGGCTATACATATAAAAAAAATACCAAACGTTATCTTAGAAATTTAGAGGCATCTCACATTACTTGCGGTTATAAAAGAATATTGCAAACTTTTACCAAACGCTAAACAAGATTTTAGTTTTATGCCACCTACTTGAAGCTCTTCTTCAAATATCATATAACTTCAAAATGGATTGTTGCCAGTTCTACAACTAGGTATAATAGAGGGGAAAAAGGAGCAAGTGACAAGTATAACAAAACTTGAAACATTTAATGAACTTATTGTTTTATTTTTGTATAGCTGTTTTCCTAGCATAACAATTACCTATAAGAACTTAAAGTTTAAGATAGTTATGATAATGTTTTGATCCACTATTATATATATATTGTATAATTTTGTTCACACGTTGAACTAATAATATTATTATTAATAATAAATAAATAACTGAGTATCCTTTCATTTCATAAATAAATCGATACTAAATGAAAGGATACTCAGTTATTTATTATATATATATATATAATGTATATATATATATATATATATATACATTACCACATATATAATTTATTATTAGAAAATATTTTTTCTTTTATAATAAAATGTTAAGATCTTAAAAATGTGACTTGATTATTTTTAATCCTCAGAATGTGGCGATTCAAAAAATTACCTTTCATGGCTGTATGCCATTTATTGTATTCCTAAATAAAAACTGTAACAATCTTTGCAAATGTTACGCTGTTCAAAAAATGTAAAATAAAATTCATGGTCTAAAAGCTTAAAAACAGTTTGATACTTAATTTGTTAAATTACAAAATTTGTAAATTACAGAGATCCCTGTATAATTAAACACCTTGGTGTGTGGTGTCTTGTATTGGGATGCGTGGGGGGGGGTGAGTTTTGTTTAAGTGTCCCGTTTTTATTTGGAAAAGATCTGGTCACCCTAAGTACACGGGACTGCGCCGGCGCCGCGCGGCGGAACGGCCATATATAGTCTATCCGCCCGGCCATGATACCCAGGCGATTAAGCGTCTTCTCGGAACTCGACTCACCCTCCCGACCTGCTCGCCGGGCCGACCGGTGGCATACAATGACTCACCTACTGGCGCTGTTCCACAGTACTACAAATTTTTTTTCATTTCAAATTAAAATTTGAAATGATCAACTTTTTTGAATTCTAGTTAAAATTCTAAAGAAAATGAGCTAAAATGCGACTAAATTACCTCATATTCACGGTAAGTACGTCACCAGTTTTTACCGACCTTCATACCGTGAATATGAGGCATTTTAGTCGCATTTTAGCTCATTTTCTCTAGAATTTTACGTAGAATTCATAAAAGTTGATCATTTCAAATTTTAATTTGAAATGAAAAAAATTTGTAGTACTGTAGGACAGCGCCAGTAGGTGAGTCATTGTTTGCCACCGGTCGGCCCGGCGAGCAGGTCGGGAGGTGAGTCGAGTTCCGAGAAGACGCTTAATCGCCTGGGTATCATGGCCGGGCGGATAGACTATATATTGCTATTTATAGAATAGTCCCGACAGACCTGCGCTTCACCGGCCCGGATATCCGTCCCCCAGCGTCATTCATAGACCCCACGACCATAGATAAAAACATCCATGACTCAACTGAAAAGGCGAATGGAATAATACTGATACTTAAAAGCTCTCGGATGAAAGTTTAACATTGAAAAATGCAGCTAGCTATTTTATTAAGCAGTTTATGATTTCATTTTTATAATTTTTTAATCAGTTTAGTTTTATTTTTATAATTGTTTCAGTTGAACAATTATATCACCTTCTCCTTCAGTCATTGTTGTGCTCATCGATTAATAATAAAACATGTTAAAAATTTAATTAAACCACTGCAATTTCACTCATTGAAACTACACAAACACAAGCACAGCGCGCGGCGCGAGAACTGTGCGCATTGGCGCATGCGCGAGTAGCGGAGCAGGTCTCTCTGCACTGTGAAGTGAACTATTTTAGGTCTCTTTGCGCATGCGCGAGTAGCGAAGCAGGTCTCTCTGCACCGTGAAGTAGCACTGACATAAGTCGAGAGTTGCTCGTTAAGTGGCGAAGTCTGCCGAGTACAGCCGAAGGGGGTCGCCGGAATTGTACCCCCCGGATTTGTACCCCCCACAAAAAACGCCTACGTCATTTTGACGTCACAGGACGGGGGGTACAAATCCGGCCGCGAACTTTTAGGACGAATAAATTATTATGTATTTTGATCAACTGATATCTCACGGTTGGCTGAACAGTTGCATAATTGATATAAATCCAATTAAACATGGCTTCTTAAGTCCAACCCCGGATTTGTACCCCCCGGATTTGTACCCCCCGTGGCCAAATCTTAAAGTCCTACCCCGGACTTTTACCCCCCGGATTTGTACCCCCCGTGGTCAGATTCTTAAGTCTGACCCCGGATTTGTACCCCCCGGATTTGTACCCCCCGTGCTCAAATCCATTTTGACGTCCATGGAAATATACCGCAACGAAATATATAATATAAGTCAACGGCTGTTCGTTAAATTATTACCTAATATCATTCTACGAATATGTCTTATTCTACGAAAATCTTACACTGAGAAAAAAGTCTAGTGGTAGACTACAGAAATAAAGAGGGAACCTCATTAAATCTTGTGCTTACCTTGCCGGATGCCATTCTTGAGGCTGCCACCAGCCTTGGCTAGTGTAAGGACTCCAGCCACATCTTGTGTGCGCCACAAGCCATCTTTGGCTGTAATTGTGATGTCATAACTTAATGACGTCACTACTATATCCTTAATTCTTGAGGTAACAAGCATACTGGACTGGTGTGTGTTCCACTCTGACTAGTTATAGACTCAGTACTGTCTAGTGCCAGACCCCAGCCAGCCGGCAGCTACCTCTCTTTGCGTCTGGTGTCGTTCCAACCTGGATAGTTGTAGCCCCATTACTGTCTAGTGCCAGACCCCAGCAAGCTAGTAGCCACCTCTATTTGTGTCTGGTGTCGTTCCACCCTGGATAGTTGCAGCCCCAGTACTATCTAGTGCCAGACCCCAGCAAGCTAGTGGCCACCTCTCTTTGAGTCTGGTGTCGTTCCACCCTGGATAGTTGCAGCCCCATTACTGTCTAGTGCCAGACCCCAGATAGCTAGTGGCCACCTCTCTATGTGTCTGGTGTCGTTCCACCCTGGATAGTTGCAGCCCCATTACTGTCTAGTGCCAGACCCCAGCAAGCTAGTGGCCACCTCTTTTTGTATCTGGTGTCGTTCCACCCTGGATGGTTGCAGCCCCATTACTGTCTAGTGTCAGACCCCAGCAAGCTAGTGGCCACCTCTCTTTACGTCTGGTGTGCGTTCCACCCTTGATAGTTGTAGCCCCAGTACTGACTAGTTCCAGACCCCAGCTAGCTAGTGACCTCTTCTCGTGTTGTCAGCGGGTTGGTTCCATCGATTAAAATTGATTTAGCCCACAAATCGGCCACAGATGTAGGACTTAGAATCAGACTCCCCCCTAATGCTTCAGTATCAACCTTTCTGTTTAAGCCAATTTTGATTTTATTCTTAATCCAATGATTAAATCTTTTTTCCTTAATTTCTGCTAGTTTAACTATATTCATACCAAAAGCGTCATAATTATGTTAATGAGTTATTGTTACGTTAAAAAAAACTGGCTTGTTTGAAATGCTAAATAAGACATAGGAACAAGGTGCGGGTTGTGATTCAAAAAACTGTATCTGCAGTTCGATTCTGGGCTGATTTATTTTTTACTTTACACAACACACGGATGCAGAAAGAGGTGGTAGCTGCTAGCAGATCGGATCTGGAACTAGGTAGTGTTATGGCTACAACTATTGTGGCAAAATTCAACATTTCGAAAATATAAAAGGTTGATCTCATTAGAAGACTAATTTGATGATATGAGTTTTGTTTCCAAGCTGGCTCTTGCTTTTAATATTATGATTAGAGACATTTACCACAAGACTTATTTTCATTTTGATTGTTTCAAGTAAAGTGAACATTAAATTTAGCAAATTTTCAACTTTTTAAAAATACTTAATACAGCTTCGAAGATAATTACAACAGATTATCTGATATATTATATAATTTAATAATCAACCAAACATTATAAAAATATCAACTTTTGAGGAGTTAAATTTTGAACAAAATAGGACAAGTACGTGTTATTATGAACTTTTACAATTTCTAGTGCAACATTTTGAAGGGTACCAGATGCTTCATTGTTAAAGCTAGTATTTAATAAATAGTATAGTATATGCCAAGATAAAACTGCAATCAAAGACTTATTTAAGTAATGAAAACATTATTAAAACTTTTGTAATTTGGACACTGAATTTCATTTAATATAAATAAATTTTCTATAAACGGTTAATTTGGATGTATAGGCTAAATAAAATATTTGAGACTCCAATTGTAACAAATTTATTAATTGTAATTAAAACAAGTACAAATCAAGAACATTGAATTAATAATAATGATGGCTGTAATAATAATATTCCCTTAACCATAACTATTACTGACAAAAAATTATGTAACTGCTGCAAACATGTTGGTTTCAAGAGGGGGTTCCAATCCTACACAACTACCTGTTCCTCCCTCGAGACTATTTTTAACTTAAAAATTTGGTACACAGCCTCAACTGCTCAACCAAAGTCTTGATTTATAGCTCATTTGAAAGAGAAAAACTATTTATCGATTCCAGTTATCAGATTTTTGATATCGCTTTAGGTTTAAATATAAAATATAAAAATAATGATTAATTGTATTTTTATAAATTGTATTGGTTGTGATATCAAGGGAAGGATATCACTGGAATATCTAGATAATTTTGTTTAAATTATCCAAATATTAAATATACTATCCTTTAAATATTAATATACTATCGTTTAAACGAGCTAGCTATAAATCAAAAATTTTGGTTGAGCGGTTGAGGCTGTATTGGATTTGAAAATTTGGGTGGAGCAGTTACGAATCAAAGACTAAAAAAATTGGGTAAAAATTGTTTTTCGTGACTGGAACCCTCTCTTAAAAAATACTTTACAAAAATATTAACTACAGTATTACAGACAATTATAGCTACTGTCATCATTAAAATAAAAGTATTATGCTTTAACAAAAGCTGTTACAGTAGGCCCTACTTGCAATATTATCAGCATTAATTAGGAAAAAATACAATGCAAGAATATTAGGTAACAGTTTTAGACACTACATCCATTAAAATTAAACTTGAGAAAAACCCTTAACTGTTCTGGCCACAGTAGGCCGACTATTAAAGAACTGACAATTTTATAACTGCTGCTTAAAAGTCATAAATAATCGAAAAGTCACAACTAATCACTACTTTGCTCTGTTTCATATCTTTACAACTCCCTACTATAACTATAAAAGGCTGAAGTGTGGGACCATACCGTACATATTTCCGTTTTATCTCCTGCACCGCAGCCAAAATGTCTGTTTCACTTGGAGGAAATGAATTTCCTGTTTCGAAGGCTTGTTCAGTCCTTTTCCATGAATCTTGCTAATTTTCCTCGTGTACAGAAGATAGTTAAGTAGAAGCAGAATGGCCACACTTGATTGAAGAGAACTATCCTCTGAAAAAAAGGCAGACATACCTGTAATAATTTTTATATACCAACATAATAGTAACATGTTTTTTTTGTAATGCACCATAATAGTTTTGTAAGACTGGTTGGGTGCCCTGTCAGAGGTCTGAGGGAGGCTATTGAAGATGGCAAAGCACCCTGCATTATAATTTTCAAATGTTGTAAAAATTGTTGATAGCCCACCGAAAATATGTCGTCAAATTATTATTTTTTTAACTACAGGGCTTACTGTTTTTTTTTCTTTACAGTTTTACTTATAAATCTGAAAAATTCCATTAAAAATTATACCGGGTGTCCCATAATAACCCCCCTATCATTTTCCTATATTTTTCAAATGTCAATCCCTCACCACCCCCAAACATTGTTGGGTAGTTAATACTTCATTTTGAGTAGGTACCCAATTTCGGCCGCCATATTGGATCCAAAATATATTTTTCAAATGTAAAAGTGGAGTTGTGACCCATCATTTTACGCTAGATTTTTTCACTAAATTACAATGCCGCAATCAGTTTTTTATATATCGATTGGTTCTTAAGATATGATTACTTTAAATTTTATTAATACTAACAATTTATTTATTTTCAACCAATTTAAGCATTACAAATTAATAAAATGGGCTAATTTTTAGTTTTTGGAAATTCATATTTTTTGAAATGTTTATTAGAAATTTATCAATATCTTGAAAACTAAACATGATAATTAAAAACGGGTTGCGACATTGAATTCGGCGTAAAAATCTAGATTGAAACGATGGTTCACAACACCATATTCATATTTGATATAACTTACCTCATTTCAAAATGGCGGATCCAAGATGGAGGCAAAAATATCATTGGATTGGAGAAAGTTAAGTTGAAATAATTCAACAATGACTGGTGGTGGTTATTCGTCACTATCTAGCATTATTTTGTGGTTATGGCCTATTTCATCAATTTTTAATTTTTAATGTTTAAATTGGTTGAAAATAAATAAATTTAAAGTATTCATATTATGAGAACCAATTGATATATTAAAAAACGAATTGCGGAATTGTAATCAGTGTAAAAATCTAGCTTGAAATAATGGGTCACAACACCACTTTTACATTTGAAAAAAATATTTTTGATCCAATATGGCGGATCCAAGATGGCGGCCAAAAATTGGGTACCTAATCAGAATGAAGTATTAACCACCCAACAATGTTTGGGGGTTGTGTGGATTGATATTTGAAAAATATAGGAAAAAGTTGGGGGGAATATTATAGGACACCCGGTATATTACATTGGGGAAATGTTGCATTTACTAAATAATAATATATGTAATAACTAATGTGATAAAAAAAGTAACAACAAATTAAATGTGTGACATCTACAATTTTAAATTTTTCAAAACAAATACATTAAATGCCGTTTGATTAATGATTCTTCAATTACTTTGAAAAACGTAGTGCCTTTTTGCTTGTAAAAAAACATTTTTACACGTTGAAAACCCAGAGTAAACGCCCTCCCAATGTTCTTATGATGTAGCTAATCCCAAATTTATAATTTTGAATTTTTAGTCGAAATTGTCATTAATAATAACTTTACATTAAGTCGATGTTATATTATTACCTGATGCAATGGTTTTAAGATGTTATATTGCCTGTTTCCTGTCCTTATCCCTAGTTTGTTGTTCCTTGGTATTTGCTATAGTCAGGATTTTATTCCTGTACGCTGTGATATTGTTTGAAAGACTTCTCTTTTTCGGAATGGAGATGATCAAAATCTTGAAGAAACTGGAAACATACAAAGTTTATTTAAAAAGAGTTTTTTTAGCTGTTTATAGAACATTCTATGTACTCTTGTAAGGAGAATTTATTCTTAATGGAGTTTAAGTGAAAAAATTAATAAGGTTCAAACCATAATCTTTGGCCAGAATTATCTCCCCATTATTATAATCCTATAAGCCTACTTTCTGAATCGCCAATATTATTTATTTTTCTCATTAACTAAATGACATTACGTTTGCCAGTATATACAAAGGGGGGGGGGGACAAAGGGGGCAGATTGCCCCGGACCATCAAAGAACGGGGCCACATTTTCAGCTGAGTATTTTTAATTTCTTTCATCATAATAATTAATTCTTTAAATATATTTCAAAAAGACCGTCTATATATTTGATTGTAAACAAAGAAAATCAAGTTGGATGTCGACTTATAGCGCCACGATTCCGAAAATTCAACCCTTGATTAGTGTACTCAAATAAATTACATTATTTTATAGGCCTATTTTGTACAATTCTAAGACATACTGGCAAATATATGTAGAAATACCTTTAAATTGAAACCACAAATATTAAACTCCTTCCAGCCGTTCTTGAGTTATGACTATGAAAAGAAATCCCCTCGCCTTAGGGGTTTTCCTAGCCTGCAATTTTTTTTTTCAAACTCCGTAAGGTCTTAACTTGGGTACAAGTCTGTGGGAGTTAACACGTTGGTCCGAAATGGCTAATTATTTTATAATTTATCAATCACTGGAGACATATTAAGTTACTTAGTTCCAATAATATTGTTTCATCAAGTGACGTATATTAACTTCACTTAACAAGTGGTGGTATTTAAATCAATCATGTTGTCTAAAAAAAAAGAATTAATTTGAGGAAATATTGAAAATCATTTCAAATTTCAGTCGCCTACTAGGTTTAGTTTATTTAATGTAGAGATCCAGATTCGAACACATTAACAAATGAACAGTACTGACAGGATAAAAGTTAAAAATCCTTTTGAAAACTAAGCAAACATCAATACATAATTTCAACCACTTCTCTGCTAGGCACCTCTACGCTGGCAAATGCCACTGTCAGTCGTCAGTGCTGCCAGCATAAAAGTACCATTAAAATCCAAAATTTTCTTCAAATTATTTTTAAAATTCACCATTCTCATTAATGTCCTTCGTACATTGTAAATGACTTTACAAAATTGTTTCAAAATTACCCTTTGTTATTTGGGAATGACTTTATAAAATTAATTCGAAATTATGTCAATGAATACAAGACAAACATTTACGGCTGTCAGAAACCATATTTGGTTTTATGTGCTAAGTTGAAACGCCAAAACAAATTTAATAATCCTGAGTAACAGTAAAAATTACACCCAGAATATAACTTAAAACATTGTGGGCATACCAAACCAAACAACATTTGGATCAGACCACAAAAATGTAAAAGTACGATAATCGTACGTTGGAACACACTGAATTTATCGTTATGTCCCCATAACCCTGAAATTTTACCAAGCCCGCAAATATAATTGAATGATTTAACTGAGGAAGTATTTTTCAAATCGGCTAAATTTATATGGCCTATGTGAACTCATGACATTTTATTATGACATTATTGACTAAACAATACGCTAACTTTTATTGCCATAAATCTCAAACTCACCGGTAAAATTCTGTTGTAAGACGTGGAGGCCCCAATCCTGCAGGAAGCGTGAAGTTTCTTCACCCATTATTCACAAAGGAAACAAAGAAACAAGTCACTATAATAAACAGTCCAACCAGTTACACCAACAACTCACTCAGGACTGCATGGGTCGAAGATTAGGGGTATGACGCTGTCATCAGTGTGATTGCGCATGCGCGGACACCTGTCAGGCACAGGGACGGTTAGAGCCCACCCTCTGGTTGGCTGGGGTACGCTGCAAACCCCAGCCTTGGAAGTGCGTCGCGTCTATACGCTAGGGTCCCTCACAAACATTTTGTTTTTTGCCACATGACATTCTATATGTGACTACCACAATGCGCGCCTAGTTTTAGGCAGAGGAATACAAAATATCTTGGGCATTGAACGAGCACTAGTACGGGCTGGGGCTAAGTGTGACGTCACTGATTTCATCACACTAGCATTGCTAGTGTCCGCAACATTTGTTTATTGTTAACGCCTAGATTCTAGTCTGGACTGTTTTAACATTACACTGCTAGGAACGGACCAAAGCCAAATTGGAGATGTAATGTGTGTGACTCCAGACCACATTGGTTTGCCGCATGTCGCTGGTTGTAGCGCCAAGAATCATGCGAAATCAACATTTACTCGCAATCTGGAGCTCTGATTTTTCTCAGTGTACGTTGCATGGGTGACGTATGACTTTTATTCAAGTATTTTTGCAAGTAATTAAACATTTAACGCAAGCCAAGTAAAAAAGTCGCTTTGGTTTCGTTTTTAGAGTATTGTAAATAAAACTAAAGTTTTTAACAGATGAATTGAAAAAGAAGTTCAACCTCAGGTGTTTAACGATCAATCTGGAATGTAATTGAACTCTACGTAGAAGGGCGGAAATACATTACAGTTTTCTTGCCGTATGAGGGTTTCCCGGGAGGCAGGAGGTCAACAAACATTTTCAAATGCCCTCGGCATGCCTCGGCATTCCTAAGTGGACCTGATGGAATGTACCGTTCCTCCCTCTGTAAGTACAATTGATGGGTTTTGGACGTTAACATATTTATTTTTGGGTATTCTGTACTTGGAGTATTCAATAAAAACTGATCAGAGATCAATGCAGTGTTGTCCGTTAGAACATATTCTAAAATAATATATACACCGGAGGTTGGCGTCTTGACTACTGATTTAAATGATTAACGAATGCATTCAATATGAATATCATAAAATCAAAATCAGCTTTATTTCTGTAATCTACAGTATATTTGTCAAATACCACTGACCTGTCATCACACAGCCCAAACTACTCGACCTAGAACCTTGAAACCTTGCATGAACGTTCCTCTCAGGGCACAAACACCCACTAAGAACGGATTTTTAAAAATTCCCTCAGGGCTACGCCCTTTGATACATCAAAGTTTAAATGTTTACGTATAGGGAAGCTCATGTAGTTGTCATGGCACCTTAAAATTAAATCTGAAATCCAAGGAAGTTTTTCTGTTTTTCAACGGGTAACACCGTGTTGATCAGCTAGTTATTTATATAGAAGTATCAGTCACAGCACATATTATTTACAAATAAATTAAATATTTACAAAATAAATTCACTAATGTCCTTATTTAATTAGTACCTGGTGAACTAAGCCTTGCTCGGTATTATTTTACGTTTACAATTTAATCCAATGACTATAAATAAAAACAATTCGAAAATATTCATGAATAATAAATGCAATTGTTATTACTCCAAGTAATTTTCATCTCTCACGCTGAATTTTTCCTAGATGACTGTAATTTGCAAATAGCTGTTATGATGACTTTATTTGTTTAAACTTTCCTTGTTTAGTTCGTTGCCATCATGGCAACTCGTAAGGCCAATGTTAAACTTTACAACTTCAAAATTTTATTACGTTTTACTACATTTTATTACGTTATTAGATTTTCTCTGCTAAGTAATCTGTAGATAACACGTTTTTTAGTCACATGTACATTTTATCTATTAATTGAACAGATTTCAAAATTTTGTCTTCGCAGTTCTCTATTAAATATTAATAAGAAAACCATAACCAAGAGTAATAATCATACAATTTCAGGTAAAAGAGTAATTTCAGTTCAAAGCCAAGCATAGTTCAAGAGAAATAACATTTTTCTTAAGGGACTTAAACCTAATATGGCGGGTAGTACAGCAGGCTCTTAACGGCTTATTAAGTAAAGAATGAAAGCAATACCCTTAAATTTTATTCTTGATTCAGGAACATAACTATCAATATATTTCCCGACTTATTTCTTCCTGAAAATTAGCTCATAAGTCTCATGAGAACTTTGCGTCTAAATTTGAACTATTATAGATCACTTAAAAGCGTGAAATACTTTTCCGCGAGCAAAGGATTTCCAACTCCATTGTATCTAGGAACAAATTGTGGTTAAGTTATTTACTAATCTGAAGAACACGTGTCAATCAAATGAAGCAAACTCTTTCCAGTGAAAACGTCCAAAACATACACTTGCACATACAGAGGGAGGAACGGTACATTCCATCAGGTCCACTTAGGAATTCTGAGGGCATTTGAAAATATTTGTTGAACATCTGCCTCCCGGGAAACCCCTACACGGCGCGAAAACTGTTATGTGCGTTGAAAGTCATTAACTATTAAGAAGAACATGTGTCAATCAAAGGAAGTAAACTGTTTCCAGTAAAAACGTCCAAAACCCATAAATTGTACTTACAGAGGGAGGAGCGGTACATTTCATCAGGTCCACTTAGGAATGCCGAGGCATGCCGTGGGCATTTGAAAATGATTGTTGACCTCCTGCCTCACGGGAAACCCTCATACGGCAAGAAAACTGTTATGTACTTCCGCCCTTCTACGTAGAATTCAATTACATTCCAGATTGATCATTAAACACCTGAGGTTGAACTTCTTTTCCAATTCATCTGTAAAAATGTTAATTGTATTTACAATATTCTAAAACCGAAACCAAAAAGCGACGTTTTTTACTTGGCTTTCGTTAAATGTTTAATTCATTGCAAAAATACGTGAATAAAAATCATACGTCACCCATGCAACGTACGATTTTCGTAGAATAAAACATATTCGTAGAATAATATTGGGTAATAATTTTACGAACAGCAGTTGATTTACGACAGCTAATTAAAAAAGTCAACAACATCAATGTATATTGACCCGGTATATTTCCATGGTCGGTCAAAATGGATTTGAGCACGGGGGTACAAATCCGGGGTAGGTCTTGAGGATTTGGCCACGGGGGGTACAAATCCGGGGGGTACAATTCCGGGGTCAGACTTAAGAATTTGACCACGGGGGGTACAAATCCGGGGGGTACAAATCCGGGGTCAGACTTAAGAATCTGACCACGGGGGGTACAAATCCGGGGGGTACAAATCCGGGGGGTACAAATCCGGGGTAGGACTTTAAGATTTGGCCACGGGGGGTACAAATCCGGGGGGTACAATTCCGGGGTCAGTCTTAAGGAAAATAATTTAATTTCAAACCAATTACGTGTTGATGATTTAATAATGTAATGGGGGGGTACATTTCCAGTCGCGGGCTGTTTCTCGAGCGATTTAGGCCCCGCCTCCTGTGACGTCAAAATGACGTAGCATTTTTTGTGGGGGGTACAAATCCGGGGGGTACAAATCCGCTACCCCTTGCTCCGTTGGGTCGCTTACTTGACGAATGGTGTGTTCACACAATTTTCTGCAGCGGTCTGCAAACATCTCTGGGGTCTCATCCTTCTTTTGGGACGCCATTTGCAGTGCGGTATAATGGTACTACGGCAGCTGTTTCTGTTTGAACCGCTCGATAAACTCCCCTTTAAGAAGTCAATATTTTAGATTTTTACGTTCCAATTTAGGGTTACTGTTAAGAAATCGCCTGGCAGCTCCCTTAGATTTCAAAGCCACAATTCGGACTTTGTCATCCTCGCTCCAATTTGCGATTTCCCCCGCATCATCAATTTGCTGGAAGAATTCCTGCACCGATATTCCCACAGGTTCACCTTTGAATGTGTCCACTAGGTTTGCAGCACTTAGGTCTTTTACGGGTGGATTAGGCAGCGTCTGCTTGCTTGCAATTGCTACTGATTGTTGTTCCAGTTTCTCTACTGCTTTCTTTAATTCTTCTACGTCAGCCATGGTAGTTGTTACTGTGTACGGCCAACAGGAATTTCTTGTTAATTAATAAATTAGGCGAATGAATGAATGAATGAAACGTTTATTCCAAGAAAATAAACAGCTGTACAAATATAATCCACAAAAAAAACATAAATCTATACCAAATGCAAAAAATAAATTAAGAGTTTTATTACAATTTTATAGGCTGCTAAGAAAAAAGGAATGGTCTTATGGAATATCAATATCAACTGAATATCAACCGTAAAGGAGGTTAGAAGAGAGTTTTATTAACCCCTGGCCAGGGCCGGCTCAAGAGTTTTAGGCGCCCTAGGCAAAGGTATCGTTTGGCGCCCCCCCCCTACTTTCTATCAGTTCAGTAAAATGGTACGTTACTATCAGGACTAGAGGAAAACTTATTTACAAAAAATCAAATTTCTGAAACATTTACGTTTTTAGTGCTTTTATTTCAAATTAAATAATCACTTAACAATGATTTTCACTCCCTTGTGAGGTTAATTTTTGATATGTACTTGTGTACAAACCAAACCGGTAACGGTAAAAAGAGGCCGCCACCCTCTTTAAAAGAAAAAAACAAACGAAGAGACTTGTAGTATCGTAGATTAATTACAATTTTTTCACCTACTTCTTTGTCACGTTTTTCAGGATGCATTGGCATACCTATATTACTAATTTTGTAAGCGATTTTTTAAAATCAAAATTGTGAGAGTTCTACAGCTCGCAGGATGATGGGAGATGGCTCAAATGAAAGGTCTCGGTCCCAGGGGGTCGGGAAAAATAGCAGATTATGTCCAAATATACCAGAAAACGAGAAATGACGAAAAATATCTTCCATTTAAAATGCATTGGGATTGAAAAACGTCTGCTTTGTTTACATTAAACATGTGGTGCAAATGCTTGATTCAAAGCCGTATGGTAGATGATGACATGTGGGATTTTTTTCAAAATGCAGCAAACTATGCACGTTCAATGTACCATAACAAAAATATTTTAAATTTAAGATTTTCTGATTTCATAGTGATTAAGGGTTTGAGTTTTTTAATAATTTAAAATCATAAAAAGTTGTTTAGTTTATGTTATAACGATGCAGATTTAATACCAAGACCTTCAATTTCAGCCCCCTCCCATCATCCTGCGACCTTTCAAACGCCCGCCCACAATTTCGGCGCAAAAATGTCCCTTACGTTATTATATATATAATATATATATATATATATATATATATATATATATATATATATATATATATATAAAATTCCCAGGGACTCGGGAAAAATACTGAAATTGCTTTAAGCTTACTATAAAATGAGAAATAACGTAAAATAGCTGTCATTTAAAAACCATTTGGATGTAAAAAAAGTCTGCTTTGTTTACTTAAAACCAAATGATAGATATAATCATAATTTTGTGGATCCAAAAGCCTATTTTCTAAGAAGGTATTTTGTACTATAGTAAAGAAGGATTATGCTTAAGGGCTATTAGCCCCCTCAAGCCTCTAGTTATTATTATAATTGTTATTAAGTTAAAATTAAGTTATAAATCGATTCGTCATTATGAGATTTGAAGGATTTGTTAGTTAATATATATTTTAAGATGATTTTTCTACTTCTTTATTTATTACTTTATGCGTAATTTTTGGGAAATAAAATTATTTGATTTGCTTAGGATCTATTACTACCACGGTAAAACCGCAGATGGAATAAGGATGTGAGTTGCTTGGGGTCACTGGACACAGTCGAGGGTTTGATCAGTGCATATTTCCCTATCAATTTTACTTACTTTAAAGATAAAACACTAAACAGCCAAGGACAGACTTTAAACGATACACTATGTAATGAAACAATTCAAGGTACAGTTCAGTACGGTTTCAGGGTAATCTTTTTGAAACTTGTCAATTTTTTTCTCAAAGTTTCTTGTTTAAAAATAAATATTTGTTGTAATGAAAGGAAAGTGAATCTGTGTAATTTTTGGTATCCTCAAGCAACAACATTTCGCAAAGCAGACATTTCGAACTGGAAATTTTTGTTCAGGGTCTAAACCAGTGATTAATGAAAAACCTCTCCGTCTTAAGCAATCCTATTTATTGAAATGTGAACAATAAATCCGCCCCTATTTATTCAGGGTTATCATCAGGGCTTTTTTCATTAACTAATTAGAAATTCCTGATAGCCAACAGCAACAAATTTAAACCAGGGAATTTGGAGACGAATCACACTTTACATACACTGTCAGTGTCATCATGTGAATAGTGTATGTGAATACTCTTATGTGTGATATTTGACTTTTTATGCTTGATTGTACAATTATCTAAGAAAAACTGCTTTAAATATTTCCTTCAAATTATGAAAATGCTTCAACTTATTTCTGACTAAAAACGTGATTTGTGAAAGTCGCGAAAAAAAAATAATGGCGTAGGTAATAAAAGGAATTTGAGAGTAAAAATAAAGTTTTTAATATTGGACCTCATGGGTTTCCATGTTATTAACAAAATAAGTCAAAAGTTCTGTTATAATTAATTGTCAATTTCCGGCTCCTTCGTTTTTACTGTACTTCGATTGGGGATTGCACATCGAGTGTTCGAGTGTTCAATAGACACGGTACCATTTGAAAAATTGTATGGATTTGGTGCTTAGGAAAAAATTTAAATAATATTTTTCTGAGTAAAGGTACTTGGAGATATAAATAAGATATGATATCAACCGTTATTCAAATAAAAATAACTTAATATATATAATACAAACAAATAAAAAGCTTTTAGGCAAGTTATTAAGAACATTAATTTACAAAACAAAACGTATTACTTGCCAGCAGTGAGTAAATGGTGGACAACAGTGGACCGGTCTTGAAATTAGGCTGTCAAGATAAAAAAAACCTAAACTACTGTATTACGGCGAGGGCGCCTAGACAGTAGAGAATGTCGCATGCTTAGTATTGGTACATGATTATAAGTTTGGACGGGTAGGATTTTTCATTATATTGGAGATAAGTTAGTTTATAGTTTTAAAGTGTTAAAAAACAAGCGGGGCATATTCCCGATAGCTATTCCCAAATTATAAACTTATAATTCAATAAAATATAAATATCGATTGAAGTTTAGGCTACTTTCATGATTTTTATTTTCAAAAACAAAAATGTTTTATTTGTGCCTTTAATACCTTCAACAACACTTAAAAACGGGACGCAGTATTGGCTGTGTATTTTAATTATTTTGTATTTTTTTATTATTACTGTTATTATTTAATTATTATTTATGTTTCATAAAACGTCTTCCTTTCATGAAAAAATAGGGCCGCTCAGCGCCCCCTTTGGCGCCCCTCATGCCCTGGCGCCCTAGGCGGTCGCCTAGTTCGCCTATATGGTAGAGCCGGCCCTGCCCCTGGCTTTTGTGTGATATAGCACTTAGCGATCATTATAATTCAAAATCTAGGTACCAGACGGTAATTATACTTAAACATATGGTAAACACTATTCCAATAAATATATAGAATAGTTCCTTAATGATCATCCTTAGGTGTTAAATTCCAAAAATAGACTTACAAGTCTTACCCGTATTATCCCTGTATCATTATTTGTATAGTTAGTATGTCCATTAATTCTTTGTTCAATGATATTTTCTATTAAGCTTTTCAACAAGGTTTGACACCCGTCTAAAAAAACCCCAGTAGCACACACCGTTGGCCCAACGTTGGGGAATGGTCGGCATGGTTGGGGAATGGTGGGTGACAATTTTAACGATTTGCCAACGTTGGGCCAACGGTTTTTAAGTTCGTTGGCCCAACAAAGTAAAACATTGTTGGGCCTTTGTTGTATTTAAGTATTAAATATAACAACTATATAGTAATATTAAAATATCCAACATGTTTTCCGGTTGGTAAAAGTGTCAACGATATGCCAACATTGGGCCAACATTGTGCCAACGGTGTTTTATGGTCGTCGGCCCAACAAAACTAAGACATTGTTGGGCCTTTGTTTTATTTAAATGTTAAATGTAACGATGTTATTTAAAATATCCAAATTGTTTTCCGGTCTGTTGGTGAAAATGTTAACGATTTGCCAACGTTGGGCCAACGGTGTTTTATGGTCGTCAGCCCAACAAAGTAAGATATCGTTGGGTATTTAAGTGTTAAATATATTAACTATACAGCATTTTCAAATATCCGTCGTGTTTTCCGGTTAGTGAAAATGTTAACGATTTTTCAACGTTGGGCCAACAGTGTTTTATGGTCGTCCATCAGAAAAGGACATAATTGGGCCTTTTTAGTATTTAGGTGTTAAATAAAAGATCAACGTTATTTTAGATACAACAGCAATTATTTAATTACTAAATGCTGCCCATTATAAAATAACCAGAGTGCTGCAACTTAAAAGTTTTGAAACTCTTAAGTACAAAGGTAAAAAGCGCTCCTGATCAATTACAACCTAAGCTACACAGTCTCTTCCAAGAAGCAACTTGGCCGTGTGGGTTAGAGCGTGTGGTTAGTAAGGCGTGGGTCCTGGGTTTAATCCTTGATGGATGCATGATATTTTTTTTTCATAAAAACCTGATAAAAACAACTTTTATTTGTTTATTTATCAGTTTTATTAAAATTTTTTAATAATTTTGACGGTTTTTTTGCAAAAAATGTCAGTTGGCAAATGGTTGGCAGATTGTGGGTGGTTGGCAGATATACCGTTGGCCCAACGATAAACTGGAATGTTGGTCAACCGTAAGACAGAGTGCCAATCCATACCGTTGGCCAACCGTGGATGATAACGTTGGGCCAACGATTTGCCAACGGTTTTTGCTATTGCCGGGGAACATTTGGTTCAGTAACAGGAATATAATAGATAAAATTTTGCCCCTGACTCATCGCTTAGCTACTTTAGGAACTTCGTAGCCATTATTATCGACTTTAGATGAGGTGGTGGGTAAAGGCGTCAAAGGTAAATTAGCACGATTTGGTGTGGTAGGTGTGGTAGGAGTTGTTGTTACTCTCTCATATACGGCAGTAATAGTAGCTACTCTTGCCCCTATCTCCATAAAAAGATCAGTTGAAAAGGTATTACACCAGAGGAATATTCCTTACCACTTGGAGTATTGAAGGGTCTTCTTCTGTCCATTAATAAATAAAGGTCCTCCTCATCACGGTCATTAGGTTTACTTTTACGGCTTCCCATTAATCCACCAATCCATAGCTACTTGACATTTTATGTGTCGTGTTACATGAGCATAAGTGGAAGGGTTTTCTTGAATTTCATTCAAAAGGTCGGTAGCCCGTTCTTCCCAAAATGTTTCAGGTAAGTCTAAAAAAGAAAAGAATAATGGCTGTAATGTTGAAAGACCGTCATAAAAACGGACAACTGCCCCTCCCTTTAAATACTGAATAACATATTCCTTCAAAGAGGGTATCTCAAAAAATGGTTGCAATTCTATCTCAGCTATAAGGTGTAATAATTCTTGCCAAACGTCCTGCCCGTCCTGACCCGACATGAGTTCGTATTTTATAGTGTCATTTTAACTATACGAATCTTAGTTCATACTAAGATCCCACCGCCGCTGCCACCAATGTAATTCCGGTCAGGACTAATATTTAATTACCTATTATTCATTATTTAATTTAATGGCACAAAATGAGAATTTAGGAATTTTCTTTTACCAAGGAGAATAAAAAGGAGAAGAAGCCACGCTAGCAATTGGGTTAGTGAGAGGTATATTGACTAAAACTTACATTACAGCGCCTGCCACCCGCACTGGTCGCACCTAGACATCACAACTGAGCCCTGAGTTTCCCGGAGGGGGTTTTTGTACCACGCCAACAAAGGCAATTGTAAGTGCAAGGCCTCACGTCCTGCAGACACTCATCAATCGACCGGAGGCAATAACTGTTAGGCCTACACATGTGGTAGAATTTTGATGTCTCAATTGGCAAGTGGCAAGCCAGAAGGCTAGCCCACTACAGTGTAAATAGTAACGTAAGTCTTTGAACAATCTGTAATTAATTCCTACCTCAAAAAATATAATTTTACATAGCCAGTTATGTTTTGACACGAATAACAATACATTTGCAATGACTAATGTCATTCATTACCATTAGTCAGGAGTATAATAAATACTCTTACAGAGGGTCAGCTATCGTGCGGCCGCTACGCCAATTGTTTTATTTCAATAATCAGACTATATCATAAAACACCAAACTAAACCACTGAAATAAACATATTTATCACTAAAAACAACATTAAAACACACAGTATTTATATTAATAAACTTTATATAAATATTGTGAAAAAACATCATCCGAACCAAAAAACAACAAGAGTCAAGCCTCGTTAAAACGCACATGGGAACACTAGGAAGCAGTTCTGAGGGAAGCTCCACAAGGCACCATGCAATCATGGTTCCTCCCCCGCCGCTGCCACAAATGGACTCGTCCTACGCCTATAGTAGCCGCGGAGCTGTGCTACAAACTCCAAACTCAGTCTCGCCTCACTCAGCGACCACAAAAAGGATTGTGGTCGCTGGCCTCACTGGCTCTAGTGATAACGTCGAGTGTGACGCGCACTCTTTGCTGTTGCTTATTACTGTAATTTTTAATTGTTTGGGATATTCTGCGTTTATATAGAAGTATTTTAATAAATAACTTTATTTGTGGTTTCTCATAGGGAGTTCACGTGCTCATGTGCTCCTATGCACGAACCGCCACTGGTGATAGGTATGAGATATTGCCCAAAATTCAAAAATCTCCACATAATTCCCCACAAAGCTGAAATCCCCACTAATTCCCCACCGACCAATTCTCTTGACTGAAAATCACCACTGTGGGGAAAATCCCCACGTCTGGCAACACTGACAGGCAGTGTTCAGCTAAAACTCAAGACCGGCTTGGATTTCCCCGCAGGAGCAGGAGTAGGGTTTCGCATGGCATCTGGGCATCTACTAATGTTGTTCTTCAGGCCCGTTTCCATAATTGGCCAAAATGGGCACGTGCCCAGGAGCGTAGCGAAAGGGTTTTGGGGGCGCAAGTGAAGATTGGTTTTACCTTTGTTATCTGGTTCTGGCTGGTTACCAAAAAGGTATGATAACAAAATAATCGCCGATAAGAGGTTTTGCAAACTCTTAGGCTATAAATAGATACAATTTACTTCATAAACACATGAATTTTATAGGCTAATCTATAACTTTGACAATGCCAATTTGATCTTGTTTAGCGAGCAAAAGTTTCTTTCATAGTTATTCCATATAAATCATATGAATTTGTACTTTGAAATTAAAACTCGGACTCATAACTTTTAAAAAGAGGTGAATTGTTTGATTTTTTCAAAATGTTTTTGTATGTGAAAAACAAACTTTATTCTTACATTAAACTTCCTCAAACCACGTTAATTTTTCTGTTGGCCGTCATACATTTCCAATGATTAAATTATTCCTTTTATGGCAATAATAATCATAAAAGATAAATCGCTCTATTATCTTTGCTGGTCTCATAAAAAACCTCGGAAAAATATCAACCCTGAACATTTATTCAGTTGCGAGGTTGAAAAAATTTTCGAAGGAACTGGTGGGGGCGCACCTGTTCCATCTGCCCATATCGCGTGGGTTAATAACGGGCCTGTTGTTCTTGATTTGGATATTACATTTAATAACAATGTAAAACACACTTTTAAAATCTACAGTAGGCCTAATCATTATCTTCAATGATCAATTGAGTTTAAATAAGTTTCCATTATACTAAACGCACATAGAAATAACAGGGATTTGATTAAAAACGAATTTAAAAGTGCAATTACATTACATTACTACTAGTGGACCCGGTGCTGGAAATCAAGCATTTGAGCTTTAAATAAGAGATTTATACAAAATAGACTCAGAATTAATTTATATACTGTAGGCGATAAGTTATTTTCAACCATAAATGTTTTTATTAATAAAATAAATGGTATCAGGAAACTGATACCAGGAAAACAATACTTTCTCCATATACATTGTATAGGGGGGAGAAAGTAAAAAATTGAGTTAAATATAACAACAAAATCTTACAGCCTTTTTGTATTGGCGATTAAAACATTCTAATTTTAAATCTACCAACGGCCATGGATAACAATACGATATCAAATAATTACGTTACATTTTTTAATAACTTAATTAGTACATAACTTAATTGGTGGGGATGATTATTGAAGCCATGCACAATATCCCAGGAGACAAACTTACAACAGAAAATTTAAACCTATCATAATTCTGTCTAAAATTAAATAAATACACTCCCTAAGTAAGATGAGCACCAAACACACTGAGTAACATCGTGACAGGCACATTGTTTTAACAATGAAATATTACGGCGATATATAGGGATAATTTAACATCCATTATAAAAACATAATTTATATGTATTTTTTAAAGTAATACTTATAAACTTACAGTTTAAAGTAACAACTCTGTGAGTTGTTTTGAATCTATTAAAATTTTCAATTTATTTGATTGAATTTGGTAAGGCCTGATAAAATTTCTGCCCAGCGTAGTTAGGCTTTTTTTGTAAAGAGCTAGTCTATGCTGTTCTGCAAAAATATGTTTGTTTCTGGTGGAATATCTATGTTTATTACTATTGTCGACAATCAAATTATTTCTATTAATGTGAATGATCGATTCAAAAATGAAAAGGGATGGAACTGTGAGCACATTGAGGCACCTAAAGGCTTGTTGGAAGTGGTCGTTATTTTTTTAACCCATGATTAATCTTATGGCTTTTTTCTGCCAAATAAAGATTTTTTTCAAATGACCTACACAGTTACCCCACAGAATGACAGAATATGAAATGTGTGTTTCGAGGAGACTAAAGTAGACGACTCTGGAGAGGTGGCGGTTACCCAGCCTACTAATTAATCTGAGTACAAAAAGTCCTTTAGCTAACTTAGCTTCTACGTCACTCACCTGGTAATCCCAGCAGAGTGTATCGTCCAATCTCACTCCTAGAAACACTGCAGTCGTTTGGATTTCCAAATCATGATTGCCGACAGCCAGGCTAGGAAGGGTATTACATTTTGATGCTTTCTTTTGATTTGTCTGGAGGCTCAAGAAACCAGTTTTTGAAGGGTTTAATTTTAAAAAATTAGAGGAAAAATACTGTGCCATTTCGTTTACTTTAATCAATGAGTCAATTTCTAACTGCTCCGGATTTTTGGATTTTGTGAAAAGGGTTGTGTCGTCTGCAAATTGAAAAAGATTTTCAAGTGGGATTGTTTCGGAAATGTCATTAATGTAAATTAAAAATAATACTGGGCCTAAAATTGATCCTTGCGGAACTCCTGAAGATAATTTTTGAAGATCAGATTGAACAAATTTTATTTCCCTTTTATTTTCATACATAATTTCTGTGAGTTGGCGCCTGTCACTGAGGTACGACTCAAACCATTCCAAGGCTACCCCTCCTATACCGATGTTCTTGAGTTTTTTTAACTAAAAGCGGTATGTTAACACAATCAAGCCTTGGTTAGGTCGGCAAAGCACCCTAGGACAGATTCACCCTCCTCCAGTGCTTGAATTGTTTGATTTACAAATTCAATCAAAGGCTGACTTTGTAGACTTACCCCTCCTAAACCCGATGATTCAAGATGTTGTTATCTTCCAGGTATTTCATGGTTTGTTCACAAACAATTTTTTCGATTAATTTGGAAGCTGCAGGTAGGAGTGAGATTGGACGATAGTTGTTCTTGTCCAAGTAGTCCCCCTTCTTAAATATGGGCCTAACCTTAGCTACCTTGCAATTTTGGGGAAAAATTCCAGACATTACAGAGGTATTGACAATGTGTGTCAAAGGCTTAATTACTAGATCACCACACTCTTTTAATATACTAATGCTAATTTCATCAATCCCATAGGATTTTTTTGACTGCATTGAATTTAATTTTTTAAGCAAATAACTTTCTGTAATTGTTTGGGACCCATTTTGGCTGGTGGGAACTCCGCCTGGAGGAAGAACAGCCGGTTGCCTCGAATCAAGTTCACTGGTGACAAGTGATGCTACATTACAAAAAAAGTTATTTAAAGTGATGGCTACTTGAGATGGATTAGTGATAATTTTTTCCATATTGTCATCAGAAAGTTTTATATTTTGGAAGGTTTTTTTTGTCCCGTGCGGATGTGGTTGACAATTTCCCAAGTTGTTTTTGAGACATTTTGTGATCCTTCAATTTTGTTATGAACCCAAGTTGATTTTTCCTCCCTGATAATTCTTTGATAATCTAGTCTCGCTTTCTTGTATATTTCCCCGTCCCTCGTCTGTCTTGTCTCCCTCCAAGCGGAGTTCTTGTCCAACATGTCCATTTTGGCTAATTTTATTCTGTGGTTGGAGAAAGGCTTTGTTTGTTGATCCCAAACAAAAGATTTTACTTTGGGGCAAGCAATGTCAAAGAAATATCTGAAAGAATCTACGAAAAACTGAAATTGTAGAGATGGGTCAGGAGTCTGGAAAACATGTTCCCAGTTCTCCTGTTTCAATCCATGCCTTAATTCAAAAATGTTCTCCGGAGCTAATTTTCTTGTTTCATGTGTGACTTTATTACCTTTGACCTGGTTATTTATTCTTAATTCTAGGAAAATTGCATGGTGATCTGAAATGTGTGATTGGATTACTCCTGAAGTTACTGAAGTTAAAAAACATAAAAATGATCGAGTATTTTTATTTGGTGTCGAGGAAAATTTGCTGGGAACGTTTGCAGCATTGGTATTTCGGACTGTCAAATCGTAAAAAGAATGATAAATAGTAATGAAGTCAGAGTTCATTATGTAGAAGTAAGTTAGGACATTGTTTGTTACTGTAAATTGTTAATTTTAAATACGAGACTCATTTTTAAATCGTTATAATTGTGCGCCTCTAATGAATCGATATTATAAAATGTATTCTTCAAAATTAGGTGGGGAGTGTTCATAGTTTCAATTGTTTGCAAACAGAAAATGCTTGAGTCATGATATATCTGGTTCTTAGTTTGACCATGGATAGGAGTAATAAACATGAATGCTCGATCTCAGACTTTTGATTTGGTAAGTTTTCCTTCTATGGAAGGATTATAGATTGTAGAATAGCTTAGTGAGATGTCAATCATAACTGTAGCATACACTAATCATTCACCCCCTGAATGTTTTGGTTTATTATTGGCCAAAGAAATTTGCTTTTGAAGCATAGCCTAATAGGCTTAAAATAGCAGCTTCTAGGATTTGTTGATATTGCTGAACCACAAGGCTTGAGTCTTATTTATAAGACTATAGGCCTAATCAAATTCACTTAGGCGTAGTTTGTTAGATTTTATTAGATTTAGTAGGAATACACCATGAGATAAATCGATTTAGATAACAGGCCTTTAGTGTACATTAGATTTTGCGAGCAAGTCATTGTCACTCTTAAGTCTTAATATTAGGCTTGTAAACAAGGAGACCGTATTTTGAAAAAGCCAAAATGAGACGCTGATGTCTGAGGTGGCCGGGCCCCCCTCCCAGAAAATTGCAAACATTTTGAGTTTTTTGGTTGGTTTTACGAGAATTTCAGAGTGTAACTTTTGGTGATATTCCTATTAATCTTTACTTCTTAATTCTTTACTTGACTCCATTATAACCTGTTCTAGGTAAATTGGCAATGCCGTTGAAGAATTTAACAATTGTTCATTAATCTAGGGCCTACTAGGCTTATTTTGTCTAATACCACCGACCTTTCATCGCACAGCCTCCGCCTTAACCTCTTGTAACTTCACATGGACATTCCTTTTAGGGTGTAGGCATCTGTTAAGGAAGAATTTTATGAAATTTGAAGTTTGAATGGGATTTTGGTGAGGTCGAAGTTTTCAAATTTTCCACAGCTCTATAGAGAATTTTCCATAGCTTCTATAGATTATCTATTATCTCTAGATAAAAATGTACAATGGACATTTTTCATTCAATCAAGCAGCCGGTAGTTAGCTTCATCACAAATCAACATGTTGTTACTGCTGACTTATAATTTGATTCCTTTCATCATGGTTTTATGGTTATTTTGTTGATATATTTTTAGGATGTGGGTACTGTATGAAAGTTAGGTACATTTAGTTTATGTTTAATCCATCATTAGTTGTTGTACCTACCCCTCAGTAATAGCAATATGTTTTAAAATTAATTACATACTTTTTTTTAGTTACAATTAAATTAGTTACAAGTGAAGCAAACGAACTCTGTCTCATTCTCACACACAGACGTACAGTCTAAGTGAGAATACTTCCAATTAATTGATGTAATGTGCTAATTTGTAACTATGTACTGATTTGGAAATAAACGATTTGATTTGATTTGACCTTATCTTCAATCGTGAACTCGTGGCACCATCTTTATTTTGGTAGTGGGAGTTATCGTTTTCCTAAATGCGTCCCTAATGTTTTTTTATTACAGCTATGCCTGTTACAATAATTTGTCGTTTCATCAAATTTGATGTCATTCATTATTCATTATTCATTATTTTTGAGACAGGTACCTCATGTCCATAGTTTAAAGCCTGAAGAGCGTTCTGCCTTTTGAGGTTGAATCTTGAGACTAACTTATATCCTGGCAAGATTGAAAGAGAGTAGTTTTTTAGTCACAACAGACTATGCTGTAATAGCCTAATCTAACTGTCTGATCTATCAATGAAAAAATCTCTGAAAATATAAATTCCAGAATGCAAGTTATAGTTATAAATATACCTTATCCTTATGAGTCATCATTCCTTATCAGTCGCTCGACCGGTGCGGATGTCCAGATAGCGCGCTCCGCTGCCAACCCGTCTCTGCCTGAACTGTGCGTGTTTGCAACGAACTTTGCATGGGTTTAACTTATTTATATTTTATTAATCGTTAAAGTGAGCGTATGTGCGTAAGTCTAGCATTAGTGCGGGATTTGATTACGGTAATTAACTCCCATACACGTTAATGGCAGGGTTTACTTTGAAGGAAGCTAAAATCAGCGGTTGTTTGTTTCTTGTTATCAATCCGTCTATTTTATCTTGACGGGAGCAGCTCAAAATGATTTTCTTTTGTTAATATAAAACGGTTTTTTGTATAACCCTGCTATTGTGAAAAGTCGTATAATTAAGTTAAAGCAATGCACAATATTATTCATTTTTGAGTTTTGTAGCGCTTTCCTTTTAATATATTAAAATAAAATAAAAATGGAGTGGTAGAATGTTTTTAAATTGAATATATTTCAGTAAACTGATCTGTATTTTTTATAGTCGTAGATTCAGAAACCGGAGGATCATACGAATATAGCATATTATTGCAATCACTGCCCAAATTAAATTATACTGACATTCACAGAAGTTAATTATTATCTATTATATATTGTAAACAATTAGCGCTTACTTGCCATTGTTAGTTTATTCTAGTTTTGATAGGGGCCGGTTTTGTGAAATTGCATGGACGAAACTAACACATTATACAACAGCATTTACTCGTTAAGCATGATTTAAAGTTATAAATATCCATATTTTCTATTATCATTTACTGGTACTGAGGTGAAAGATGATTGGCCGTTTGCCCTATGAGTGGGTGAATGTGTGAATGCAGAAGAATGAATGAAGGTGTGTATGTGCATGTATGATGCAATGATTGTCAGAACTTTTTATGAATGTGCGTTGGTGCATGCGATGCATGGGTCAATGAGTTGCGTGTGTGTGAGAGAGAGGAAGAGCGCTCGAGTGTGTGCGTTCGTGCGTGTGTGTGAGCGAGTGACTCTGGGGCTATTGTTTATCTGAGACGGTAGTTTTTTTTTCTTTTTTAGATGGCCATTATTGACTTAGCATGATTTTTATACATATATATTTTTATTATTATTTTAAAGTTCTGTTCATATACAGGCTATGGGGCGGGTGGGCGGTAGTGATGCCGTTATCTTGAATCAAACTTAATCCTTTTTCACAAATTAAATAACTTTTTTTTTTTCGCAAATAATATGAATCAAGACTTAATTTGTAAATTTGATGATTATAGGAACGTGAATTGCATGGAATTGGACTACATCAGTAATATTCAGTGCTTCAATGGTATTAAAATAATTATGCTTAATATACGCAGCTATAGGAAAAATTTTGATGAACTGATTGTAGTTTTAAACTACAGTAACATTAAATGGGACATTATCATATTAACAGAAACTTGGTTTGAGGAGGGAGATGGATTATTCATTGAATTGGATGGCTATGATATTTATTGTAATAAGAAGAAGAGGAATCAAAATGACGGAGTTATGTGCTACGTAAATAATAAAATTCATGTGGTTTGCTCTGAAGTAGACTTAAATGGAGCTACTTCATTAAAGTTAGATATGACGCTGAACGGTGAGCGGTTCACGGTCCTGGCTGTGTATCGCAACCCTTCCGGTGACAGGTTTCTTGAACTTTTTATCGAAGACCTTGAGCGGTACTGCGAGAATTGGCCGCGTGATCGCGTGCATTGGTTTCTCGGGGATGTAAACTGCTGCATTCTTGAGGACAATAGGTCACTGCTCGCGGTACGTTATCTAGATGTTCTCTATTCTGCTGGTTTTGTTGCTTGTATTGATAAACCAACGCGAGTCACTGCCTTTTCAAAAAGTTCTATCGATCATTGTTTTACTGACGCTAGATGTACAGACAATATATCTTCAGCCGTAATTAAATCTTCAATCACTGATCATTTCCTTGTTTTTTGTGAATGGTTTGTAAATAAAAAAACTCCGAGTAGTAATTTTAACATAATTAAAACAAAGATTGATAACAATACTTTTTAAAACTTTCTAAGTAAACAAAGTTGGGACTTCGTTGTGGGTCTATTAACGCTAATGACTCCGCCACATTATTAGTAAATATCATTAAAAATAATATAAATGTTTCTTCAAAACCTATCATTGTTTCTCTTAAAATGACCAATTTAAAGCCCTGGATGACTCGGGGCCTCCTAACATCAATAAGGCACAGAGATAAAATTAGTAGTCGTCGTGTAAAACGTCAGCCATTCAATACAGTTCTCATTAACCAGTTCAAAAATTACCGGAATATGTTGTGCACACTTTTAAAAACGGCTAAAACTGATTATTACAAAAAAGCAATTAATGATTCTTTGGGGAATCCTAAATTGATGTGGAAGCACATTAACGAAATATCGGGTCAAAAGGAAAAAAAACTCATCCTTTCCGGTCCAACATTTTGATAACGTAAAAATTAATGCGGAGGAAAGCGTTGAAATCCAAATTGCAAATAGATTAAATGAGTATTTTGTAAATGTTGGCGCAGATCTCGCTAGCCGAGTCCCGACTCCGGCAGCGGGTCTCGAACTTAACGACGAGCTGTTCCAGGTAGAGGCGCGCTTTAAGCTTGAACCTGTCTCGGAGGGGCAGCTAGCAGCTTGTGTTCGCGAACTGAGAGGAGGGTCAGCACCGGGTGTAGATGGGATCATGGCAGATATTATTAAAAATAATTTTGACCTTTTGAAATTCCCATTGTTACACGTTATAAACTGCAGTCTTTCACAAGGCATATTTCCAGATATTTTCAAAGTAGCGAAAGTTATTCCACTGTTTAAAGGAGGGGCGAAAGGGGTTGACAGTAACTATCGGCCAATTTCGTTACTTAGTGTATTATCTAAAGTTTTAGAAAAATGTGTAGCTAAACAACTTGCTCAGTATTTATTTGCAAATAAATTTATTTTTGAAAATCAGTTTGGTTTTAGGAAGGATTTGACTGCTGAAGATGCATTATTCAATATAACTAATAAACTTCACAATTTGATTGCCAAAAATAAACGTATTTTGTTGATATTTATAGACTTAGCTAAGGCATTTGATTCTTTGGATAGGAATTTACTGTTAAAAAAACTTTCATGTATGGGAATCAAAGATAAAGAGCTTAATTGGTTTAGAAGTTATCTATCAGACAGACAGCAATTAGTTTCAATTAACAGCAATGAAAGTGATCAAAGAGCGATTAATTATGGGATAATTCAGGGTAGTACACTTGGACCGTTACTATTTTTAATATATTTAAATAATCTTGGAAGAGTGTGTTTGGTTGATGGATCCATGTACTTATACGCAGATGACACGGCCCTCCTCTTTGAAGGCGACACTTGGGATGACGTATACGGTCATAATGAGCGTGGACTGCTCACTGTAAAGCGCTGGTTTGACCAGAACAGGTTGACAGTAAATGTCAGTAAAACCAAGTACATGGCAGTTTCTCTGAGGGCAGCTGGGGACCCTGTTGATAAAAATCTTGTATTACACACTTGTGATGGCCTAAATTGTCGGTGTGAGGTAATTGAACGGGTTTCAAAATACAAATATTTAGGTATCATGTTTGATAATAGAATCACTTGGGCTGCCCACACTCAGTACATAAATAATAAACTTAGAAAATGTGTTTACATGTTATCAGTGTTATCTCGTGTTCTTGATGAAACTCGCTTAAAAACTGTGTACTATGCTTATGTTCAGTCTTTAATTCAATATGGTATTCTTGTTTGGGGTGGGTCTTACGAATATGTCATTTATCCATTACAAATAACTCAAAAAGCTATTATCAAAGCAGCTCTTAATAAATCTTTTAGATTTCCTACTGAAAACTTATTTGAAATATTTAAGGTATTAGATGTAAGACAGCTATTTATCAAATCATTACTTTTGTTTGGCTATAAAAGGCAGTTTAATTTTTTGGAGAAAACACCTCATCTATATCCGACCCGACATCAAACGCGAGGAGGAATAACAACTCCAAGAATTACGAAATCTGTAAATTCCATAAATCCCTTTTATTTAGCCCACATAATTCACCAAAAATTACCGTTTGACCTCAGATTTTCAGACACTTTAAGCTTGATAAGCTACAAAAAAAAAGAGTTGTTAATTGGCTCATTATGATTGGTAGGGGGGCCGCCATGGACTTGGTTACATCTGTTTATGTTGCAGAAGTCGATATTGGATATGCTACAACATGATTGTCGGTTCGGGTCATAGTTTGATTCCTTCTCATATTTTTTTTTGTCACATGACTCTGATCATTAAGGTGGTGTATGAATGTAACATGAATTGTGTGAGAATGTGCATGAGTGTGTGTTATATGCTTGTGTCTTGTGTGCTTGCTTGTGTTTGTGTGCATGCTTGCAAATGCTTGTGAGGATGAGGAAGTAAATGTAGTGCATGGATGTTAAGCTTGTGAATTTGATATTGCCTCATGTGAGAGCATTGTTTGTTGAGCTCGTGATAGAGTATTGCCAGGTGCATGCGTGTTAGTGTATGTATGTGTGTGTATTTGCGAATATGCTTGTGCACTTCACTCAAGTACCTGATTTCCTCCACCAATTTACTATTGCCAATGCATTCCTATAATCATTTACCCGTTGGGTCTTTTATTTATTTATTTTTTAATTTGGTATATTTGTCATCTCTCTTCCATGTAATTACCATCGGTTGTATTAAGCATTATACTTAATGTAAGCTTAGAAAAACCATTGTAGGTACATTTTTTTTTATAATTTTAATAACTAACGCTAATTAAAAAAAAGAGTGACTGCTTAGGATTCGGCCCCCGCGCACAGGTTTACCTATGCGGGGACCTTTCTCATGATATTGTGTTTCATTGTGAAATTGTATACGTATTCATGGAGAATTTTATTTTGACTTTGACTTTGAATCTAATAATCGATTCTTACAGAGGAATGGAGAGGACGTATCTATTTTTAAAACAAGTTAGGAATTTTTGGCTAGGTGCCTTTTTTTAAAACAAGAATGATTTTCTTTTTTTTCCCATGTACAGCTAATTCTAGACAAACATTAATGATAAAAAATGAACATAGAAAAGTGTTGTGTATAATATGAAGGCCTAAGTACAAATAAGCTTAGATTGAATTTCAGATTAACACCTATACCAAAACCCTCACTGCTGTGAAACGTTAACTGAAACCCTCGGTCTGTGAGCAGGGCCGGCCCTAGCAATTGTGGGGCCCTGGGCCGATCTGATTGCGGGGCCCTTCCAAGTCGCTGCGTAGACGAGTGTTAAAATACCGGCATAGGCCTACAGTGCTTAGCGCTGAAGCATACATTGCAATGGATTTTGTCTTTCACTTATCGCTACTTTTTATTTTTTTGATCACTAATTACTTGGTATTAGGCCTAAATGGCCTACAATATGAATTGTGAATTTAAAAGTAGTGACAAAGATCATTGATTAATATGGGGCGGTAACCTTGTTTGCGGCGAAAAAACACAGACAAAAGTACTGCCAGAGTCAGTTACAATCAGTCAAATATTTTATCGAGGCTGGTGAGTGAAGAGAGTAGTTCTTAGGTATGAGAAAAACTAGCGAAAACACAATATTACCGAACGAGTCTTGCCATAGAGTAACAATGCTTATTTCACCAGTTACTCATATAAAGAAATACATTACTGATTGTTATTACCATTAAAATAACTATAATTGCCAAACATTAACTTATTTTTTTAAGATTTTGATTATGAAAATCAGCCCATAGTAGTACAGTTATGATTTTTGATTGGGAAACGTAGAGGACTGCAAAGAAGACAAATTTAATAAGAATATGTTTATTTAAATCCAACTGATAAAAGCTAACCCTCCTTACCTTCCTTTTGGCAAATTCGTGTACAAGGTCATCAAAGTTCATTTCATTTACAATCTCACGTTCAATAGACAGGGTTGCCAAAGACGATAGTCCATCTTGAGACATGGTTGTTCTCAAATATGTTTTGATTAGTTACAATCGTGAAAAACTTCGTTCCGCACTAGCAACAGTTAGGCCTATGGGGATAGTTAGTAAAGTTCTGTACGCTGTTAGATTGTTGGGGAAAGGGTTTCCAATTTTGCTCAAGTATTTTAACACTTTCACGGGATTGTTAACATCAATCGGTATCATTTCCCCAAACACTTTTACTTCAGTAAGAAGATCTGAGCTTTCGATGTCCTTTGATATGTGCCCGCCTTCAGTACTCGGCCGCTGCAGACGATTGGAGTTTTTTGCCGGGATTTTCACAGCTCTTCGTCTACTGTAGTGCTAATGTAAGAAAGGCCTCGCCTTAGTCAATGCAATTTTAATCGTAATTTTAATCATAATTTGAATCGTTTTACTCATAATTTTCATTTCTTTTGGGATATTTTTCACGCGGAGCTTTCGAAAGCGCGGGGCCCAGGGCAGCTGCCCCGGTTGCCCCTGCCTGGGGCCGGCCCTGTCTGTGAGACTTCCATATAAAATAATGGACGGCAAATAAATAGTCAGTAACCAAAACCCTCGGTCTGTGAGACTCCCACATAAGAAACAATGGAAAACAGACTAACGGGAACCGAAACCCTCGGTCTATGAGACCGGCACGTAATTAAAAATTGGGAAGTCGAGTACAGAAGAAACACTCAAAAGTCGAGTACAGAAGAACCACTCAAACTGGAAAAAAACTGTACGAAGGTCAAGGGGAAGGGGAGGGAGGAAGGTATTGGGAGGGGTAGCACCACCGCTTCAGCAGTGTTGCCAATATCAACAAGTGAAATTTCCCTGAGGTCTGTAAGACCGTGGGTTTCGGTATAAGTGTTAAAAAATGTTAATAATGGTGAGGACGGTAAATTACGTAGAGCCATTTCGGGCCTACCTATTAAAATTAATAAAAAATGTGGGAGGTTAACAGTCTATAATTTAAACTGTAATTTTATTACAGGAGTATAAGTAGAAATACTTTGCGGAGATCAGCATAATATTTGCCCAATACTAGTGCGAGAGCGAAAATGATTGATCAAACAATCAGGACACTTTGGTATTATACGGAGGCCAACCTTATACAGTGCGCTGTGACGGTTATGTTAGGTTAATATGTGAGAAGGATTTTCCTCGTTTCATTATGAATCAAATGATACCAGATGAGTCATACGCAGAATCCTGTTGACAGGTGTTCAGCATGCTCTGCTCAACGACCTGAGCTTTGCCTACTTGGACGAGAGTATTTGGCATCATTTGGGTTATACTTGGAACCATAACTCATCTGGTATCATTTAATTCGTAACAAAACAAGGAAAGTCCTACTAATATATTTGTTATTATCTAACCTAGACCTACCATAACCGCCGCAGCACGCTCTATAATGGTGGTGATCGGGTGTGGCCGCTGGCGGCGGCGATGCATTCAACTCAATCCTCGCTGATATCGCTGCCTTCTGGAAGGCAGAAAACGAAGACTGCTCATCATAATTATGTCAAATTTGGTTAGTAAGTCAATTAAAGTTTATTCTTTTCCAATTATAAAATTATTTTTGGTAGCCTTTCAGGAAAAAATCTCTATAAAATAGTTGCCTCCGTATAATACCAAAGTATCACAGTTGACTAGGTTACCGTAATAAGTCTAAATGTTAGTTGATAAAAACTATCTGGATGAGAAAAAGGTGTGATAAAAAAAAATATATATATATATAAAACCTCAATATAGAAAATTCCTCGATATAACACATTAAAATTGGATGTTACTTTGCGTACTTTCATTTTATAAGAGCAGAAACCATCTTAAATTTTGAATAGTGACGAAAGGTGCGGATTATGTTAACTGTACAGCGCTCGACTACTACAGCAAAAAGATGCCGGAATAGCAGCCTATCTTGGTGACAAATTCATTGCAAACGGTCTCACAATAAAACACATTTATGACTTCAATTAAATCAACCAGAAAAATTATGTAAATGAAAATAACTGTATTTTGATTAGGATTTTTGCGGACATTTGCCATCACTGATTAGTAAAAAACAAGTTTCACGACGTTTCGGGATCTGGAATCTGATCCCGTCTTCAGGTGGAAGAAAACCTAGAACATAACAAGATTAGAAACACATAGCCAGGGAAACCTGGACAAAAACACAGCTAAAACAGAGAACTGTAAAAGCAGTCACGAAAACAATAAGCTGAAAAGAAAAACAATACACAAAATAACACAGGAATCACAAGTATCAAGAATCACCAGACAGGAGAGAGCACGTCCACACCCAATCAGAGCTGAGCTGAGACTGGTGGGAGGAAAGCAAATGGCGGCGACAACGGAAATGGCGGCGCCCACAGCCAACCAAGTCAGGGCGCGCTACCGGTGGCGAAAACCTGAAACAGAGACATGTGATATGCAAATTCCGTGTGTCTGTTTGTGTTTTTTAGTTAATTTTCGCATTATCGCAAACTTCGAACAATAGTCTTGAGTCTCAAGAAACAGGAAACTTGACATGTATAAAAAACACTGAAGTATTGTCCATACCGGCCCCCGTGAATCGCACAGAGATTCGCAAAAAAGTGTGAAAATTTCAATAAAGGCCAAAAAACCAATAAAATTGTCCAAAATGAAACAAAAATACTTCATAATTATGAAAAAGTGTCTTAAAATTGAGAGTTCATCACTTGGGTAAGGGTGACACCTTCACAACTGGACGTGTGAAGACTCCATTGCTGGACCGCACAGTGACGACTCGAGTGACACCGTCGGTGCCGGGGTGAGTAGCAACTATCCTTCCTAGTGGCCAAGACTGAGGGGGTGAGTTGCCGTGAAGTAACACCAGATCGTTGATGTTGAGGTTCGGGTGATGAGTCACCCATTTAGCCCGTTGCTGCAGTGTGTGAAGATATTCGGTCTTCCATCGCTTCCACAACTGCTGAGTAAAAGCTTGTATTGCTTGCCACCTCTTAAGACGATTAAGTGGCACTTCCTCGTAATCTAACTCCGGCAGTGCAACCATTGGTCGACCGATAAGGAAATGTCCTGGGGTCAAAACATCAATCTCCGATGGGTCGGTTGATAACGGACACAACGGCCTCGAATTAAGTATCGCTTCGATACGAGTACAAAGAGTCTGAAATTCTTCCAGTATTAATATTCAATTTACTATAACCCTCTTAAGGTGTGTTTTCATACTTTTCACACCGCTTTCCCAAATACCACCTTGATGCGGGGCTGAAAGTGGAATAAAGTGAATCTGTATCGAATATTCGGAGGTTAGATCTTGTAACTTGCTCTAAGTTGATTCATTGTGAATTAAACTTTTCATGACTTTATGGAAATGATTGGAGGCTCCCACGAAGTTTGTGGCGTTGTCTAGATACAAATCACTCGGCACACCTCTTCTGGAAATGAAACGAGTGAGAGCGGCGATGAATGTGTCCGTAGAAAGATCCGAGACGACCTCTATATGTATTGCTTTTGTGGCGTAGCATACAAATAAACATATGTAACATTTTACAATCTGGGCTCTTCTTAAGGTGTGAATTTTCACATCAAATGGTCCTGCGTAGTCTAATCCGGAAGCTTTAAAGCAAAATGTAGGATTAACTCGGGCTTCAGGAAGATTTCCCATAAGTGGATAAATTGTCCTAGGCTTGCAGCGGAAACAAACGATACATTTATACACCCGTGAGCGTATTAAACTTCTTGCTGATAAAATCCAGAACTGTTGAGAGACAAGTGATTGCAGAAGCTGAGGTCCAGCATGCAGATATTTCAAGTGATAATAATCAACTATCAATGACGAGATAATGTGAGACTTAGGCAGCAAAATCGGGTGTTTAGCTTGTAAGCTAATGTTTGCATTTTTAAGCCTACCACCTACTCTTATCAGTCCGGTTTCATCAATAAAAGGTGAGAGATGTTTCAGCTTACTAGAGCACTCTTTATTCGCTTTTAAGCTGGCATATTCTGAAATAAATTCATTTTGTTGAACTATTCTGCATATATTAATAACAGAATTTTTCAGCTCATCTGAAGATAGATTTCTGCTAAGTTTTGAGGCTGTCTGGCGTGTATTATGAATGAAACGCCGAACAAAGGCGATTACACGCAAAAGTTTACTCCATGAGGAATATTTTGACAAAAAATCTTGGTCGAGTTTATTTTGCGATGAAGCAACAATCACATTGTTATGTGTTATTTTGAGCTTAGGAATGTCGGAAATATCGACTTCTTCATTCATAGTTTTTGGCCATTGATTTTGATCTGATAAAAGCCACTGCGGGCCTGACCACCAAAGTTTGTGTGCTACAATATCCTGCGGAAATATTCCACGAGAGGCGCAATCCGCCGGGTTCTGATGAGACGGTACGTGTGACCAAGCTGTGAGTGGAATGTATTCTTGTATTAGCGATACTCTATTGGCCACGTACGTCTTTAATTTGTACGGCTGAGTCCGAATCCAATTCAAAGTAACAGTTGAATCCGTCCAGGTGTGAATGGAGGTGATCGACATTTGTTTTAATAAGAAATTATTCAAACAAAAATGCATGAATTGTGCTAGTAAGTGCCCACCGCACAACTCAAGTCTAGGCAGTGAAATGCGTTTAAGAGGCGCTACTCTGGTTTTGGCCATAATCAGTGTTACATGCGTGTTATAATCAGATTCAGTAACACGTAAATAAACACAAGCTGAGAATGCGAGTTCGCTAGCATCACAGAAACCGTGCAATTGTAAGTCTATTGACTGCGAAGTTCTGAAATGTCGGGGCAACATTATATTTTCAAGTAAATATAACTGATCTGTAAACAGTTTCCATTGTTTCATTAAATCAGAGGGGAGGGGAGTGTCCCATTGAAGTCCTCTTGTCCACAATGTTTGGATAAATATTTTTGCCCATACTACAACAGGAGATAAGAATCCGCACGGATCGAATATCTTGGCAATGTCAGATAACACAATTCTTTTTGTGTAAATTTCAGAATGAGAGATATTTATTTTATAAGTAAAACTATCAGAGCTAGGGATCCACTGCAATCCGAGTATGCTTATTAGCGGCTGTTCAGGCGTGCGAAAAACTACAGGTTGTTCTTGAAACTCTTTCGGAATGTCCTTAAGTAGATCATCGTGATTGGCCGTCCATTTACGTAGCTGAAATCCGCCTTTAGCTAGAAGAGATTTAACATCATTCTGAAGAAGAAGAGCATCTTCGATTGTATCTGCGCCCAGGGCAACGTCATCAACGTAAATGTGATTTCTCAAAACCTGCGAAGCTGCAGGAAAATTAATTTCCTCATCTTGAGTTAATTGCAAAATTACCCTGTTAGCCAAATACGGGCTGCATGACATGCCAAAACTTACAGTGTTTAGCTGATAGATAGAAAGTTTCTTTTGAGGATCATCTCTCCAATAAAGAAACTGATATCTGCCGTCATCCTTATCGAGTTCAATTGAACGAAACATCTGCTTTACATCAGTAGTAAAAACATATTTATAATGTCTGAAATTCGTTATAATTGTAGCTATGTCATTATGTAGTTTTGGTCCTACATGAAGAATATCATTTAGTGATATGCCATTACTTGTTTTTGCGCTTGCGTCAAAAACCACTCTTAAGCGCGTAGTAGAACTAGAAGCTTTGAATACGCCGTGGTGCGGCAAAAAATAATGCGACTTATCAGGAAGAGAATCAGTAAACAATGACATGTGACCTGTGCTTTCGTAATCATTCATAAACTCTGTGTACAAGTGCTTAAACTCGGTTTGAGTGTATTAAGTTTACGCTCAAGTGAGAAAAAACGACTTTTGGCATTGAAAGATGAGTCCCCTAATTTGTTGGGATTTTCTGTGAACGGGAGTTTTATTGTATATTTTCCTGTTTCTGGATTACGGCTATGAGTTTCAGAAAAGTGCTGCTCACATTTAATATCTTCCTCAGTAAGCTTAGAGGTTGTAGGAGGCTGTTCCAAGGTCCAAAAATTAGAAATAAATTTATCTAAATTATCCTCTTGAATGCAATGGAGTATGGTGTGATTTGCAGTTAGCGTGTTTTCACACTCACTCGTGACGGGACATTTGCCGATAACAATGAAACCAAACTCAGTATCCAGTACATAAGGCATATTTTCTCCTAGACTGTTATTAGGCTTTATTATTTGCATGAAAAGGTCGGCCCCGATAAGCATTTGAATAGGTCCCGTTTCATAAAAATGAGGATCAGCAAGTTTGAAATTACACACACTTTTAATAACATTGTTATTAATAAGAGCTGAAGGCATATCTGAGGTTATCTTGCTCATAACTAACACAGGATGGTTATTAGAGATTTGTTTGTTCCTAAGCGTCTGTATATTTACGCTTGTTACGCCTTTTGTGCTAACGGGAGTAGCTGCAATGCCATTTACTTGACAAGTTTGATTTGAACGCTCAAGTTTAAGCTGTAATTTATTTACAACATCTGTATTAATAAATGTGCATGTCGAAGCACTATCGACTAGAGCTCTGACAACAATTGAGTTTCCCTCAGAGGAAGTTAGTTTGACGAGTGCAGTGCCCAGGAGTGTAGTAAACAACTCATTGTTACTATTTACTGCGCAAACGGATTCATGACTGCCGCGACTCTCATTGTTGACATCAGCTGACTCCAGAGGGGGTTGAGGGGGGAAAGCAGAATTACTGGTTTTGTTCGTTTTTACAATGCCGTCTGCTGTCTTATCTTTGCAGATTGCTACAGTCTGTTTATCGGTGGATGGACCTGATTTATTAGATTTATTTAAATGTAAAAGCGTGTGATGTTTATTATTACACTTTTTACAAGTCTGCTTGCTACTGCAATCGCTGTGTTTGTGCGCACCTAAGCAACTAGCACATAAATTATGCGCTTTTACAAATTCATACCTTTCTGGAAGGTTGAGCTTAGCAAATTCATTGCATTGATAAATAGTATGATCATGATTACAAAAAGAACACATTTAATTGCTATTAGTGTTCTGAGTGGTGAGAGAAACATTTTTCAAGCGGGAAAACCCTGATTTAGGTTTTCATTTGTGAGATTTTGTGTGGTTTGACGCACACTCTGAGATTGAATTAAGTGAGCGTTTTCAATATGAGCGCACTCGCTTTCTAGAAATTCAATGAATTCCTTAGGTGTGGGTAATTCCTGTGAATTAGCACGTTTAGTTTCAAAGCGTGTCCTTAATTTTACGTCTAATTTACGTAATAACAGAGTCATGAGGACTGGATTGTCTTCTTGTATGTTTACATCAAGACTAGCTAGAGCAGAGCTGTGCTCATTAAATTGAGAAATAAAATGCCGTAACTGTTTAGCACCTGTATCATTACAATTAGGCATATCAATGAGGTGATTTATGTGAAGCGACTTTAAAATTCTAGGATTGTGATAACGCTTCACTAGCGTGTCGTAAGCAATATCATAGTTCTCGTTAGTTAGAGGAAGAGCTTTAATCAAATTGAATGGTTCATTTGTGAGACAAGAAAGAAGATACTGGAATTTTTCAATATTTGTGAGAGACCGATTCTTGTGTACTGTCACTTCAAAAACATTGTGAAAAGCTATCCATTGTGAAGTGTCTCCGCTAAATGTTTTTAGCTGTATCTTGGGAAGCCTAACATTGGATTGATTTTGATTTATTGAACTTACAGTAGTATTGTGCTCACTACTTATACTATCTTCGTTAGTTTGAGGAAGTAAAGGCCTTAAAAGAGTTTGAATATCAATAAACAAATCACCAATAGTTGAATTGATAGTCGCAAGTTCGGTTTCTTCTGTTTCCTCGACAGAATTGGGAGTATTCAATAATTTATCCCGCATGCTATTGTATTCCTTTTGTTTAGCAGAAGTATCTTCATAAAGAGATAACGCCCGTTGTTTATGTTTTTCCTCAAGAGAAGGGAGTTCAGACAGAGTAGTAGAATACTGTAATAAGCTTCCAAGTCTATTTTTAATTAATGTAGACTGACGTTTAAACGTTATTAACTTCATGATTGACTTTAAACATGTGTGAGACACAAACGTGTAATACATTGCTTATTTGCACGAAAAAATTCCATCAAATGAATTGGTTTACAGCTTCGATTTTAATTTGTTGTAATGAAACAAAATTATTAAATCAATGTCCACAAAGTCACATTGGAAAATCAGGATTTATTTCTTGTTAACTTTGACAGTATTTCAAAACTGTTTATGGAATGGAATCAAGCAGAAAGTCACAAGCACTTTATTGCAAGTTCAAAAGATGAAGTTTTGCACTTTATTTATCACTGATAAACTGACATCCAGCCTGGAGGACCAGTATGGATGTTACTTTGCGTACTTTCATTTGATAAGAGCAGAAACCATCTTAAATTTTGAATAGTGGCGCAAGGTGCGGATTATGTTAACTGTACAGGGCTCGACTACTACAGCAAAAAGTTGCCGGAATTGCAGCCTATCTTGGTGACAAATTCATTGCAAACGGTCTCACAATAAAACACATTTATGACTTCTATTAAATCAACTAGAAAAATTATGTAAATGAAAATAACTGATGAGAGTACCTGATTTCCAATTTTGTTTAGTATGCTATTTAAGCTGGAACACCGTTGACCGTAGAGTAGAGGTGTGAAGATCCCAGTGTAAGAGAGAGATGGCAGCTAGGGGAAATAGGGGCCTCACTGCTGGGGTAGAAGGCGCCTTCTTTGGGAGTCGACGTGTAGACTGAAGCTGAGTGAAGAGTTGGTGCTGAGACGATGCAGTGTAGTACATGAAGCATGTAGTAGAAATTATATGAATCTTCTCTATTGATAAGATTGAAAATAAAGAGCACTTCCTCTTGAGTTATCACTTTTGAGCATGTGATAATTAATTCAATTAAAATAATAAAAAATCATTAACATTTGGCATTCTTCTCCATGCCTTAAGCAATAACTTATTGAAAACAAATTATTTACTGTGTTTTACTATTTAAAATAAAAATTACTACTTTAGGCCTTTCACTGAAAATCTTGAGCTTGTATGGACTTGAAAAAACTTGCAAAGATCTTGATAAAACGTGGTTTTAAAATACTTTAAGGTGTAAATTATTTTTCACTGAATAAAACATTGAGGAGGAGATCACTGATGCACAAGATGCGAAAAAACGACTGTAAGGAAGTAATTCATGGACCGGAATTTTGTATGCGTGGAATTACTTATAACCGCGGGCACGGGAGTAGCCGCGATGAAGACATGTGCGGAACTGAATTTTGTCGTTGCAAAAATCATAGAGTCTCTCCCCACTACTGCCAATATTTGAAGTGACCAATCAGAAGAGGCTGCATTAGCTATTGCAAACTTGGAACAATAGTCTTGAGTCTCAAGAAACAGGAAACTTGACATGTATAAAAAACACTGAAGTATTGTCCAAAATCACACGTAAACAGACCTCGACATTCATTACATATTCCTGGATATAACCATTTTTTATTCAGTCTTTTCGGATTCGTCATATGAAGGTTATGAAGGTAATTTTTATCATAAGTGAAGCCACTGGTAAGTGCTAGTGTTAATATATTTATATATTTACAAAAATATTAATTTAAACAATCAGTTAAAACCAATTTAGGTAAATGAAAAAAATTACCAAAAGCAATTTACGAAACCAAAGGACTAAAAAAATAATAGTTAGGGCCTATTCATGTTATAAAGTATTTTTAAATAATTTCTTGATTAGCTTGATACATGTTGTTGTATTCACTGGATGTGAATAAAAACCGTCTTACAACATTTAAAAATTTATTTACACCTAAGCTGTATTTACATACAAGATGGTAAATATACAAAAATGGTGGAAATTGGCGATTGATTTCGATTAGTCATATCAATCATCATCAAGCCCAATGAGAGACTGCCTCCATCATGGCGTCTGTCCTTTTATCCTATTGGCTGCCAGTTCTGTTGGAAACCGGTTTTTGAACGTACCACCAGAGTCAAAGTTCACTTGCTCTCTGGATAGAGACAAAAGTTATTAACGAGCCCTTGCCTGATATGATTCAAAATAGCCTGGGACCAAAATTAGAAAGCTTGCAGTATTTAATTGTTAAGAAACCAAATTATTGTCAACAAAAAATTAACAATTTCAAATAATATACAGTTATATTTTTGCAGCCAATTTCAGGTCGAAAACTGTGCTGATGGTAGTCCATGGCCATGGACACATCACTGTCAACATTTTTTTTAAACTTTAATTGCCCATCACCATAGGCCAATAAGCCTGTGTGGCGATCAAAAGACAGCAAGGTACCATAGCGGCAATAGTCACATAGGCCAGCCAGAGGTGACCACTCATGATGGAACAGGAGTTGCTCGTCGCTGGGATCGAACCAGCGACGTTTGACACTCAGGGCCGGCGGTTCACCTCTGAGCTACCGCCTTGGTACATAAGTTTCATATTTTTTTATTATATTCTTCTATCATTCCTGTATATCATTATAAATGTTGGAATTACTTATAAAAATATTAAAATAATAGATCAATATTAACATTACAAAATGTTTGTTAAATTATCCTGGACTGAAGGTTAACTTTCTTCCTATCCGGTTAATCCCTGGCAGTTAAAGGTTTCAGTATCGCTTATTTACCTGTGGAAAAACATTTGAAAATAACCAAATAATATATTTCAATAAAATAACAGATAAAGTTTTAATGAAAAAAGACAGTTGGCAATAAGAGGAAGTTAAAGCTGCCCTTCCTCCAGTCTAAAATTACATTAGGTATCGTAACACTGTGACTTGTATGATTAAGATTTTTTTATTACATCATTAATTCAATTTGTTTTGTTCGACAGACAGTTGAAGGACACCAGGTGGATGAAGCTGTTGCAAGTATATTTCACACAGTGTTATTTCATCGGACATTAGGCAAATTCCGCTACAAAGAGGAAGGCAACTACTCCGTTGGCACCATAGGATATTCTGATGTTGATTGTGATTTTATTGACTTTACATATGTAAGTATGCTATGGTAAAGGATTGTTCATTAATAAAACTTCTAATATGTTTATCATAAAAAAATAGTTTTTAAGGCAGCCCCTACCACTGGGTCATGGGCGGATTTGGGCCATAATCTTTTGGGCCGCCAGCTCACCCAACTTCAAATCCTATTTGAAAATGCTATATATTTTGTTTAACAGCTACCTCATTACATTTACATTTTATATGTGCTATAGGCCTATATAAATGATTCGAATTATGAAACGTAACCATCCATTTCTGATTTTACTATGGAAACGGATAGGAAAGGCTTACCATGCAGGTAGGGGGGGTCATTTATAATTGTTAGAAAATAATTTTGAGAAACTATAAAATGTAATTTCTGCTTTCAATCCAATTATATTGAAGCCTATTTGAACTTATATTCATTTCAAATTTGTTGGTTGAAGCAGACATGAACACTTTGACTTGGGTTTAAAATAAAATTTAACAAGTAAAAAATTTGTAACTAAAGACTCGGGTGGAAACCAAATAAACTTAACCAAAAACCAAAAATAACTGGAATGAAATTGTTTTAAAAAACAAGCTAGAAAACATTTTTTCTGCCACATTCCACCAAAAATCAGGGGGTGCCAGGCACCCCCTGGCACCCCCAGAAATCCGCCCATGTGCTGGGTCCGAGTAATGACACACTCACACGAGGGTAGGTATGGCACAGTTGTACATTCAGGTGCCAATTACAGATGTATAATGCTTGTTCTATTTATAATCTATGTAGTAGTCCTGATAAAGGTCGACATGAAAGACCGCTGGAGCTTTCTGGTAGCAAACAATAGGTTGCATGGATGTGGCACGCATGGCTTGGCAAAGCATCACACGCCCATAAGTAGAATTTTAACTTTACATCTTTGGCTGGTGAAATCAGTATTTCTGGGATCTTTCATATCTTTGGCTGAAATACAAATAACACACTATTCACTGTCATCTTGTTTTTTTTTAGGGGAAAGATTTCAGTAATATGGCAAAGTTGTGAACCGTCACCACAGATCACCCCCAACTATAGAAAAAAACCTAAACAAAATCAGAAGAAAACCCAGGCACAGAATAATCACATAAATACCCCCGCAATCCTGCATAATAATTTACTGCCGACCTCTCTTTGCTGACTTTTTCTTTTCTCTTTCATTACTCTGGAAAGGAGGAAAAAATAGCCCTTACCTACACATACGCCACCCACTCCAGTGAGCAAAGCGACAAACTGGTGTCTCCAGCCTCTTTGTGATATCGACAGCTCTGATGGCAAAGCTCCGCCTTGAGGTGGCTAATGGAGCTCCCCCAGCATACCTTCTAAAAAACATCTGCTCATCGCAATGTGTGGCCTCTGTCCCTTTCGGGATTTCTCAGTTGACGATTAACCTTTTGCTGTCCTCGATTCTGGGGTCACTCTAGACACCCGTCTCTCCTCTTCTGGCACAGTACGGACAGAACAAAGTTAGTCACAGCGTTCCAGCTGTCGCCGCCCTGCAACTTTTTCCCTTCAATGTTTTCTGGGTTCAGATGGCTGACTACTGAGTCGGCGAGGGCAGTCCGTTCTTCATCAGAGTGATGGCACAGGAAGAAAGTGTTCTGTGCGTAGTATCCTCAGTATCTGCACTGGTGAGTCGACCTTTCCCAGTAGTTGGAATCACAGACAGAAGTAGTAATGACCTGACAGGAACTGAGCGAGGTAAAAATTTACCACTCTGTGGTTGTGGCAAACCCACGGCTCCAGGTTCCTGATGAGAAGTCATGTCCAAACCCACGGCTCCAGGTTCCTGATGAGAAGTCATGTCCAACTTCTGATCGTGATACACAAACACACCTCTCAAATCTGCATGTCCAAAAATACTCAGATTAATGCATAACCCCCTCTGTCCCAAAAAAGGGGGTTCACAAACACATTCACATCCAGGTATGTCCAACCACTAACATAAATGCATGACTTAAAAACTTAAGACATGTTGTGCCGATGGAAAACTCTCAACATTGCGACAAACTAACAACTGTGCCAAGTTTATGGAGGAAGGAATGCATGCTGGCAGAAAAGGTCAGATCTGCTTGTTTTCATCTTCTCAATTTTCCCTCACCTTTTCTTTCCTTCAGTGTTTGACCTATGTTTAACATCGCTCTTCTCAATCCCCTCTGAATGGATCAAGGTATGGACCCTGATAAGAACGGATTGCCTTGTACATGTACTTCTTTAAGTGATTATCAAATGTTGGTTTGATTGCTAATTGCACATTTATTTCATGGCCAGTTTCATGTTTTTCAACTTTGTTGCGATCCTGAATGGCTGCTAACTCTGTGTTAAAAAAACCTTTTATAAACATTGCTGCCTTTTGGTCAAGCAGAATAGTTCACAGTTTCATGGAATGTCCATTGTGTTCTCCTGTAAAAATAACCTGTCAAAAGACAGTCACTTTTGTGTAATAGCAAATTATCAGTGAATGTTTGGTGATGTCGCTGTGGATGTCAGGCTCGGGAGCATACAAGCAGATGTTGTGTTGTGATCTGCTGCTCCTTGGTGATGTCGCGGTGGTTGTCATTGGTGTTTTGTTGCAGGTCTGCTGCTCCTCTGTCTGCCTGGACAGGAACCTGAAACGGGAGATTTCCATATTCTCAGAAGTTTTACGAGGCACTGATGGACCCGGGTCTGGTCAAATTTCACTCGAATTCTTCCAAAAGAAGAAGAATATTTGGCCATTCCAACCAGAGTGTATACCGTGGGAGGTGTGGAATGTTCGCCTCGAACTCATAAAACTCAACAATGAACATGGTAATGAAAAGTAATCTGGTCATATCATATTTGGTTATCTAATGTGTTGCATTTACAATTCAAAAACGTCCTTAAGTTATTTTGAGGTGTAGTTTTTAAGTAAGTACCTTTGATGGATAGAGAAGAGAGGGAGGGGTGGGGGCTTTGGGTTTTGGTTTTAGGTAGATAGACCCAATATGAGTTTGCCAGTGCCTGGTGGAGATCGATATTAAGCTAAGCCGAAACCAACAGCTCTTATCTCCCTAACCGTTGGGTATAAGAAAAAATGTTAAAGAATAATTCTTAAAATCAAGTATAGAAAGCAAAAATACCATAAAATACTGAGTGTTTCATAAGAAAAATCAAAGATATCCACCATATTGGAAAATGGCGGCTATTTACAAAAAAAAGAAATTCATATTTCTCCTTATAGAGCTTTTTCCCCGTAAGGAAAATTCACTGATAATATCTCTTGAATATTTTTCGAATTAAATATAAATGTTATTTTATAGTTTTCATTTATATACACCTTTTGAAAATATAATTATCCTACATGTATATGGGTAGCAATTTTTGTGTTTTACTTTTCACAGTAATAGAAACCACCTATTTTAGGATAAAATATTATGAATGATTATGATTAGTTTAATGTTTTAAAATCAACATTGTGGCTTTCAAATTTATGAAAATTGTAAGTATTATAAAAATAATGATGATAATCAAAAATTAAAAATTTGCTAGAACCCCTACCATTGAATAACTTTTAACACTTTATTGATCAACTCTTTAGACAAATTCTTGATTTAAATTTCTAAATAATATGAACTTTTATATGTCTATAATATAAACTTTGATTTTTAAACTGCTAGTGTCAGCAGGAACGACAATTTAAAGTACGTTACGGAAAAAGTGTTAGGCAAAAAGTCACCCCAATAGATTTTTTATTATTTTATAACAAATAAAAACGTTAACTTTAATTTACATTAATCCTATACTCTAAACAACCACCTGTATGGAAAAAAATGTTTTTTGTCCAAGTATTTTTTCTTTGTAATTGGGTTATCGGCCATGAGAAATCAATCAGAGCTGGTCACAAGACTAGGAAAAATCCATCTGATTTCTGTCTTATAGCCCTTCAAGGTTCCCATGTTATTTTTATGGACATTATAAAACAAAACAGGTGATCCATTTATTCAGGTTGTTCATATTTTGTCCAGGCAAAGCTCAGTTTCCTGGTACTAGGGGTGGGCGAGTACTCGACAGTCGAGTAATTACTCGAGTAGTTGCTACTACTCGAGGTCGAGTCGAGTAGTTCCAACTACTCGACCCAAACGAGTCGAGTAGTTAGTTACTCCCGCCGTTTACGCCGAATTTACATGTGATTTATGTTTGTGCGATCAAATTTTACAGCAGATTGGGAGTTACGTAAAGCTATATCTGTATTTGCAAGGTAAATTTTTTAATATGCTACCAGATAGTGCCAGATGGGTGCCTACCATCAAATTTAAGGAAAAAGTTAAAGAATGGCTTATTTCTAAGGAGTTGTACACTGTTGAAGAATGTTTCCGTTTGGATTTTAATGAACTTGTATTTTAGGGTATGTTTTAATCCATGTGAACTTTGTTAATGTAACATTTTACGAAAACTACAGAATTGTTTAACTGTGTAAAATATTTCCATTTTGAATTCCAATGAACATGTTATTTAGGCTAAGTTTTTAAACTATGTAACTGTTTAATGTAACAATTGACGAAATCTATTGCAATGTATTGAAATTGTGTAAGGATTAATAAAGATGATGATGATGATGATATATCTGCCGTTTATCCGCAATCGGCAGATTGTTTATCGCGGCCGCTCACTAGTTTCACAATAAGCAGTATTTTCTGTTCATTTGTGGCCGGCAAATACGCGCGACTGTTTTTTACGGCCGATCGCTAGTTTCGCAAAGTTGCATTTCGTCTATTTACGATCGGCAAAGATCGTAAGGTTGTCCCATGTGATCGTTTTTCGCGGCTGACCGCGACTTTTTCAAGGCTACATTTGCCGATTTTCGGCGATCGGCAATACGCGCGCTTGTATTTCGCGGCCGACCGCGACTATAGCAACGCTACATTTGCCGATTTTCGGCGATTGGCAAGTACGTGTGGTCGTATTTCGCGGCCGACCGCGACTTTAGGACCGCTACATTTGCCGATTTTCGGCGATCGACTGATCGCGAGTTTTGAAAAGCTACATCTGCCGTTTATCCGCGACCAACAGATATGCGCTGCCATTTTTCGCAACCGTCCACGAGTTTTTCATAACAATAACCTCAAGAATATTTCGTTACCTCATAGATTTTGAGATTATGATTTTTCCAAGAAAAATTTAAAATATAAGCTTAAATAAAGTAGACCAATTTTATAAGTAAAATTGAAGAAAGATTTTAATTAACTTTAATTCAAAGACATAAATACTTTAAAAAAATGAAGATTTCATTACTTTTCACAACTACTCGACTCGACTCGACTCGACTTCAAAATCCACTACTCGCCCACCCCTACCTGGTACTTTCAATAAAATAAAATATAAAAAAAAACAATTTCATCTAATATAAATATTTTAAATTTGTATACCAAAGTAGTAACTGTAGAATTATTTTGTTATAATTCATGCACGGAAGACTTTTTGGCACTTTCTGTTAATTTGTTTTTCTTTGCTATATTTTAATCTATTATAAGTTTTATTGAGGGTGATTAAATAATTAGATAGATTTAATTCAAACATTTACAAAAGTTTAAGGTTGATTTTAGCGAATTTCCCCTTTAGGGAAGAAGCTATAACCGTATGTCTCATGGTTAACACTGCAGTGGTCGCGCCTATTATATTTCATGTTTGGTCGCGTGGATCACTATTGTGATCCACGGCATATTATTTTTCTTCACACTCTTATATTTATATAAATGTATCATATGATGAGTGGAGGGTATAAAAGAAGGTACAACGCACATTTAAATGAATTATTATTATTATTTAAAGGAAAACACACATTTTTCAAATACATTTTATGATACACCATGTATACAATATACCATATATTGTATATATGGTGTATATATATACAATAATGTATTTGACATGTGTATATTGTACATATGTCAAATACATTGTGGTATATATATGCCATAATGTATTTGGTATATATATATATATATATATACCAAATGCATTATGGTATATATATATACTATAATGTATTGTACATATATAACGTATTATATATATGGTATTACCATGATGTATATACCATATATTGTGTGTATATGGTATAAGCACAGTGTATACACAGTATATACACAATATATTGTGTATGTATTGTGTGTACCATATATACACAATATATTGTATATATTGTGTATATATGGTGTATACGCAGTGTATGCACCATATAAGTAAACTGACACAGTTTTTAAAAATACAAAATAAATCAAGATAAAAAAAGCGGTGCGCGTTTGGTCGCATGGATCACAATAGTGATCCAGTAACAAAAAACTTGTACTAGTCACACACTCTCAACAGCAAGGAAGCTCTGACAGCACTGGTCTGTCTCTCAGTGTGTGGGGGGAAGGTAGATGACCGCTCAAGGTCAAGCGCAATACCATCTGCAAACAGCAGCACAAAATTTACCCCTGGATCACAATAGTGATCCGCGCGACCAATGCAGTGTTAAGACCTAAGCCTGGGACCACCATAATATTTTGTTTACCAGAACTTTTCGTTTTTGGCTTCTGGTGACCATAACTGGGGTCACCAGAAGCCAAAAACACCATTCGTTCAAATTTTTATATATATATATCTATGTGTCTGTGAGCACGACAGCGCTCGCAAAAATGGTCCGATTGGAATGAAATTTGGCACAGACGCGTAAAGCAGTTATTATTCGGACGATTTCGAAAACCAGCCATCAGAGCATCAGAAGGGGGTAAAGTGGCATAAACCCCCCAAAAAATGGGTTTTTTAGTGTTTTACGTAGAATACCCCTGTTGCAGCAGACCTGCATACTCAGTGAATTTCAAATACAAAACAACATATTTCAATTCAACATAGCGAGATTGAACATGTTTTGGAAAGCTCCATAAGAATAACATGGGGAATGAGTATGCAGGTTTGCTGCTACAGGTATATTAAAAGTGGGTGGTTTTAATTCAATGTTTAGTAGATCTGAACTAGAAGAAGCTATTTACCAAGTTTTATCAAGATATGTTGAGAAATAACCGAGACATAGAATTTTACTTATTTCCCATAAGGTTAACATTGGGACAACGTACTGTGTTTACCACTTTCAATATCTCGGTAACCAATGGACATAGAGCATTGATTCAAAATACTAAATTGTTTGTTTTTTTGAGCTGAATTCAATGGTGCCAACAACTTAAAAAACCCATTTTTGGGGGGGTTTATTCCCCTTTACCCCCCTTCCGGTGGTCCGTTACGAACTCGTCCGAGAAATTACTACTTTACACGTCTGTGCCAAATTTCATTCCAATCGGAAATTTGAACGAATGGTCTTTTTGGCTTCTGGGGGCCCTAAAACAAAAAGTTATAGTGGTCCCGGGCTTAGGTCTTACCATGAGACCTACGGTAATAGCTTCTTCCCTATAGGGGAAATTCGTTAAAAATAAAAATAACATAATTATTAATAGCACCATTGAATTCAGCTCAAAAAAAATTTAGTATTTTGAATCATTGCTCTGTGTCCATTGGTTATCGAGATACTGAAAGTGGTAAACAAAGTACGTTGTCCCAGTGTTAACCTCATGGGAAATAAGTAAAATTGTATATATAGGTTATTTCTCAACATATCTTAATAAAACTTGGTTGGTGGATTCATCTAGATGAGATTTAATGTATGTTAGTCTACAATCCTCGATATATCCGTTTTTATGGCAGCAAACCTGCATACTCATTCCCCATGTTATCCTTATGGGAAATATAAAAATGCTATATCTTCTTTATTTCTTAACATATCTTGATAAAACTTGGTATATGGCTTCTTTTCGTTAAGATCTACTGAATATTGAATTAAAACTACCAAGTTTTAACATACCTGTTGCAGCAAACCTGCATACTCATTCCCCATGTTAGTTATTCTTATGGAGCTTAAATAAACATATCAAATCTCGCTATATTGGATTGAAATATGTTCTTTTGCATTTGAAATTCACTGAGTATGCAGGTTTGCTGCTACGGGTGTATTAATGTTGATATGGTATGTTAAATTTATATTTAACATACCATATCAACATATGTTCATTTTGCCTAACATATTTATATGTTAGGCAAAATGTTTTATTTGATTAGTAAAGTATAAATTTTTAATTGATTGATTTGTCTGGCTAAGTGGTAATCAATCCTATTGACATTTTTCAATTGCCTAAAATTCTTTTAAAATGTTCTTTTTTTTATAATAAAAAATAGGGGTGGGCGAGTAGTGGATTTTGAATTCGGGTCGAGTCGAGTCGAGTATTAAGCCAACTACTCGAGTATCGAGTTGAGTGGAGTAGTTGTTTGTAAAAAGTGATGAAATGTTAATTGTTTTAAGTAGTTAGGTCTTAGAATTACAATTCATTAAAATATAACATCCGTTTGATTTATCAAATAGGTCCACTTTATTTAAGCTAATCTTTTTTTATTTTCCTTCTAATACCTCTACATTGCATAAACCCTACTTTAAAATGAATAACTTTACTTAATCACTTAAAATAACAAATAACTAAATGTAAGAAGATGACAAAATTAATTTATGTAAAATATGCATAGTTGTAAAATGTAAACAGTTATAAGATTAAATATTAACTTATTATTTTAAAACTATCAACATCAGGTTTAATTTTTTCCTGAAAGTAATTGTAATTAAAACCATAGCCAAGAAATTGTTGAAGAAAGAATTAAAAACAAGACCAGGTAGGAAAGCTACAAATGCCCAGTTATTTATTTACTTCTAAACCCAACCCCACCCTCTTGCCTTACTGCTGATCTATTGTTTTTTGACATCCAGTCACTCGAGCACAGTGACACAGCTGCGATCAGATAAGAATAAGATATCCCACAATACAAAAATTACAAAACCTAAAAACTAAACTAATTTTTATGTAAACCAATTGACTCCACAATTTCTTCTCATTTTTACGTATCAAATAAAGCAGAAATGAAGGCTTTGTCATTCAAAAGATAACTACGAATACAAATTTGAAGTTGTAAAGTGCCAGGTCAGAACTAAATATAGCTGTAAGTTTTCAATTTCTGGATTTTAAGAGATGGTATTTCTAAATAACTGTTGAAATCCATTCTTCTATGAGTTAATGAAATAGTTGAGGTTATTGTTATGAAAAACTCGTGGATGGCTGCGAAAAATGCTAGCGCGTATCTGTTGGTCGCGGATAAATAGCAGATGTAGCTTTTCGAAACTCGTGATCTGCCGTGAAATATGATCACGCTTATTTGCCAATCGCCGATGATCAGCAAATGTAGCCTTGCTAAAGTTGCGGTCGGCCGCGAATAACGATCGCGTGTATTTACTGATCGTAAATAAACGAAATGCAACTTAGCGAAACTAGCGATCAGCCATAAAAAACGGTCACGCATATTTGCCGGCCACAAATGAACAGAAAATGCTGCTTATTTGTGAAACTAGCGAGCGGCCATGATAAAGAATCTGTCGATTTAGGATGAACAGCAGATGTAGCTTTGCGTAACTCGCAATCGGCTATAAAATTCGATCGCACGCAAATGGCGGGAGTAACTAACTACTCAACTTGTTTTTTCAGGCAGTAGGAGTTACCTGACTCGTGGCTCGAGGAGTTGTAAAATTTTGGGTAATTACCCGACCTTCGGGTTCTCGCCCACCCCTAAATAAAAAATAATCCATCGAATACCACTATCAGTGATGTAAACCGCAGTTTTACGATTTTACAGCAAGTGCCCAACATCTGAGCTGGACACATGGTGTGAAATCAATATCTACAGCAAGTACCCAATGAGACACTTCAAGAAGTGCCCGGTTCTTTTGGTCACATACTGTAATTTTTCAACTATACCATGTGTCCAGTCAAGCTGGGCACTTCAGGAAGTGCCCAATTAAAGCAAGTGGCTACGACATATACATGTGACGGCACTCAAGCGGTTGTAACATTTGCCTGGTTTTCTTCAAATTTGGTTGAATCATTCATATTAAAAACGTAGGTCTAGTCTGTTGGGCAAAAAATCAGATCCCCCCCCAACCTCATTCCTCATAAAGGGTAGTAACTCAATAATTTAATGTGTTTTTACTAAAGACTATAAAAATACAATTTCAAGCCCTCTTCCCGAGTTAAAGCACCTAAAATAACTGATTTTTTGACAAAAAATGTGAATTTACTAAATGCAATACTTTGTCTTGAGGGATTCCCTACTCTAGCGGTTTCAAGAATCATTAGAGTTTCTTTAAAATTTGTAGATATATTATCTTCTATGAAATTATTGTCCAGTTAGTTGGGGGAATACCTCGGAAGCCCTAACCCCCATTTACCCCCATTACCCCCATTGGGGGTATTAAGCCCAAAATTAGGGGTTTTAAGTCGAAAATGGGCAAATCGATCCTTGAAATTGAAATTTGCTCCCTCAAGTTAGGGTTCTGTGTGAGTACTTTTTGTTCATTTCCTTTTCACTAGGGAAAGGAAGTTGGAGGAAAGAAGGATAGCACAACACTATCCATCAACGGTAATAACTGAAAAAAAAACACTAAGTATTTAAATGTTTTACCAAACCTATAAAATTACTTGTTGCTATTATTTGGTCCAGGATCACTTATCAAATTCACCAGTGGTATAAAGTTATCTTAATTCCGTCTAGGATTCGGTGAGGTACATTATTGTGCTACCGGTTTCAAGGCATTAAAAGCCTCTTCATCAGGCTCCCATCACTCTCTTGAGATCGTTGAAAGTTTAAAAAACACACAGTACATTTAAATACACATGATACACTACACTAACGGACCGACGAATAATTACAAACATTTAACCTCTTAAAGTCCGGGTATTTTTACTACCTTATGCATGCCCGGTCCGGGTTATTCTGGAGATTTTTGGAGATTGTCAATCGGTAAAAATAGCACTTCATATTCATGATCACTTTCACTACACTCAGATTCATCACTAAATCTATCATTAGTTATAAATTCCACTATTTCACAATAGCGAAGAAAACGCCGGTCACTTGAAGCCATTTCGTTTTGTTTACGAACTGAGCAACAGCTGACGATGTAAATAAAAATGTGCAGTTCATTTCGTTTCCCAGTGTTCCCACCCGGGAAAATAACAAAACCAAATATACCATTAGAAAGCTTGTTTTCTGACGAAAAAATACATATAACTTGTGACAGAATCTTTGTTAGTCTGTGAAGTCAAGGACTGCTGAAACCGAACGATGTCTGATCCCGCCTATAGGCGGGCGTTGACCAGCGGCGGGCTGGGGGTCATCCCGCACATGTGCGGGCGTGGACTTCAAAGGTTAATACCGGTGAACTAGTTCACACGACACGGCATGGCTGAGCGTGTGGTCATGACTCAGTCAACTTATATTCTAACGAACCCTCCTTGATTTCTCACTTCTTCATCAGCAAGCAATCACCAAATTACACTTAAATACTTCCTGATCCAGCTTCTTGAGACTAGTTTTACATCGATCCCACTTATTTAATCTTAATCTTAATCAAACAAATTTGTCACTCTTATAAAACTTTCATTTTACTTTGATTTTTCAGAACGCCAACTTTGTAGGGAAAAGGTAGGAGAGCTCCTGGCTGAAAAAATCCTTTACATAGCAGAAATAATGAACAGGCATGATTATGTGCCAAAAATGCCAAGTCAACCGGACCTGGACCTCATCTTTGACACATCTTATCACGATTGTCAGCCCTATTTGTACAAGGTATGTATTACCTATATGGGAAGTTAGTCTTGCTTTGGAAAGGGCTTTTTGCCTAATTAGGTGGGAGATTAGATGTATTCTGTCTGGGATGCCTACATTTTCAAAGGTAAGCCTGCTTATCCTATCCTAATCTCCCATCTATATGGGAAGTTAGTAAGGTACTTGGTACAGTGGAGTCTCGATAATCAGAAACTTAGAAATTCCGTTTAATCCGAAATATTATTTAGATGGGAAATATTATCCAGTCCTGGATAAAAAATGGGCAAAAATTTGCTAAAGATGTGAATGCCTTTAAATTTTATTGCGTGAAAACAGCGGGAGTAACTTTTTAAACGTTGATCGCATGTGAATGTAGCGGTTTCCCTTTATTCATGATTGATTGATTACATTATCAAGATTAGATTATCCAAGATTTTTAGGAGTCTTGGATTGGTGTAATGAATGCTAAAATAACAGACAAATTTGATGTTTCTTATAATATTTTCATATATTATTTTAATTTGTGTTTTCCTAAAGTTAAAAGTAGGGTAAAAGATAAAAGCACTAATTGGGTAACTAAAGAATTAATTGCCTAGAAAAATAGTATGACTTCTGTCGCTAAAGCAATCAGAGATCAAAATGAAAAGGTTAATCAGCAAATTTTAAATCATATTAACCCCTTATCCGCGACGCACGAGATAGCTCATGGTAGTATTCTGTGGACTAAAGCGCGACGCACGAGATATCTCGTGGGACATCTAAGTGCACTCTGCGCTACGCCCGAGTTTACTCGGATTTGACGTTCTCAGCTGATTTATTTCGTTATTTTGTTGGTACAACTGTTCTGCCTGGTTTTTTCTTTCTTTGACTGTACTGTGGACCTTGACGAGTTGCAGACCGTTTGGTGCTGCACTCTAGTGGATTTTTCTGGAACTACGTCTACGCCACGAGTTCTGCAGTATTGCGTTCGTCGCGTAGAGACGAAAACCTCGCGTGTTAGTGTTGATCCTGTAATTAAACTGCGCGCTACTAATCACGTGGGGAGCAAATTACTCTGCGCTTAAGGGGTTAAGGTGGATTATAAGCAAAATGTTCAAGAGGCTAACCCTTTCATGGATATAAACCTATTGGAAGAGGTGGGTTCATTAACATTTTTTGGCCTCACCATAGATAAGCAATTAAACTGGAATGAACACGTCAATCTTGTCATTTCTAGGATTAGTTCTGGGTTATATGCTTCAAGACAAATGGTCAAACTAACTAGTATTGAAATATTAAAACAGATCTACTTTGCTTCCATAGAGTCACATATAGCTTTTGTTTTATCTTTATATGGAGCAACATCTTCAAGCAATTTGAACCAAATTCTAATTTTGTAAAAAAGCTATCAGGATAATATTGAAGTTAGGCTATCTAGATTCTGTGAAAGAACATTTCAATTCTTTAGGATTTTTAACCGTTCACGGGTTGTATATTTTTCAAGTAATTCTTCATGTAAAAATGAATTTGGAACAACTGCCCATGTTAGGAACTCCTCATAACTACAATACAAGAAACAATAATCTGCTGGCCTTTGACCGACACAGATTGGAATTGTACAAAAAGAAACCAATTTATGCAGGGGTAAAATTTTTTAATTATTAGCCATTGGATCTAAAAGAGATAGGTAGCCTCAGCATTTTCAAGAAAAAACTTAAAAGATTTTTGGTAGCAAAAGCTACATACTCATTTGAGGAATTCTTTGAAAATTCTTAGTTTTCTCCTTATTGTTTATTTTATCTGTAATACTTTTATATATTGTTATGTATTGTATATATTTGTTTTTTATCAATCAATTTAATGTATGTAAGGAACTTTATTTTGTTTAAGTCGTATGAGCCAATTATGTTTTATTGTTAGAGCTGTATTATGTTGACGCCATTCATGTACACTTGTACTCTATTGAATAAAGACATTATGATATGAAATGAAATTTGCCTCCTGGATTGATGATTGACTTGGTGACTGATGAAAATAACTAGGTGACTAACCTTACCGTCTTCAATCCTTAAAGTTTATCAATGGATAGCTAGTTTTGGGATTCTATCCCATTATTAAATCCTATGCAAAATGATAATTTACGAAACACATATCTTCATCATATAAAATGAAATCTCGACACAGCACAAACACGGAAACAATTTACGAAAAAGAAACATTTAATCAACCTTGTGTGGCCGGCCACAGACACGATTCCAGAGAGTTGGTTAGCTGATGCCGACTTGATGGCGTTGACCTTGGAGGAGGGGTATCAGCTGATTATCTGATCTATTGTTCTGCAGTTTTCCTACTCTGTCAAACAGAATGTTAGATCTAAAACTATGTTAAGCAGAAAACAAACAAATTATGGGATGCTAATTTTAAAATTTAAATGATTCCACATTCTGGAGGGGGCTCTTTGTTAACGGAGGGAGCCCCCGGTCATGGTCATTGTCACGGTTCTTTTGTGATTGTAAGGGGTAGGCGTGTCTCGCGTAGATTTTTGTTGCTCACACATTTTAATTGTTTAGCAAACAAACACGTGTGTTTGTGTTCAGATGTTTATGTTGTTGTTCATAAACTTAATAGAGAAAATTAATAATATAAGCTGAGCATTCTTTTTTTATTGTATTGTAATATTAGTAATATTGGTTTCAACTGCACCATCTTAAAAAATTGCTAAAACACTAGATAAGATCCTGAGAAGTAATTTTAAGTTGAATAATAACCATAGCCAACAAAATAGCCTAGAGAGTTGATTGACCTTACTAAAAACATAAGAATAATAGACATAGTCTAGCTTCACTAGACATTGTCAGTTTATATACAAATGTTTCAATTCAAAAAACCTTTGAAATTATGAAGAACAACCTACTAAATAATTCTGAACTAACCCCTGACGCCATAAATGAGCTCATTTACCTGCTTAAAATAGTTGTACAGAGTGTCCACAGAGCTGGAATTTCGGGAAAACCGGGAATTATACGTGAATTATATTTCACCGGGAAATATGCGTGAAATGTACGTGAATTTCATCTGAAATACGGGAACTCTGCTATTGACGCTATTGTGTGAAGCGATGGACGAACGATTTTTTTGGCCAAGATTTCGGCTATCTGGAAAGTGTATCCACGAGCTTTTACGAAACAAACATAAAAGAATTGTATTTTTCTGTTTTTATTCTGCCAGTAGGATATTCCAGGAAATAGTTTTTTTGTGTTAGACGTCTTGCGACGGTTGGAAGATAAGAAAGCAACAAAAAGTGGTCACGTGTGCGTGCGTATTATTTGGCTAGCGCAATAAGACGGAAACGATGAGACCGTTGCGTCGTGTCGTTGACTTTATGTTACTTCCTAAGGGCGAATTCAATAAATGCGTGAGACTAAACTGAAGAACGTATACCTGGCGCCAATTCTTGGGGCCCACGCTGTCCCTAAGACCAATGCTAAAATTAACATTAGTCTATTGGACGGCGTGGGCCCCAAGAATTGGCGCCAGTTATAATTGTGACTTGTGTAATAATTTATTGATAACTCAGAACGATTACCTTTATACATCATAATAATCTATTTCGTCTTGAACATTTCTAATTGTGTCTGAAATCATTACTTTGGAGCAATCGTATACTGTACCTCACATTTCGTTTTCCTTACTGTTTATTTTCTATAGGTTTAACAGTACTATAGGTTACTTACACTTTTCTAACCCATTTTTTTCGTCCTGAATTTTTAGAAGTAAAGAAAATTTTGTAGAAGTAAAGAAAGTATGAAATTTATTAGTGTTTTGATCGAACAATATTATCTTTAACTGTGGTAATTCAAAGTAAATTATTACAGAACCGATGAAAGTAAAATTATGCTGATGATTCAAAAGATAAAGCTGTATTTTTTAAGCAAATAACCAATGGTAGATCACATAGTGTGATCACAATCGTTTGAAATATAGAATTCAGATCAGATCTATAAGCCAGGCAGATCAGGCTCACGCTCGCCAGGCATTGGCTGGCGAGAGTGAGCCTGTTGTTTTCATCACTTTCCGCCCCCCGTCCGTCGTCTTGTCATCAGCCTTGCATGTCTGGCACGGCAACTTGCTAAAATGAGTAAAATACACTAAGATCAGTTAAATTAGATGTTTGATAGACCAGCATTTTCAGTGGATAATTTAACTTAAAATTGATGTTTAGTACAACTTTGGCTATTAGATAAGATATTTTAGAAATAATTTTAAAACCGGTACAATGAGTCAACTAATATAGAATTGGTTTTGTTTTCTTTCTGGTTTCCGAAGTTTTGTCTTACTTCCTTCCGTCCTTCGTTCCTCCTCTCTTCCCTTTCTTCCTCACGCGGATTGCGCAATGTTCATTGCGCATAGCAGGTTGTCATGGAAACCACGTGATTTTGTAGCGTTGGGCCAATTAGAGACTACCCCTGCGTTCTTAATCGCGAATGGGAACGGGCAGAGATGTGAAGCAAGAAATTCCGATAGTTTGGCGTGTGCGTAGCTTCTCCTTGTCAAGTTTTCGATCGATGGATCGATTCATCGTTTTGTTGCATCTTCGCTTAGTTCATGAAAACCACATGAACTCTATAGGTCTAATGCCGTAATGGAATTCGAATACAAGAAGCAAATTAATATCCGTTTGGTGTAATACAACGTACTGAACGTTTCTCAATGTAGCCTATTTGAATTTCATTTTACATTGAAAAGTTGGGTTGTCCCAAAAACTAACTTTTGAGGCCAATTTCTTTTCAAGTAGGTTTATTTCCGTTCTACGGCGGTTTCACTCTCTGCCGTGAGATTACGATATCAACGGCAGTTTCGTCGTTCTCTGTGCATGGGTTTTTCACCTTATGAACGAATTAACTAGTTGAATCCTTATTGGTTCCATCATTGGGTTTTCCGTGACTCCTCAGCCAGTCAATGAAATTAAAAAATGCAAATCATGAAAATATGGTTCTATAGTGCATACATAGAAGACAGTGTACACCCATCAACAGCCAATTAGGCGTACAAATTATTAAATTTTATATACAGCTAGGTTTGGGCAGAATTATTGAATGTGGTCAGTGAAATGTCTTAGGAGGCCAAGATTTTTGGGTGGGATAGTTTATTGTCCATCTTCGAATTGTTAAAGGTAGTTATTTCAACTAAAACTAAATTAGACTGATCGTACTTGAATTTTGAATCTGGGGTATCGGCACTGTTCTTATCCAAATATAACAGGAATATTTCTGGAATCTTAGAGGAATAGTACAGGAACTCGTCTGTAAACATCAAACAAATAGAACTAATAATTGCTATAAGTAAGGGTTTTAAAAAAATAAAGGAAATTATGACTTTACAAACCAAATGCGAATCTATAATAAGTTGAAGACAGAATGTTACAACATGATTTTACTAATGACAAATTTTATAAAATGCATATGAAAAAACAATTGCTTTATTTTCACAAATTAGCTGAACTAAAAATTTAATTTAATTATTCAATTCAACTGACTTTAACATTGCTAATTTTAAAATATAACTTATTAATCTACTTACATAATCATGAGTATCTAACAATCTAGTGCCACCCCTTACAAGAAATGAAAAGGATAACCGTTTTGTTTCAAAAATTCAACTCCCTAATTAACACTACAGACTACCAACATGAGAACAGAAAGTGGAGTTCCTGATCCAAGGTAATATATCATATTTACATATATATTTTTTTTACTATAAGAAATCGGTACAAATTCTCTCCTACCTGGGGTAAAAAAAATATATTTACATACAACGATAAAAAGAAATTTTAAACTTTAAATTCATGTTACGAATCAAATCAATACTAACTCTTAAAAACCTTTCTTATAAACAAATAAATTTATTTCGTCAACAATTCAAAATCAATCATTATTTTCAAAACTCAACTAATCAGATTTTTATTATTTAATTTGTTGGACTTTTCCTATCGCTTCTAGTGTTTAAACTACACTACGTTTCGAGAGGTATTGAAACTCCTCTCGTTTTCAAGTGACCCTACTTAAAGTTACATTAACCTACTTATGTTTATTTAACCCTTCTTTTTTTGGATTTTTTTGTTTTTTTGACATACAATTACATTCATCCAACATTCAACCGAAATCTCACTCACACAAAATTTCATACAAAACACATTAAACATACTTAATACAGAAAGAAAATTAAAACTAAAACATATTACATGATAAAGGGCACAGAAAATTAAAACAAAAACTTATACCTTACTGCCGGCAATGCCTCCAAGCTGGCAGTGGCACGACACGCACACACGTCCACTCACACTCACATACGCAACTCGAATGAAGAGCGTCTGTGAGAGCAAGTGGAGGGGGAGTGGCCCTACCCCCACCACGGGCACAAGTTGACGTCAGCGGTCTAAGACCCGCCTCCATGGTAAATCTCGGGAACATGACTCAGGCATCGGCTGTGTGTTTCCTCCAGGCACCTATATGGGCACAAGTACAGCAATTCCAAAAAATATACAGCACGCCTCCTAGCTACAGGTGGGGAACAGGACGCACAACCCATAGCAAGAGTTACCTCCAAGCAGATTCACGGGCGCATGGATCTTAGGACCATGTGATGGACTCTGGACGCGGGAGCTTCTGCAACAGACAAGTCTGGAGTGGGTTTTGGGGCTATTTTTTTTCAAAGTGTGATTTAATTAAAGGTATCCAAAGTGGCCTAACATCAATACTGCTCTGACTAATTGGGTTTTCATGTAATTTTATTAACGCCCCTTCAACAAACTTCCTTTTGTAGTAATGAGATTCATGGTGTAATATTTCTGCCCCTTCAAAGTTGAATTTATGTTCTTTCTCCCATGCGTGTTTGGCTAATTTCGAACTGGTTGTTTCACCATTTTTGGTGTTTCTTTTATGTTCGCCAATACGAACTTTTAATTGCCGTTTTTTTTCTCCTATGTATTCACCTTCACATTCACATTTAATACTATAGACACAATTTTTTGAGGCTTGCTCTGAACATTTTGGTTTTACTTTAGTAAGATGCTGTCTTAATGTGTTTGATGATTTGAAAGCAGTTTTGATTTGGTATTTCCTGGCAACCCTTCTTATTTTTTCTGATAGTTTTGGGACGTATGGAATACTTATGAAAGCTTTTGGTTTGTCAGTGATTGGGGATGTATTCGATTTTGTTTGCCTATTCTTTTTGCATTTACTGATAATTTTCTGTGGGTAACCATTTTGCTTCAGTTCTTGGGTAATTTTGTTTAGCTCCGCGTCCAAAGTTTCTTTTTCAAAACAAACAGATTTAGCTCTATCAAAAAGAGAATATGCCACTGACTCTTTCACTGATTCACTGTGATTTGATGTGTAATTTAGTACCTGCCTGTGTGAGTTTTCTTTCTAAACACTTCAGTTTGAAGGGCATTTGTGTTTTTGATTACGTTTACATCCAAAAATGCTAGTTTGTTGTTTTGTTCCTTTTCTGTTGTTAATTTAATCGTTGGTGAGATATTATTTAGGTGTTCAGTGAAAATGTCAAGGTTTACATCTCCATGACTCCAGACAGCAAAGACATCGTCCACGTACCTAAGCCACACTTTAGGCCGAAGGCAAGCAGAAGCAATTCCTTTCTGCTCGAATTCTTCCATAAAAATGTTGGCAAATATAGGTGATAGTGGGGATCCCATTGCCATGCCTTCATCCTGGCGAAATATTTGGCCCTCTAACTCAAAAAAATTTGATTCTGTACAAAGAGAGAGTAATTCCATGATTACCGTTACAGGGAGGTTTGTTCTTGTGTTTAGTGTTTGGTCATTGTTTAGGCGTGTTTCTATTATTTTAAATCACAGTGAATCAGTGAAAGAGTCAGTGGCATATTCTCTTTTTGATAGAGCTAAATCTGTTTGTTTTGAAAAAGAAACTTTGGACGCGGAGCTAAACAAAATTACCCAAGAACTGAAGCAAAATGGTTACCCACAGAAAATTATCAGTAAATGCAAAAAGAATAGGCAAACAAAATCGAATACATCCCCAATCACTGACAAACCAAAAGCTTTCATAAGTATTCCATACGTCCCAAAACTATCAGAAAAAATAAGAAGGGTTGCCAGGAAATACCAAATCAAAACTGTCTTCAAATCATCAAACACATTAAGACAGCATCTTACTAAAGTAAAACCAAAATGTTCAGAGCAAGCCTAAAAAAATTGTGTCTATAGTATTAAATGTGAATGTGAAGGTGAATACATAGGAGAAACAAAACGGCCATTAAAAGTTCGTATTGGCGAACATAAAAGAAACACCAAAAATGGCGAAACAACCAGTTCGAAATTAGCCAAACACGCATGGGAGAAAGAACATAAATTCAACTTTGAAGGGGCAGAAATATTACACCATGAATCTCATTACTACAAAAGGAAGTTTGTTGAAGGGGCGTTAATAAAATTACATGAAAACCCAATTAGTCAGAGCAGTATTGATGTTAGGCCACTTTGGATACCTTTAATTAAATCACACTTTGAACAAAAAATAGCCCCAAAACCCACTCCAGACTTGTCTGTTGCAGAAGCTCCCGCGTCCAGAGTCCATCACATGGTCCTAAGATCCATGCGCCCGTGAATCTGCTTGGAGGTAACTCTTGCTATGGGTTGTGCGTCCTGTTCCCCACCTGTAGCTAGGAGGCGTGCTGTATATTTTTTGGAATTGCTGTACTTGTGCCCATATAGGTGCCTGGAGGAAACACACAGCCGATGCCTGAGTCATGTTCCCGAGATTTACCATGGAGGCGGGTCTTAGACCGCTGACGTCAACTTGTGCCCGTGGTGGGGGTAGGGCCGCTCCCCCTCCACTTGCTCTCACAGACGCTCTTCATTCGAGTTGCGTATGTGAGTGTGAGTGGACGTGTGTGCGTGTCGTGCCACTGCCAGCTTGGAGGCATTGCCGGCAGTAAGGTATATGTTTTTGTTTTAATTTTCTGTGCCCTTTATCATGTAATATGTTTTAGTTTTAATTTTCTTTCTGTATTAAGTATGTTTAATGTGTTTTGTATGAAATTTTGTGTGAGTGAGATTTCGGTTGAATGTTGGATGAATGTAATTGTATGTCAAAAAAACAAAAAAATCCAAAAAAAGTAGGTTAAATAAACATAAGTAGGTTAATGTAACTTTAAGTAGGGTCACTTGAAAACGAGAGGAGTTTCAATACCTCTCGAAACGTAGTGTAGTTTAAACACTAGAAGCGATAGGAAAAGTCCAACAAATTAAATAATAATTACAAATCCTTCGCTATTATGAATTTTAAAAATACAGTTAATCAGATTTGAATTTCCCGCCAAATAATTATTTACATTTTATTCCAACCAAATATTATATTCATTGCTCTTATTTAATTAATCAATATTACAGAGATTAATGATTAACACAATTCATTTCTTTTTTTGTTAAATTAAATTATTCAGATATTCAAATATTCCTCAGTTATTTTCATTTCCGTTCAAAGTTTTATTCAAACAAAACGAGTTGTACTACCTGTCCGTGTCCGTCCGACCTTTCTTATCGCAAACAAAAGGAAGCGCTCGCATTCCAAACTAAACCCAACTTTCCCTTTTCCAAAAATAATGTCTCAAATATACTCAATTATGTTTTTTGTTTTGTCAGTCGAGCTTCAGACTTCGTGTGGTTTGCTTGTGTCGTGTCGTGTGTCTGTGTGCGTGTGTTTTGCGTGTGTGTTAAGCATGTCGTGTGTTACATAGTGTAGTGTCACAGTGCAGTGAAGTGTCAAGTGCTTGTATTGGAGTATCCTTTCCACAAATAGATTCACACCTATTCATTCGAGATGCATTCAACATTCATCGGCGCCTTATCATTCATTCACGCATTCATTCCCAAATACTCGCTCAATCAAGCTCCTTCCGCTAATAGATTTGAAACATTTATTAATCAATACAATAATTTTCCAATTACCTAGAATACTACAGCTTTAATTTAAATTAATTCAACTCATTTTGTCGAATAAATTTCAACTAATAAAATGCAATTCATACAAAATATGTCATTGCTCAAAATATCTTTGCTCTACAATTTATATCTTATAAAATTACCTGGCAAAATATTACAACATAAAATTAAAAAATTAAATTAAATATATTTCTAATTGAATTTTAAAACATATTTCTAAACAATTTCAATACATTTCTTACTGTCCTTCAAATAAACCTTGTTTTCATTGTTTGTGTAGCTTTAAATCTACGATGTGCACTTTTTTCACATCCGATGAATCGTGTAGGTGTTGTATTAGAACACTGACGTCCGTAATAAACCATAAAATTTTATACGGCCCATAATATTTCCAAGCTAGCTTCTTACTAAATCGTTTTGCCTTATCACTTAAATAATGTGTCTTCCAAAACACTATAGAATTTATCTTGAAAGGATGCTTCTGCCTAGATGCAGAATATCTATCTCGGTTCCGGTTTCTCATTACACTTCTCTTGATATTGTTCACAGCTCGTTGTAACTGTTGTTGTTTTTCTTCCCTTGTAAGATCGTTAGATATTAAATCATTTAGGTTCCAGGCGTTTGATAATGCATTATTCGGTTCGTGGTTGAACATTAATTGAAATGCAGTAAATCCTGTAGAACTACATCTTGCTGTATTTAGGCACATTGACACAGCATCTAAGTCTTGGTCCCAAATAGTTTGCTTATCGTGATAATAACATCTTAACAGTGTAGACATATCACGAATCATTCGCTCGCTTCTATTTCCAGGAGCTCGGTAGATTGGAATGTTGCGGCGTTGAATGCAATTTCTAAACAAATAGGCTTTAAATTCGTTTGAAGTAAAACACTTCGCATTATCCGAAACTATTATCCTAGGGATCGAAAAACTAGCAAATGTTAGTTTTAATTTGCTTATTATTTGCTTTGACGTAGCTTCTCTCTGAGCGTGTAACCATACAAATCGACTGTATCCATCGACCATAACTAAAATATATTTCATTCCGGACTTTGAAGTAGGAAGCGGACCAAAAATATCCCAGAATATTGTATTCATACATTTTTCGATTGGTAGAGATATTAATTTTCCTTCATACTTTCTTTGTGCGGTTTTTGACATTGCACAAATTTGACAGTTCTTAACTTTTTCTTTTATTTTCTGCTCCAGTTGAGGGTGATAAAAATATTCGTTTATTTTTCCTGTAGTGTGAGCAATACCTAAGTGTCCACCCGTTAGACTGCTATGATAAAACCGAAACACAAGATTTATCATCGAGGAAGGCAAATATATTCTTGCTTTGTCTTTCTGCGTTTTGTACATCAAAACATCATCCCTGAGATAAAAACATTGTTAGTTGGTTTTATTTCTCAGGGTGTCTACCAGTCGGGAATTCGGGAAAATTCGGGAAAATGTCGGGGATTTTGTAAGGTCGGGAATAGTCGGGAAAAAGTAATGAATTTCAACATTTGGTCGGGAAATTCAAATTTGGCTATAAAACAAAACGAATTAGCGGTTTTCTTCGTTATTGTAATCGTCTCGGCCGGCAAATCTCGAACGAATTGCGGCAGACCAATTTTTAGCTATATCACGACCAGAAAATCTGTCGCTTATTCCGCTACCGCAAGTTTCTCAGTCCTAATACAGCTGTAAAAACACTCGCTCGTTTCGCAGCCTACAAGTCTCTCGCTCTTTACGCGGCCGACAAGTCCCTTGCTCTTTACGCGGCTGACAAGTCTCGCTCTTTACGCGGCCGACAAGACACGCTCTTTACGCGGCCGTCAAGTCTCTTGCTCTTTACATGGCCGACGAGACTCTACGGTCTGTACTCGGAGTCTCTCGCTCTTTACGCGGCCGACAAGTTTCGCTCTTTACGCGGCCGACAAATCTCGCTCTTTATGCGGCCGACAATTCTCTAGCTCTTTACGCGGCCTACAAGTCTCTCGCTCTTTACGCGGCCGACAAGTGTCGCTCTTTACATGGCCGACAAGACTCGCTCTATAAGCGGCCGTCAAGTCTCTCGCTCTTTACGTGGCCAACAAGTCTCTACGGTCTGTACTCGGAGTCCCTCGCTCTTTACGTGGCTGACAAGTCTCGCTCTTTACGCGGCCGACAAGTTTCGCTCTTTACGTGGCCGACAAGTCTCGCTCTTTACGCGGCCGAAGAGTATCTCGCTCTTCACGCGGCCGACAAGTCTCTCGCTCTTTACGCGGCCGTCAAGTCTCTCGCTAGTATTGCTACCTTAAAATCGTGTGCTCTTTTCGTGGCTATCACATCACATCTGTTGGCCACATGAAGGCCAGAATATCCATAACCCGGCCGGCAAATCCTTCAGTCGTTTCGGGGTCAGCAAACGTCTCGGTCACATTGGGGCCGTCAGATATCTCGCTTTCTTTGCGGCCGCAAATCTGTTGCTCTTTTCACGGTAATCACATCTTTCGCTTTTATAGCGGCCGGAAATCTTTGGCTTGTTTTGCGGCCGGCAAATCTCTTGGTCGCTTCTCGGCCGATGACTTCATCCCTCTTTTCGCGAGCGCTAGACCTCTCAGTCGTATTGCGGCCAGAAAATCGCTCACTCATTTTGGGACCAAAGCATTTTTCGGTCGTCCCGTGGTAGACAAATTTTTTGCTCTTTTCTTGGCCATCACATCTCTTGGTCGTATTGCGATAAGAAAATCGCTCGATCTTTTCACGGACGGAATATCTATCATTCATACCGTGGCCGGCAAGATTTTCGGTCTCGTTGCGATCGGAAATCTTTCGCTTGTTTTACGGCAGGCAAATCTCTTGGTCGCATCGCGGCCGATGAGAACCTTACTCATTTCGCGGCCAGTAGTCCTCGGTCATATTGCGGCCGGAAAGTCGCTCACTCATTTTAGGAATGAAACATTTTTCGGTCGATTTGCAGCAGACGAGTTCCTTGTTTTTTTGTGGCCGTTACTTCTCCCGGTTGTATTGCGACAAGAAAATCGCTATTTTTTTCAAAGCCAGAGATATTTTAATTTACAACAATGCTGGCAAATCTTTTGGACGTATTGCGGCCAGAAATCTTTGTTTTTCGGTTGTCGGGTGTCCGATTGTTCCTTGATCGTATTATGTCGCTTACTCTTTTCATAGCCGTTACATGATTCGGTCGTATTGCGGCCGGCAAATCTCTCTGTCTCATCGTGGCTGTCAAATCTCGGTCGTTTATACCACGGCCGGAGAATCTCTTGGTCACAATGCGGCCGGAAAATCGGTCATTCTTTCCGCAGCCGGAAATTTCGGTCGCATTACGGCAGACAAATCTATTGGACTTATCGCGGTCATCTTGCTCATCTTTTGGCGATCTTTCCCTTGCATTGTAGCCGTCTAAATGTATTTATTTACAAATATCGTTCTCAATATCTCTACTCAATATCAAGTCTACTAAAGTGACCAATCACATGAATAAGTCAACAAAAACTACTCCTACAAAAACTACTCCTACAATGTCTTCTAATAGGATTGGTAGGCGATATAATAGCAATGAACAGTTAGAAAGAAGCAATGGGGGTGGTAAAATAAATGGCATGAAAAAAATCCAAATAATAGGCGATAGTCATGCTAGAGGCGTTGCGGAGTCAGTCAGGGAAGCATTCTCACACAAATATAAAGTGCATGGGTTTACTTGTCCTAATGCAAAAATTGATCAACTGCTGACAACCAACCACATTTGGAATAATAATGATTTAACTGTGTTATTTGCAGGTGCAAATAATATTTATGATGGAGACCTCAGACCATTGTACTCCTCACTGAAAAACACAGTATCTAAAATGAGGACCCCTCTCTTTTTAGTAAGTGTTCCGTTCCGCAAAGACATCTCTATCTCTCACAAGGTTAACAATGACATTCTGAATTATAATATTTACCTCAATGATCTGGCACGCTTGAATAAAAATGTTTATTTAAGTGATGGAACTTCTTTTTCTCTTAAGTATTACTCCAAGGATGGTGTCCACCTGAATTTTGAGGGGAAAAACATATCAGCAGACTTATCAAAATGAATTATGAAAAACTAACAAAGACATTCAGTAGGTCTAACAACCCCTTACATTCTGAAGAATCAAAATCTTCCCTCATGAAGATCCGAGAGATTAAAACTGATTTATTTGCAGCCACTGAGGATCATGCTTTGGCTCACTGTGTTGCCAAGGACTTCAAGATGGGTAAAGGAATTGCTGCAAAATTTAAAAGTAAATTTGATCGAGTCACTGAGCTTAGGTCACAAAATGTAAAGGTTGGTGGCTGTGCATTTTTGAATGTTGAGGGTAGAAACATATTTTATATGGTTGGTTACAAAGGACTACAGTTACAATAAACCAACTTATGGAACACTATTAAGTTCATTAAATTGTCTTAAAGCTAAATGCAGAGAACTTAAAGTTACTAAGCTGGCTATTCCAAGGATTGGATGTGGGCTTGATGGACTAAACTGGAGAATTGTAAAAGAAATGATCTCCAGTACTTTTGAGGACCTAGACATTACCATTAGTGTCCAAGAGTTTAATCCTGAAGGTTTACCTGAGTGGAAGATGGACAAAACTAACCAACGAACATCCAAGTCACCATTCGTTGTGAAAGAGACCCAGAACGATGAAAACCATATGGAGATCAAGGCCAACAGTGACATTAGTGTGGATATCAGGCCTACTGTTGAAGGCACACCAGGACCAGTGAGAAGTAATCAAGTTGAAGACTCTTCAATCACCTCCCCTTTTCGTGGTTTTGAAACGCCAGACAGAAGCATAATTGTAGCAAAGCAACTTAGCATAAAAACTATTGAAGGTTGTAGCCCAGCAAAAAACATGAACATTGAAAATAACTCAGAGAATAACTTAGAGAATAACAAGAAATATTTTTTAAGGAAAAGAAAAACAAAAAAATTAATAGAATAGTTACTAACTCTGGCAGCTTTAAAAGTATTAATTTATCTATTTTCCAACAGAATATTCAATGTTTAAGTAGTAGAGTTGATTCCTTAGTAATAACTATTGAAGAACTGAAACCTGATATTATTATTTTAACCGAGCATAAATTAACATTAGCGGAAATAAATGATTTTGTATTACATGGTTATAAAACTGTAAATTTCTATGTTAGATCTGGTAATTAGGGAGGTGGTGTGCTAATTATGGTGGCTAATGGAATTCATTGTAAACAAATTTCTAGTAGTTTCATGATTGATTTAAATGTAGATAAAATCTTTGAATCCTGTGCAATTGAAGTTAAGTTGAATAATGTTAAGATTATTATTGCTACTGCAACACCACTGCAGATTATTATTGCTTGCTAATAGAACACCTTCCAAAAAACTGATAATTTTTTAGAAAATTTAGATAAATTTTTAAGTTTTTTAACAGGTATTGGTAATAATATATGTATTGGGGGTGACTTTAATATAGATGTTTTGACAGAGGATAAAAAAAGAGCTGATTTTGTTAGTTTGCTTAGGCTTTATAACATGTATTATACTGTAAACATACCAACCAGAGTTACTGACACATGCGAATCAGCATTAGATAATTTTATTACTAATATTGATAAGAAATATGTTAAGGTAATATGCTTGGTAACAGCTCTTTCCGATCATGATGGGCAAATTTTTACATTAGAAAATTTTGTTAAAATCCATAAAAGTAACAATGGCAATAGATTGTGGCAGTCAAAAAGAATATTAAAAAAAAATATAAACAAGTTTGTAAGTGATTTGGAAAATGAAAATTGGACAGAATTGTATCAAACTCCAATCGAAGACAAATTCTCATATTTTTACAATACAATATTGTTTTATTTTTATAAACACTTCCCGCTGGTAAATGTTGGCACTTAAGTTAATAGAAGGAGTTGGATTGATTTTGAGGTCAAAAATGAGAGGATTAAACTCATTAATAACTACAAATATAATAGGAAAAATTAAAACATTTTTGTCAAAAATAACCTTAAGCAACAGAAAAGACACTATAAAAACCTTATCAATCAAAAGAAAAAGAAGTATTTTGAAAGCAAAATTAGTAAATCTGACAACATCTCAAAAACTGTCTGGCAATTGGTTAGATCTGAATTTGGAAGGGAAAATGGGAATTTAAATTCAAAAATTGTTTTAACCGACAGTGGAAAGTGTGTCACTTGTCCATATAAGGTTGTTGACATTTTAAATAACTTTTATGCTGATACAGTTGATAATTTAATTGCTCCTAAATTAAGTCACAGCAGTAATACTAAAATTAAGTTACCTCAAGGGGATAACAGATAACAGACTGAAATTTAAATTTAATACTGTTTCTGAGGACCAACTATTACAAATTTTTAGTTCTTTAAAAAGTAAGTGGTCCGCTGGATATGATGAAATTCCCACTAAAATAATTAAGGATGCTAAATTGGCTATTCTTAAACCTCTTAACCATGTATTGAATTCTAGTCTCATTTCTGGTATTTTTCCTTCCCAATTAAAAATGTCAAAAATTATATCACTTGACAAAAAAGGTACTAAAAAAGATCCAGCAAATTATAGACCCCTTTCAATTCTTCCTTCTTTTTCTAAATTTTTCGCAAAATGCATGCTGTTACAGTTGGTTGATTATTTTGAAAAAAATAATTTGCTAGATAGTGAGCAACATGGTTTCGGACAGAATAGATCCACAACAACTGCCATAATATCTTTTATTGAAAACATTATTGATAAATTGGATGGAGGTGACCACAATTTGACAGATCGACAGCAATTTGTTGAAATTCAGCATATACATGAAAACAAAATTTTTAAAATTAAGTCAAAAACTAGATTAATAAAATATTCAGTGCCTCAAGGATCTGTGCTGGGACCGTTTCTTTTTCTGTGTTATTGAGGAAAGTTACCAAACTGTTTATCTGAATTGACAATAGATAATAAATTTTGTATTTTTGCAGATTACATTAATTTGACAATTGCTAATAGTAACTATAACGATGTCTTTATAGATACTAATATTGCAATAAGAACAGTCAGTGATCAGCTTAACAGCCTAAATCTATTATTAAATGAAAGCAAAACAACCCTTATGAAATTTTCTTACATCAATCAAAATCCTAATAATAAATTAAATACACCAAACCAGCAATTTTCCATTAGTCTTTGTGAAAGTACAACTTTTCTTGGATTAGTTTTGGACAATAACCTTAGTTGGACTGGCCATATTGATAAAATCTGCTCTAAAATAAGTTCCAATATTTTTGCATTAAAAAGATTAGCTACTTCATTTGATATAAAAACTATCAAAACAATATATTTTGCGCTTATCCATTCCCACATTTCTTATGGCATTGAAGTATATGGCTCTACCTCAATATGTAACTTGAATAGAATCTTACACCTACAAAAAAAAGCAATTCGTATCATGTTAAAGCTAAAAAATGATGCTCATTGTAGGAATCATTTCTCTGAATTGGGAATAATGACAGTGTTTAGCCTCTACATTTATAAGACAGTTTTGTATGTTAACACTAATTCAAGCATATTACCTAAAAACTTTAATAACCATAGCTACAAAACCAGACATTGTAATGATTTTCAAGTTGTTAAACACAAAAAGGAAAAGTTTAGAAAGAAACCTACTTATATTGGAATAAAATTTTTTAATCAGCTGCCAGTTGCAATAAAACAACAAATCAATACAAGAACATTTAAAAAGAGTCTACAGTCATTCCTAATTGAGGCTGCTTTCTATAATTTTAATGAATTTTGGTCAAATAAATTTACACATAAAAAATAACTACACAAGTTATGAATATTTATTAATTAGTTTTAGAACATCATTTGACACCATTTATGTATACATTGTATATGAATAAATAAAGGACGTTTTGAATTTGAATTTGAATATTCGTTATAGGAGGCAATGGCCATGTTTCCTATGGGCAGGAATTTTTTTTAATTGTCGGGAAAAGTCGGGAATTTCATATATGAAATTTGGTAGACACCCTGTTTCTAATGCTTTCAGTTATGCCCACACATTCGTTATCTTGCTGTTGATGATATTTTAGATTGTCCAATGCCATAGGAGTTTTTGAAATTAGGTTAAAAAAAATTTCACTTCCTTATCTTTTTCTGATGAGTTAATATTTTTATTTATGCTTCTCTCTTGTGATTTTTCTTCTGATTTCATCATGTTAAGCTTCATCTTCTCAATTTCTACATTTAAATCCTTGGTCTCTTCATTTTCTTGACATTTGCTCTCGTCCTGATCAAATAATCTTGATAATAGATCCGCAATATTTTCAGAACTTCCCTTTTTTTTTGTTTTTTTTTGTTTTTTTTGTTTTTTTGACTCCTTCATCAATGACCGACTTTTGTCGGATGGATTGCGTCTTGTTTCTTTACTACTACAAACACTAAAACTAATATTTACAAACAAACACTTACACATTTATTCGGCTGTGGCGATGAATATTAGGTAGTGAGTCTCTTCATTGGGGTTAATTGTCATTCACATAAGAGGATCGTCTTTTAACTCATCGAGCGAATACATGGGCCTATTGACGAGACACTCATGTAGTATTGATTTAAATTTTGTGTTTTCCAAATCCCGCACTTTCCTAGGAAGCGTGTTAAAGAGCCTGATTGCAGAGCGGGGGTAACACTTTAAAGAATAACTAAGCCGACATTTTGGCATATCCAGATCTTGAGCCTTCCGGGTGTTATGGGTGTGTTGGCATTCCCTGGTTTCAAAAGATTCTAAGTTTTCTTTCAAAAGTGTCAAGCTGCTCAGGACATACTGGCTGTGAACCGTCAATACGCCTAGCTCTTGGAAGAGAGGCTGGCAATGTTCATTGTGAGCCGAAGCTGTAATAATTCGAACAGCCTTCTTCTGTAAGAGGAGAATGTCCTTGGTAGCTGGTGCGTGTCCCCATGCGACTATGCCATAGGTCAAATGGCTGTGAAATAGAGCATGATACACTGACACTAGATAGGGCCTTGTGATGATGGATCAAAGTTTCCTTATCAGATACAATACTCTAGATAGTCTGGTACATACCCCATTTATGTGATCGTTCCAACTTAGCCTAGGGTCCAGCCAGAAACCAAGAAGTTTAACAGCCTCATCCCTTGCAATACCAGGTTTAAGGGAGCACAGCAGTGATTGGTTTTTTCTTCATTGATCTTGAACCGATTAGAAATGAACCATTCTTTCGCCTGATCCAGGAGATCCCAATACCCAAATCCCAATACCGAGCCTTGAGGCACCCCATGTGGTATGTCTTTCACGCAGGAGGATGCCCCATACAAGGAGACCGCCTGTTTACGATTTGATAAGTAGCAGGACAAAGTGTCAAGGACCTCTCCATCTAATCCATACTTCTTTAGTTTTGCCACAAGTAGTTCGTGGTTAACCACATTGAACGCTTTACTGAGGTCACACAGTCTTAAAAGTACTGCCTCATTTTGTTCAAAAGCATTGGATATCATATCCACAATGCACATTAAAGCTGTGGTTGTTGAGCGTCCACTCCGGAAACCGTGTTGGGCCTCAGATAAAAGTTTATTGGTTTCAAGGTAGGCCATGAGCTGTTGTTTCATGACATTTTCTAGAACTTTAGAGAAGACGGGCAGTATGGATATCGGTCTGAAATTAGATACTAGGGATGAGTCACCTTTCTTGAAGATTGGGACGGTCCTCGCTACCTTTAGACAATCAGGGAAAATTCCCTTGCTCAGGCAGAGATTTACAAGAAATGTCAAGGGTGAAACTATTATGTCAATGGTTCCCTTAAGAATGAAGGAAGGCAATCCGTTAATATCTTGGCTGATTGAGTCCTTAAAGCCTTTGACTATGTTAAGAATGTGTTTTTCACTCACCGCATTCCAATAGGTTAGTGAGTGGGACGAGATGGTTAGTTGGTCCGCAGGATCCGTATGCTGTAACAAAGTAGGCAGATTCTTGATTACATCATCAGCCACATTAACAAAAAAGTCATTGAATTCATCTGGTGACGCCATAATGATCGGGCAGGATTATGTTTCCTATGTTCATTTACAATTCCCCAGGCAGTCTTACAGGGATTGACAGATTTCGAGATGGTTTTCACATTGTTCATTTTCTTAGCCTCCTTAACTTTAGTGCAATAGTCTTTTTTAATCTTAGTATATAGTTGAAAGAAGCAGACTTTCTGCTCCCCATCAACTGCAGATTTATAATGGTCATGAACTAAAATCATGAGTGAGCGCATCCTCGCAAGTTGCGGGGTATACCAGGTATTCTTACTGTGAAGTTTATTTAGATTTGAACTGGTTTTATATTTGCACATTTTAGAAGGAAAAATTCCATCAAATTTGTCAAGATATACTGTACAAAAGGTAGAAAAAGCTGAATCAACATCAGGAATGGTTTGTATTATTCTCCAATCTACTTGAGCTAATTCGTTGCGCAAAAGAGGAAGATTATCTTTATTTACAGTTCTCTTTTCAAATATATATCTTTCGCACCATGAGGGTTGACATCTTACCTGGTCGGTATTTATTTTGATGAGAGAAGCTCCATCGTGGTCCGCCACCAGGGACTTCACTACCTCTGCCTCGTGATCCCAGGAGTTGATATTTGTCGCTATTATGTCCAGACATGCGCTTCCTCTAGTTGGAGCCCTCGATGTCACATGAAGATCGAAGCTACGGAGAAGGTTGACAAAGATTGTTGTTTCTTCCCTCGATGAGTGTTCAGTGTGTACATTGAAATCACCGCAGACAACAAGTTTGGAGCAAAACTTGGAAATATAGTCCAGACATATTTCAAGTTGAGAAATAAAAATATCAAAAGGTCCGTCCGGTGATCTATACACAGTCACCACTGTTGTGGAGATACTCGTGAGTTCAACGGCACACCCTTCAAAGGCCACTTCTCTTATGAACTACGTTAAATGGTAGATTCAATAATCTTTCAACCCATCTTGTAAGTCGGCCTAATTTTCTCTTAGAATTCAAAACGTAACTTAGGGCTTGGTTATCTGTTACTAGCGTAAAATGTTGGATTTCTAAAAACTAGTGTCATTTTTCTATAGCCAATTGTGCTATAAGCCTCTTTTTCGTAGATCCTGTATTTTAATTCCGCATCTGTAAATTTCTTGGGATAAAAGGCAATTGGCATTAAATCACCCTTATCATTTTGCTGCAATAATGTTGCTCCACAACCAAATTCAAAGGCATCCGTGTAGACAAAAAATTGTTTTTTAAAATCTGCAAGCTGCAGGATGAGAGGATTTGCTATTTTGGTTTTCAAAGTGTCGAATGCAGCTTGACAATCGGCTGTCCATTTAAATTTTGCACCTTTCTTCTTCAAGGCATGAGGTGGCCTACAGATTTCTGCATAATTGGGGATGTATTTAGACCAATAACCGCACATGCCGGTAAATTGTCCGACCTGTTTCACATTTTTTGGTTCCGGGAATTTCATGACACTTACAGTTCTCTCTGGATCAATTGTTATGCTCTTATTCTAGATTAAATGTCCCAGGAAACTAATTTCTTTGCAGAAAAATTTTGCCTTTTTAACATTTACTGTTAATTTGTTCTTAGCTAGCCGGTCAATAACTTCTTTGAGATGTTCTAAATGAGATTTTTTGTCAGGGCTATACACAACTATATCGTCACAGAAATTTATAAGGTATTTAAATTTAATATCATGGAATATCTTGTCTAAATAACTCGAAAGTACGCAACTGCCAACTTGCAAACCGAAGCAAACTCGCTTCATTCTATATTTGCCGAAGGTTGTTCTAATATCTCTTGATTCTGGTGCTAATTTACATTGCAGAAATGCTTTATTTAAGTCAATAACAGAAAAATAAGTCGCTCCTTGTAAGTGCTGATGCATGTTTTGAAGATCGCCAATCGGGTAATCTATTTTCACAAGTTTTTTGTTTAGTTCCGAATAATTTACCACTAGTCGATCCTTGTTTGTTAAAAAAGCAGGACTTGAGGAAGAGCTCGTTGATGGTTCGATTATGTCTTGCTCTAGCCAATCGTCAATCATTTTTTTTCATTTTTATCACTGCAGGAGGACTTAAGTAGTATGGTCGAATGCATACAGGGGCGTGGTCGTTTAATTCTAATTTTACCTCCAAATCTAGGGCTTTTCCTATTTTGTCCGTGAATACCTCGGGATACTGTTTTATTAGCTCGTCGATTTCTTCAATCATCTCCGGGCTATCAGTTCGAATTTCGCTTAGCAATGAAATTTTGCTGTGATCTTCCCCCAATAATTTTATTTTGTGGTTAGGGTCAAATTTAAAATGACAAATCCTTCTGCCAAAATCGTTGGTTAAACCTTTTTTATGCAAAAATGGGATTCCTAAAATCATGTCAAAAAATCTCTTTGATTACTAAAAATTTTCACTCCAGGAATATTTATCAATTTTTAAGTGTATTTCACACTGGCATAAAATTTCAATTTCCCCTTCATTTGCCGCTTTAATTACTCCTTGCCATTTCTTGGTCTGTTTGATAATATTTTGAGCCTTTAATTCTTCATATAAATCTTGACTGATAAAATCCTTGCTTGCTCCACTATCAATCAGAGAATTCACCTTAATTTTATTTTCTAGTTTTACTTCTATACAGGGTAAAGTGTCAGTAGTTTTAGCTTTTATTTTCATGAGTTTAGGCATATTTAATTTATTCCACTGCCTCGTAACCTTTCTAAATTCCTTCTTGAAATTATTACTGTGATTATTTTCAAAATTATTTTGTTGTTCTATTAGGCTCGGCGATGTCATCTCAGTTTTTCCGGGAGTATGAGGGTTTAATTTAGCGTTCCCCATCACTCCCATGCTTACAAGTTTTTTTGGTTTCGGTAACAATTTCTGGCTAAGTGACCAGGTCTATTGCAATTGAAGCATCGTTTTTCTAGATAATTTTGATTTTTGCATGGTTTTTGTCTTGGTGTGTTTTCTGTGTTAGGCCTATAGGTTAGGATAGGTTCTGTGAACATTGTAGTTCTTAAGTAATCGTTGTATCCTATGTTATTTACATTTATGCATAGCTGCTCAAGGTCACGGAATGATACTGGATTACTTTCAAAAATAAGTTTTTTTTGTTGTAAGTTTGATCTCAGGATTAAGACCATTTTTGATGAAGGTTACTAATTCTTTTTCAGACAGGTGCGTTTTCAATATCTCATGATGTAATTTTATATCACTGATAAAGATCGATAATGGTTCACCAGGTTTTTGTGGACGATACACTAGATCTTGTTTGAGTTTCTCTCGAAGTGTTACTGGTATGAAGGTGTTGAGAATTTCTGTGTGAAGTTCTTTGAGGAATTTTGATGCTTTCCCGAAGGCTAGAATTTTGTTAACCAAGGGTGCTCTAGTATAGGCTGGCAAGATTTGGTATATTTCTTCTGTTTTTAAGCTGGTTTCCTCTCGTATTCTGAGTAGGGTTCTGTCGTGTCTTTAATGTTTGAGGAGCGGCGGGAATAAATAAGACACGTGTTACAATTAAATACCGAACAGACTACATGATCGATGTAGGGTTGACGGGAGCTGGTACTGAACTGCGGAGAAGAGGGAAGATCAGGTGAGCCAGGATGGCTTGGGGAAGTGGCGTGATCATGTAGACCAATTGGGTTACTTTATTATAGTCAGATCATATGACGTCACATCAGGTGATGTCAGGTGATGTATGGTCCGATGCAACGGACTCTGCTAGACAACGATTTTACTTTTTGATGTTACAAATTATGAAATATTATTAAATGAGTTTTACAATAATTATTAATTAATTTATGAATACACCACATCTTCTCCCCACTAAATTTTATGATCTAATTAACAATCATAACATCTGTCAACCCAAAATGAACATCATGTAACTTTAAAATCAGTTTTAGTAAATATCAATATCTGTAAAAATAATAAAACATAAAATTAACATAAACAAAGAGAGACATAAAATTCGCTAAGTAGATAGAACAATTTCAACCTTTTAGTTTCGTCAGAAACTAAATACAAACATAATAGTATTTACAAATCCATTTTACAACTGGTTTCCTTTCTCTGATCGGGTAGCGGCGTATTGTTCCGCCTTGAGAATGGGGAGACAAAGGTACATCCGGAGATGCGTTCCCCGGGCTGTCAGCTGGTATAACGGGACTTTGAGTGGTAGGGGTGAGCAACTGACGCGTCCTTGCGCCTCTAGGAGAGGGGGTACAGGGAGGACGATGTCCGTCACGGGGTGACGTCATCGGTCGAGGAGTAGTAGGGGTGTCAGCTGACGGATATCTGTTTATATCTGGCACCACTACGGTACTCTCAGCTGGTACATTATCAGCTGTAAAATCCCGTACAACTAACTGGTCGATGTGACGTTTCCAAATAACGCCTGACTGCAACTTAACTAGATACATTACAGCACTTATTTGCTTGATAACATACCCTTCTACCCACTTATTTTTGCCTCTGTAGTCCCTAATAAGTACAGACTGATTAGGAGACAATACCCTTGTCTTTGAACCCCTTGAATACAACTTTTGTTTCTCTTGTTTGTCATTTTACTACTCTGGCAAGATTTGGTCTTAGTAAATCAAATCTAGTTCTAAGGTTTCTATTGAACATTAGTTGAGCGGGTGTTTGGTTAGTAGTTAAGTGAACAGAGTTTCTGTAATCAAACAGAATCCTACTTAAAGCTACGTTAGTGTCCACATTATCACGGAGAGCACACTTGAGTTTGTTTTTAGCGTACTTTACAGAACTCTCGGCTTGGCCATTTGACTCAAGATTCAAGATTCAAGATTGTTTATTTCCATTAAGTTGACAGGAAATTATTTACGATACAAAAAGGAAATTATTCCCCACAAGACCAAAGTCTGAGTGTGGGGAAGATTTCTTAGGCACGAACAAATATTACTAGTCCTTCTTCCACTAGTTGGCAGCACAAATACATACAAAACTTATAAGAGAAACAAACTACCCATTAAAAACAAAAAATAAAAAATAGAACAAATTATTACTTAAGAAATTATATAAAACAAAAGGAGAAAAAAATCAAATATCGTACAATTATTCAAAATCAAAACAAAAATATTTAATCAGAACACATCAGAATACCCTCACACAACAAACACTAAGATGCGTATGGCGAACAAATCAACAGCTCTGCCATTCCCGGTCCAACACCGAGCAGCCACTTCTCAATCTCTCGCTTGTAAACAGACATGCTACCACCCTCTTTATTAATGATATTGAATGGGAGATTTTTTATACAACTGATGAGCCAAATAGTATTGAACAGATCTGATTTGAATTTAGGTTTTGGAATTGAATAGCCAAAGTTTGTTTTATTTCTAGTTTGGTAGCTATGGGTAGTTGGGGTAAAGATTTTGCTTTTATTATCTTTAACATATACTAAGAGAGTTTTAAGATACAATTGCCTAATATTAAGAACTGAAAAATTTTCGAAAAGGAGATTTGTTGGATATCTTTGGCCTTTATTAAGAATTGCTTTTATCACAGACCGTTGGGTGACTGCCAAGGGCTCAAGAACCAAGGCAGAGGCACCACCCCAAACCAGTAATCCATACTGCAGCAGGGACTGACAGTAGGCATAATACACACTCCTGCAGCGATCCACGGCCAACACCTGACTTAGCTGCTTAAACGCATAAATCATTTTTCTCAATTTTTGCTTAATGTGATGAACATGTGACTCCCAAGTCAATTTGTGTGATCAAATATTACGCCTAGGTACTTGTATTGAGTCACCTGCTCAATCACACCACAGCCACAGGTGAAGGACCGCGGATTGCCACAAGAGTGCATTCGAAGCACCCTCTGACCTGGACCAGAATTGTTCTTGAAATATATAGGCAAGCATTTTGTTTTGTCTATGTTAACAGTGAGAATATTATAATCAAACCAGTTTTTTATCTTAGCCAGGTCAGAGGATGCCTGATCATACGCCCCCTCCCAGTCCCTACCATAAGACACTAGAGCCGTGTCATCAGCAAAGAGGAAAAGATTTCCCTGAATATTCAATTTGGCTATATTATTTATGTAAATAAGGAAAAGTAATGGACCAAGTGTGCTTCCCTGCACCACTCCATAATCTACATTGACAGTTTGACTATTAATACCATTAATTGTGACATATTGCTTACGATTGTTAAAATAATTTTTAAACCAATTCAACGAATTTCCTTTAACACCAATTAGTTCTAATTTTTCTACATTATCAGCTGTAAAATCCCGTACAACTAACTGGTCGATGTGACTTTTCCAAATAACGCCTTCTATCTACAGAATCGAATGCCTTGGCAAGGTCCAAAAATGTAATCATTACATTACAATTTTCACAATTTTTTTCCAGAATTAGTTTTGAAACGTCAAATAGTGCATCTGAAGTATTTTTACCTTTACTAAATCCATATTGCAAATTTGTTATGATTTCCTCCGCAACTAGGTATTTGTTCAATTGGATTTTGACACACTTTTCAAGTATTTTATCAATGACTATCAGCAAAGAAATCGGCCTAAAATTATTCATAGAAGATTTTGAACCACTTTTGAAAATCTGAATCACTTTTGCTATTTTAAAAGCATCTGGAAACTCTCCAGTTCGTATACTAAGATTGATTAGGTGGAGCAAGGGTTGAATTAAATAGCAAGAGTAGTTCTTTATCAATTTAGATGGAATTTCATCCCACCCGGGGGCAGATCCACCCTTTAGGCTGTTAATTACATCAATAAGGTGGGTGTGATTGACAGGCTCCAATGCAAAGTCTGAATAAACTGGATGGTCAGCATCCTCCACCTCAGGGGGGCCATTGACAGTAACAGAGCGCGCCAGATTTAGACCAACACTAGCAAAGAAATTATTAAAATTTTGGCTGATATCTGAAAGGGTGGCAGCAGTGCCGTCCGCCAGGAAACCTTCAACCGGAAACGAATCAACTCGTCGGGGACGCCCGGACACCTCGCTGACAACCGACCAACCGACTGTGGCCAATATGGCGCCGACGTGTTTGCCTAATGCCATTGGCCATCAAAAATTGCTTAGATTCAACAGAATTAAACGGAGGTCCATTGTCAGAATGAACTGCTTCCGGAAGTCCAAATCGAGCAAACAATTCTCTTAAATTACTGATTGCTAACTTAGCTGATGTGTTCTTGGTTTCAAATACCTCTAACCATTTAGAGTGTGCATCAACGACAATTAAATACATTTTTCCCTTTAAAAGGACCAAGATAGTCTAAGTGTAAACGTTCCCAGGGTTTGCTTGGGTAGTGCCAGTTGTGTATTTCCGCTTTGGGAGGATAAGATCTCTTCATTAGACATGAATTACAACTATTTCCTACATTCTCAATATCACGGTCTAAGTTTGGCCACCATATGTAGGATCTAGCTACAGATTTCATCTTAACAATACCCATGTGACTTGAGTGTAACTCTTTCAAAACTAGCCTACGTAAACTACCGGGTACTACAACTTTATAACCCCACATGATTACTCCCTGCTCAATACTCATCTCCTCTTTTCTTAAGTAATAGGCATACATTTCCCCACTTTCTTTTGACACATTACCTGGCCAACCGTACATTAAGTAACCAAAAACCTTTTTCAATACCGGATCTTTCTGGGTTTCAACTCGGATTTGCTCACAAGTTACAGGGAACGAACTCTCTTTCAAACAATGTAAATATGTACCAACCCAGAGTGTTTCCTCATTAACATCATTATGTTTGCATGGTAACGGTAATCTAGATAAAGCGTCCGCATTATTTTTGTCTGATCGAACGTATTCAATACTGAAGTCGTAGCCAGACAAAAATAGCGCATACCTTTGAAGTCTACTAGCTAGCTGCAAAAATAGGTAAACCTTTCTTCGGACCAAAAATGCTAATTAGGGGTTTGTGGTCACTTCTTAAGGTAAAGTGTTGGCCGTACAGATACTGATGGTACTTTTTAACACCATAAACTATAGCTAACGCTTCTCTATGGATCTGACTGTATTGTAGCTCAGTCGGTGACAGTGTACGTGAACAGTACGATACGGGTCTCTCAGTGCCGTCTTTTCCTACAATACTCAGGATACAACCCAGTCCTGTACTACTTGCGTCTACTGTTAAAATTGCAGGCGCTTGAGTATCGTAATGGGCTAAAACGGGCGCTGTTGTCAACATTTGTTTTACCTGATTAAAACTTTGCATACAATGTTTGTTGAAAATAAAAGGAACATCCTTTCTTAGAAGGTCATACAGTGGTCTTAGCACACTAGCTAGATTGGGGAGGAACTTAGCGTAATAATTAACTAAGCCCACAAAAGCTTTAACTTCTGTTACATTTTCTGGCACTTTAGCATCCAAAATAGCTTTAACTTTGCTTTGGGAAGTGTGTAGCCCGTCTTTATCAATAGTGTACCCTAGGTATTCTAGCTTGGGAACAAAAAACTGACATTTTTCATTCTTTACTGTTAACCCAAACTTACTTAAACGGTGAAAAACCTCTCTTAATCTAGACAAATGAGTTTCAAAGTCAGAGCCTGATATTAATATATCATCTAAAAATATTGCTACTCCTGTCATACCCTGCAATGTTTGTTCAATTTTCCTTTGGAAAATACTAGGCTGAATTAATCCCATATGGTACACGTTTGTAAGCAAATAAACCTTTATGAGTGCTTATAGTACAGAGCTTTTGAGAAGGTTCGTCTAGTTTTAACTGCATGTACGCTTGGCTCAAATCTATTTTACTGTACAACTCTCCTTTTTGTAGTTCAGCAAAAAGATCCTCGACTCTAGGCAAAGGATACCTTTCAACCTCTAAGTTAGGATTAGAGTGACCTTAAAGTCGCCGCAAATGCGCACTGAACCATCTGGTTTTAAAACTGGAACAATGGGCGTACCCCAGTCACAATAATCTATAGGATACAAAACATCCGCTTGGACTAAACGTTCCGATTCCGCTTCAACTTTAGCCTTTAAAGTGTAAGGCAGAGGACGTGGCTTGAAATATTTTGGCTTGGCGTTCTCTTTCAATTTCAAATTAACAGGGTCACTTTTGTACTCACCAAGCTTTTCTGAAAAAACTTCAGGAAATTCTTTAACTAGCTTTGTGACTGCTACTTTACTTTTACTCTCAACTTTAGTCATGTCAAATATGCTATCGTTATTAAAGGAAATATTTACATTTAATATTTTAAGCCAGTCTCTACCCATAAGTGGATGTGCCCCCCTTTTGATTACGTACAAATCAAGTTTTCTCTCATTATTTTGGTACGAAACATTCACATTTATTTTTCCTAAGGGGACAATAGGATCATTAGTGTACGAGCTCAGCGTTAGATCACTAGGTGACAACTTAGTCGAACTGAAATTATCTAAATAAAACTTTTCACTAATTACACTGACACCTGCACCAGTGTCAATTTCAAAACAAACAGGTTGCTTTTCAACCATTACATTTACTTTTAACGGTTTAACATTTACACTTTCTGTTACATTTTCATTCATTTTAAATATATTAGGTACATCACAATTTACTTCATCTAAATCTGTACTAGTGCCCTCAGCTTTTTCAACATAGTTGTGTTTTTTACCACGATTGTTTTTCCAATTTGACTGCTTATTATTCGAGTTTTGAAAATTGGCTGGTGACTTACCAAATTCTCGAGAACGACACACCTTAGCTATGTGGTTTTTCTTTCCACAAAAATGACACACACAACCTTTTAATCTGCACTCTTTACTCGTGTGGCCGACTCGGCCACAACAAAAGCACTTGACACTACACTTGTTTACGTTGCTCGGCCCTTGGTGCGGTGTTCGCTGTGCAGTTCCCCGGATGTTGCGCTTCCGCCCTTGGTGCCGCCGGCCCCTGCGCTGCCTCTGACTCCCATCCGCTGAAGCCGACCTGCGTAGCTGCCTCCGCCGCCTTGTGTCAGGGACGCCGCATCCTTCTCTGCCGCCTCGATCGCCGTGATGATTTTCATTGCCTTGTCGAAGGTTAGGTCAGCTTCGGATAACAGTTTTTGCTTCGTTGACTCACTTCGGATGCCAGTAACTAAGCGGTTGCGGAGATAGTCATTTAAATTACTCCTAATTTCACAGTAAGCCGAAAGTTTTTTCAACACAGCAACGTACTGCGCAGCTGTCTCATGTTCACGCTGGTCCCTTTGACTGAATTTGTACCTTTCTGCGATAAGGTTAGGTTTTGGACAAAGATGATTTTGCACTATTTTCACCACATCGTCGTATGATTTCGTGCTTGGTTTGTCAGGAGTACACAAATCCCGCAATAAATTGTACGTTTTAGGTCCCACAACAGACAATAACGTACTCACTTTTTTGCTGCTTGCTATTCCATTGCACTCAACGAACAGTTCAAATCGTTCAATATAACTATTCCATGTTTCTTCATTGCTGTCGAAGTTGTCGTTGTTGCCGATGATTCCCGCCACTGTTGTTGTCATCGTTGCACCTTCACCGTCAAAATCTTGAAACAAAGATGATATATTCCAGTCTTCTTCGTGCGAATCGAGTGATGCTTCGTCGTCGGACATACACTACCGGTACGAACACTTTTCCCGGTGACCGAATATGCGACTATTTTGGCGCTAATAAGCCAGAAATACTTCGCACTCGCGTAACTGATCGCCGAATAGCTACCGGCCTCGTCGCCAGTGTCGTGTCTTTAATGTTTGAGGAGCGGCGGGAATAAATAAGACACGCGTTACAATTAAATACCGACCAGACTACATGATCGATGTAGGGTTGACGGGAGCTGGTACTGAACTGCGGAGAAGAGGGAAGATCAGGTGAGCCAGGATGGCTTGGGGAAGTGGCGTGATCATGTAGACCAATCGGGTTACTTTATTATAGTCAGATCATATGACATCACATCAGGTGATGTCAGGTGATGTATGGTCCGATGCAACGGACTCTGCTTGACAACAATTTTACTTTTTGATGTTACAAATTATGAAATATTATTAAATGAGTTTTACAATAACTATTAATTAATTTATGAAAACACCACAGGTTCCTAGAAATTTTAGGAGCGGATTTATTTCATATCCATTACATATGGGAAATTTCTCTAGATACTTTTCAACAGGGCTTGGCAATTTATTGAAAATTGATGTATTTGAAGTAGTCGGCTGCTGTACTATCATGTAGTTTGATGCTGAAGGAGTTTTTTCTTCTAGAAATTTTATAGGCTCAGGATCTGTAGATTTTGTAGGCGAGGATGTCTGTATATTTTGTATCTTTTCTTCTGTCTCGAGATTTTCCCGCTCTTCTTCAATAATTGAGTCGTTTAGCTTCTCTTCAAATTTTGATAGCTCCTCTTCCGATATTTTGGCCCCACATTCTTGAAATTCACCGCTCAGAGTGTCGACTAACCCTTTTATTACCTTTAACTTTTCCTGGTAAGTTTCATCCAATTTAGTTTTACCTAAGTTATCTAGCCTTAACTGCAAATGACTAAATTTAGCCTTTATTTTTGCTATTTGCAGAGGTGTAGGATTTTCCTTGCGATTCTCGATTTGAAGTTGCAGAACATTTATTTTATCCTGCAATTTTTCAAATTCTGTTAAGTCTATTTTCCCTGATAGGTATTTCCCCTGAGGATTTGTAGTAAAAAAAGACCTAAGTTGTTTTCTCAAAGAATCAACATCACTGTGAGTTATTTCTTGATTTCTATTTAACAGTTCATAGGTTAATTCTTCCTTATTTAAATAATTAATATTGTACTTGGCCATATTGCAAAATAGTTACTGATAGGAACAAATTAATTTTAAGCAAAATTTGGTTTCATCACCAAGCAATAAAATTTGACTAATTTCCTTATCACTTTGCTGAGATCTTAGTTTATCAAACCTTTATCTCACCAAACCACATTGTATAGGCCGCATTGTTAGAAAGTTAGCCTAGGCCTATAGTAAATGATTGATAATCTGCCTTGTAGTTGCTGTATCTCAACTACAGATTGGTCAGATGTTTTTAATGCTCTTACTGTTGATGAAATTTATGATAATTTCATTGGCACAGTTTCCCACTATCTGGGAATTTCCTGCCCGTTGAAAAAAGTGAGGAAGAAACCCTGTAAAAAAATGAACTGGGTTACAGATGAAATTAAAAGCATGAAAATACAAGTTCGCAATGTTTATGAAGAGTGGACTTTGACCAGATGTAACAATAAAAAGTTAGCCTATAATCAATTGAAGAAGGAATATAGAAATAAAATTAGAAGTGCCAAATCTTCACTTATCTTTGATGAAATAAGTAATTCAGACAATCCAACTAAAACCTCATGGAGAGTAATTAATAGTTTTAGACCTAAGAATAAATCTGATGATAGTTCAGACATTTGCCTTGAAATAGATGGAGTAAAAATTGATGATCCTAATGTTGTTTGTAATAAGTTAAATAGTCACTTTTTAAGTTGTAATGATAGTAGTAGGCCTAGCTGTTCAAACAGGTATAATGATTTTGGTATTTCTCCAGCATGTGAATTAAATGTTTTTAAACCAGTGACACTGAATGAACTTAGACAGATTGTAAGTTCATTGAAGAACAGAAATTCCAGTGGTTTCGATAGCATTTCTAGTAAAATAGTCAAGGCTTGTATGCAGGAGATTGAACAGCCTTTGTTGCATTTGGTCAATACTTCCCTTGGGCAAGGTATTTTCCCAGATGGTGGGAAGCTGGCTATTGTTAAGCCCTTGTATATCAATCAATCAATCTTTATTGGTCATTTGGCATTCACATGCATTGACAGGTCAAAAAATTCCATGCATATACAATTGGTCATAATACAATAGGCTATCACAGACTTATAATTTCAATGTCAAATAAAAATTAAACTAAAAACATTGACGGAGGCAAGAGTAAGAATTACATAAGATACTTAATTGAACATGCAATAGTCGACATAAATAATGTTATGAAAATTGACTAGCGATGAATGATAATCAAGCAGACAGAGGCAAGAGTAAAAATTACATAAAAAATTTAATTGAACATGCTATAGGTAACCTAATTAATTTAATGCAAATTGACTAGCGATGAATAATAAATTAAGCAGACGGATGCAAGAGTAACAATTACAGTAGGCGCCCTCTAGTTCGGCTTCGGTTGGATCGGCCGCCGGATGGTCCGGCCGGTCCTAATCACCACGCCGCACCGCGAGGGAATGACCTTCGACAGTATTTATCCTGAATCTTTAGTTTCCGGCCGAAGAAGTAAACTATTTATATCAGTTTAGATTACGGACAAGCTTAATTGATGGACACACTTGACCTCAACTAACAAAAGATGTTATTCTTTCAATATGAGGACTTTACAGTGAGATTTGATCTTGGATTTCACTTGTATACAACAAAAGAAAATAACATGTTTCTTAACATTTTTATAGGTTATGATTCAAGTAATACGTGTAACTTAATTCGGCAAATAAATTTCTAGTGTGTTTTTACAGTAAATAAAGAGTTTTTCTGCTCACTTTATATCCTCAGTACGGTATCGGTAAAACCAGTGACGCAATATGACAGTTCAACATAAGAGACGTCAAAATATTTTCTTTGGCAATTAAACACTGTAAATATGTTTAAATAGCGTGTTTTGTTGATTTTAAACATGGGTTTTGGGATTTAATATGGTTATTTTACATTTTGATAGTACATCCGGGTGGTCCGGCCATTTTGTAGTCCGGCCAGGGGTCAGGTCCCGAGGTGGCCGAACTAGAGGGCGTCTACTGTACATAAAATACTTAGTTGAACATGCAATAGGTGACCTACATAATTTAATGCAAATTGACTAGCAATGAAAACTAAATTAAGCACAGAACACAATACAAAAAATAAATAATTTACTAACTAGCCTACTTAAAACTATCAAGCAACACAGATTTGGGCAAATTAAAAAATTCATCAATATGGTAAAAGGGTTGCGGCATAACAGATTAAATAATTTTTTTTTAACTTTCAGGCTTAAATTACAGTCAACATGCTTTGCAATTTTATTAAACATACGAATGCCCATGATCACGTGCCCTGACCTAGATTTCTCTAATCGTACTTGTGGCAAATCAATTTTTCCTCTATGTCTAGTGTTAAAAACACGTACATCACTTCTTAATAAAAATTCATGCTTGTTTTTAAAAATAAAAATTAACAGTTGAAATACATACAAATTTATCACAGTCAATATTCCTAAATCTACAAAAATTGGCCTACAATGAGCCAACCTGTCTGTTTTTGCCATTTTCCTCACTAGTTTTTTTTTTATCAATAGTACTTCATTAACTTTGGTTGAACTTCCCCAGTATATCAAACCATATGACATTACGGATTGAAAAAGGGCATAATAGGCAGATTTAACATAGGCAAAAGGCACATAGTGTATTAGCCTAGACAAAAGAAAGAATGTTCTGGACAGCCTAGTCGTGAGGTGGTCAATGTGTGGGGCCCATGACAACTTACAATCTAAGATCACTCCTAAAAACTTGACATGCTCATCAGACACTATACTATTTGTTACATTTCTTAAACTAAAAATTATTGTTTTTGTTTTGTCATTGTTTAAAAGAAAATTGTTGGTTGCAAACCATTCAGAGACAGTATTCAAAGTATCATTCACTTGTGAACTTAATTCATCTAAGTCTGAATTGTGACACAAAAAGGTTGAATCGTCAGCGTATAGATATGTATTACAATGAACCGATCTTGGCAAATCATTAATTGAAACTAAGAATAAAAAAGAGCCAAGTATTGAACCTTGTGGGACCCCACAGACCACCTCACCCACAGACGACCACTCACCTCCGACACAAACAACTTGTCTTCTGTTCAGGAGGTATGATCTCAGGAGGCTAAGAGCCGCACCTTCGACGCCATAAAAACACAGCTTATTCAAAAGCGTTTCATGGTCTACGCAGTCAAAGGCCTTGCTTAGGTCACAAAATGTGACCCAAGCAAAGCCCCCGTTTTCAAAAACTTCATAAATTTTGCCAAGCAAAGTGCCAATGGCATCAGAGGTACCTCGGGCCTTCCTGAAACCAAACTGTGAATCTGTAATCAACCCATGAGACTCAAAGAACCCACACAGTTGATTGAACAGGACATTCTCCATGACTTTTGAGATTGTCGGTACCAGCGAAACTGGCCAATAGTTGGCTGGGTTCTCCCTGTCCCCCTTTTTATGAATTGGAGTTATCTTTGAAATTTTCATACAGCTTGGAAAAATACCCTCACTGAAGCACATGTTTATGACTAAGGCTATATAGTAGGCGCGTTTTGAAGATTCGCCCCCCCAAAACAGGTAGACGAACTGTCCTAATCCCCTGTTGTCAAACAAGGCCTTCGTTAGGGGTGGTCACCGTTGTGCGGGCGGTCACGCGCCTGCATTCCAAGAAAATTCCGCGTAACTTGCATTTCGAATATTGCGATATATATTGTTATGCCAGTAACCGGAATTTCAGGCGGATGCAGAGAGTCCCGGCCGGCCGCCCGTAACAAAGGCACTAAGGCATTGTTTGTCAACAGGGGATTAGGACTGTCCGTCTACCTGTTTTGGGGGGGCGAATCTTCAAAACGCGCCTACTGTACTATAAAAAAGATAGTAAACTCTCACCCCTGAACTATCGTCCGATCTCACTCCTACCAACTGTGTCTAAAATTCTTGAAAAAGCTGTTTGTCTTAGATTAATGAAATATTTTGATGAACATGATTTACTTTTCTCAAAACAGTTTGGTTGTAGGAAAAAATTGATTTTATGGACAAATGCGTCGGGGCTCTGGAGGGGGGGAGATGTTGCAGTCGGCTGCTTCATCGATCTCTCCAGAGCCTTCGATTGTGTTGACCATGAAATTCTTATTAAGAAACTTGAGTGCCTAGGTGTCAAGAATGTAGTTTTGAGTTGGCTTTCATCATACTTAAACAACAGGAGGCAACAGACAACAGTAAATTTCAAACTAAATTCCGGACATCAGAAACAGTTTTTTTCAGATGTTGCCTCGAATAACATGGGCGTTCCACAAGGATCTATATTAGGTCCTGTTCTTTTCATAGTTTATATAAACAATATTTCAGACTTTTTACCACATAATTCCTTGACAATTTTTGCAGAAGACACCTCTTTGCTGACATATAACCGAAATATTCCCAGACTAGAAATAGATACTTTCCATCAGCTCAACACTGCTTCTCAATATTTTTCTGAAATCAACTTGAAAATCAATCCAAAAAAAACAGAGTACATGTTCATTTCAACATCACAAAAGAAAATAAGCTTGGAGAGAGCTGGCTTGTTGTTACCGTCAGTAGTTTTGGACGAGGAGGTACTTGTAAGATCCTCATTCGTAGACTATCTAGGAGTGAGGTTGGACGATAGTCTCAGGTGGTCTGAGCACGTTGAAAAACTGGCTTTGACTTTGACTGCTAATAATTACATTCTAAGAAACCTTGCTGTTTTGAAAAATTTGGCTTTAAACAAATTAGTTTATTTTAGGCTGATCGAAATCTATATCAGGTATTCCATAGTGCTTTGGGGCAGATCAAGTAAAGAAAATTTGAAACACATTTTTATTATTTAAATAAGAGCTATCAGAAATATCAGTGGGCTTAGGCCTCGAGATTCAGTTTCTGGAAAATTTAAAGAATTGCAGATTTTAACCGTACCATCTTTGTATATTTTTGAAGTAATTATGTATGTAAAAGAACAAAAGTTGATTTAGGCTTATAATCATAATTATAACACCAGGAATCACAACATTAATCCATCTGCTCAACATAGTTTAACGCTTTTTGAAACTAAACCTTGTTATGCTGGTAGACAATTTTTTTCACAACATCCCTCAACCACTAAAGAAATAGTAAATCTTAATAGTTTTAAGAACAAGTTAAAAGAATATCTTATAGATAAATGCTACTATGATCTGCCACAGCATCCATAATTTTCTTCCATAAATCTTTAATAATCTCACTTCTATTTTCACTCCATCCTTTTTCAATTTCTTGTCCGAATACCATCACCTACCCTTTTATCATTTCACCTGATTGAGGACGTCTTGAAGACTGATGCAAGACTGAAATAAAACTAGATTAGAGAGAAGATAAGACTAGATTAGAGAGATTTACTTAGATGACGGGTCTCATGCCATTTTTTTGGTCAACGAGGCGGACACAGGAGGTAACAAGGTAACAGGTTTTTTCAGATCCAAATTCACTACTGGATTCAGAAAATCATTTTTTCCATCTTCCGGTAAATTTCAAATCAAACTCAAACATGAGTCCGTTGTCACACAACACTTAACCCAAACATATCACATTTTAACACGACACAAGAAACATTTATTACAAAAGTGCACTTTACTTTACTTCACCCGCGCCGGTCGGTATACGTGTAAAGTGCACTTTTTTGTAATAAATGTTTTTTGTTCATGTAAAAATGTGTTGTGTTTATATTAACTGTAGTATGGAAACAGTTACTCGACTTCATTTTTGAGTTTGGTATTTTATTGAAATTGTCCTGAAGATGGAAATGTGATTTTCTGAAATCGGTAGTCTATTTGGATCTGAAAAAGGTGTTGACTGAGGTTCTATAAACCTGTTTCTTATTTGTCAATATCAGCTTTAGAGGCAATCTCAATATGATTAAACAAAACAATTTTGATGTGAACCAGATGTTTTTTACAGTGCATTCCCAGAACTTTTGCAGCATCGGAAGTTGAGGATTGTGTTGGAAGGAGGGTGGTTGAGGGCTTCTACCATACTTTGTTGGCAACTTACCTGGGTACCAGACGGGCGCGAGGCAGGGTACTATTTCTTCTATTACTTTAAAGAAATAGTAAATTTTAATAGTTTTAAGAATAAGTTAAAAGAATATCTTATATTTAAATGCTACTATGATCTGCCACAGCATCCATAATTATCTTCCATAAATCTTTAATAATCTCACTTCTATTTTCACTCCATCCTTTTTCAATTTCTTGTCTGAATACCATCACCTACCCTTTTATCATTTCACCTGATTGACGACGTCTTGAAGACTGATGCAAGACTGAAATAAAACTAGATTGGAGAGAAGATAAGACTAGATTAGAGAGATTTAGAAGATGACTTCTACTTGATGACGGGTCTCATGCCATTTTTTTTGGTCAACGAGGCAGACACAGGAGGTAACAGGTAACAGGTATCAGCAGAGTGGTGCAAAAATCTGTACACCCATCAACAGCCAATTAGGCGTACAAATTATTAAATTTTATATACAGCTAGGTTTGGGCAGAATTATTGAATGTGGTCAGTGAAATGACTTAGGAGGCCAAGATTTTTGGGTGGAATAGTTTATTGTCCATCTTCGAATTGTTAAAGGTAGTTATTTCAACTAAAACTAAATTAGACTGATCTTACTTGAATTTTGAATCTGGGGTATCGGCACTGTTCTTATCCAAATATAACAGGAATATTACTGGAATCTTAGAGGAGTAGTACAGGAACTCGTCTGTAAACATCAAACAAATAGAAATAATAATTGCTATAAGTAAGTGTTCTAAAAAAATAAAGGAAATAATGACTTTACAAACCAAATGCGATCTATAATAAGTTGAAGACAGAATGTTACAACATGATTTTACTAATGACAAATTTTATAAAATGCATATGAAAAACAATTGCTTTATTTTCACAAATTAGCTGAACTAAAAGTTTAATTTAATTACTCAATTCAACTGACTTTAACATTGCTAATTTTAAAATATAACTTATTAATCTATTTACATAATCACGAGTATCTAACAATCTAGTGCCACCCCTTACAAGAAATGAAAAGGATAACCGTTTTGTTTCAAAAATTCAACTCACTAATTAACTCCACAGACTACCAACATGACAACAGAAAATGGAGTTCCTGATCCAAGGTAATATATCATATTTACATACAGGGGTGCTGAAAAGTCCCGGAACGGCTAAATATTTTTTGAACCGAATTGGTTTGAGAAATCAAACTTTGCACATTCACTCCTATGTAAAAAAAACTACTTTCTGATGTGTTTATTGACTCTTGGCCCCCAGAGGGGGACGGCCCACAAGGAGTCGGTTCAAAATCTTAAATGTAAGCACTGTGTAAGCAACATCATTTTAAAGGGCTAATGAAGTAGAGTTCAATGCCGCAAACCGCACTTCAAAAGGTTCATTCATTACAAAATGGCGGCTGATCAAAAATCTAAAGGAAATACACAGTGTTCGCTTAAAGATTGTTTAAAAATTGTTTGCAGACTATGTCTGAAGGATCTCAACTCCGGAATTGTATGTCAGACCTAAAAGCCTATCTTTTAGGGTGCCGTAGAGGATATTACCTCCAAGGGGGGATGACCCACAAGGAGTCGGTGCAAAATTTTTAATGTAAGCTTGGGTGGATATGCACATCATTTCAAAGGTCTAATCAAATAAAATTCAATGCCGCAAACCACATTTCAAAAGGGTTATTGGTTACGAAATGGCAGGTGATTTAAGTTTTCAACAAAAATACATAGGCATAGGGTTCGGCAAGCAATTTGATTTATTCAAACTTTTATTCCACCCCCCCCCCTCCCAACAAACCTAAGCCTATGAATTTTTGTTGAAAACTTTAATCATACGCCATTTTGTAACAAATTAACCTTTTGAAGTGCGGTTCGCGGCATTGAACTCTACTTGATTAGCTCTTTAAAATGATGTGCATATCAACCTATGCTTACATTAAAGATTTTGTACCGACTCCTTGTGGGTCATCCCCCCTTGGAGGTAATATCCTCTACAGCACCCTAAAAGATAGTTTTTTAGGTCTGACAAACAATTCCGGAGTTTAGATCCTTCAGACATAGACTGCAAACAATTTTTAAGCAATCTTTAAGCGAACACTGTGTATTTCCTTTAGATTTTTGATCAGCCGCCATTTTGTAATGAATGAACCTTTTGAAGTGCGGTTTGCGGCATTGAACTCTACTTCATTAGCCCTTTAAAATGATGTGCATATTGACCTATGCTTACATTTAAGATTTTGAACCGACTCCTTGTGGGCCGTCCCCCTCTTGGGGCCAAGAGTCAATAAACACATCAGAAAGTAGTTTTTTTACATAGGAGTGAATGTGCAAAGTTTGATTTCCCAAACCAATTTGGTTCAAAAAATATTTAGAAACTTCGCCAGTTTCTTCTCTGTGGAATTTTAAAATTTGAAAACCCATCGAAACTAAATAATTGTATTATTTAACCATTTTTTAAACATCTTTAAATTTTGCCTTCTTTCCGTGGACTGCACAGTTACAGCATTAGTAATAACTATTATGTTTGTTATAGGTATAAGATAACGAACCTTCTCTATTAATGCTCTATTAATATAATAAAGGGTGGTCCAATAGAAATCTTCCAATCTGGTTAGTTTTTACTAGTTAGTGGTGGCAAATGTCTGAAAAAAAATCCAAATCGAAACAAAACAAAAAATTCCATCTTTAATTGTTGTATAGCTCAGTTATTTTGTAGGAAAGATAAGTGAATTTTTTAGTGAACGACTTCTTATATAATTTAAATTTTATAGCAGTTCAGATGAACATATCGACTTAAACCTGAAAGTTAACAAAATAAAACAACGTGCTGTAAAATTAATTACGCTTTAAAAAAAATCAAATACTTTATTTATATTGCTGTTCAATTTTCATTTATTGAATATGACATCGCTCAGGCCACATCCAATGACATAATGCTAACTACTAATTTTTACTACTTATTTTCTTATATTGTTTTCATATCTGCAATAGTGTGAGATATCGAAGCAAAAACTTGCTCTTCAGGTTAACTCCATGTCCAAAACTCAAAGGGTGTTAGGTTCTGAGACCGACAGGCCCAAAAAAATCTCCACTTATTAGATGTCAGTACTAAACAAACGTTGCTTAGAATTCACATAGTAATTATTTTGTATTCCGTTTCCGCCAGGAAATATGAAATAGTTTAAACCACCTGCGATCATGAAACTGGCATTAACTAAGGAATAGTTCACAGCAACATTCACATATCTAACCAAAGGCTGAGCTATAACAGAATAAGGCTAAATTATTGGTCCTATCCAAAAACAAAGATCAACACCTTGCCCTATCTCATCTCCTTCACCCCCAAAATTACCTTTAAAGTTAATTTCTTCGAAAGGTTTTACTTTCTACTTTTGCTTTTCTTTATTTGTTAATTAATTTTTCGGCAGAGATGCATAATTTTGACATGAAGATAGTTACTTTGACCATTCAGGTATATCTAAGACCATTCGCTAATTTTACCTCGTTTCAATCCCTTAAAAATTCCTCTAAAGTTGAATTTTTATTTAATTTTTAATTTTCCTCATGGTTTTTGTTTTTTAGCTAATTTATTCATTAATTGAGGCCCCGATTTTTCTTTCAAGGGACTACTCAGTGTCACCACCTACCTTTATCTAAGGTAATTTCCCAATTCTAACCTCTTTCAACTCCTAAATACAACCAAAAAAATGAAGCGAAATGAGAATTTTTCAAATGCTTGGCATTGTAATGTTTAAACACATACTTTTGTCTCACCCTCGGGCCTCACCAACCTTCTCCTATTCAAATAATTAACCCCACAACCTACATACCCCAACACCAAACACCCCCCCCCCCCCCCCCCAAGAACCAAACACGTTGGGCCGAGAATTTATAAAACTAATCAATTTTTAAAGTTTTAATATTCAACCCCCTCCCCAAGGGACTTTGACCCTCCAGGCTTCTCAGATGTCTTTCGTCAATTGTACCACATACCGACCCTGAAAAAGTTCTCTAAATTTGAACTTGCAATAAATGTTCAATGTCACTCATGTTTTATATTTTTACTAATTTATTCTCTGACTGAGAGACCTAGGTTTTGACCAGGGATCAACCAGTGTTACCCTTCACGTTTATCCGCGGTCATTAGCCATTTTCAACCTTTTTTAACCCCTAAATCAGACCAATAAATCAATCAAATACTTTTCCCTGACCCCCTGGTCCAACCAATTCCTCTAACATTTAATAAATAACCTCCCCACAACAAAAACCACCTCCACCACCACTTACCTACCCTTGAACACCTAAATACATTGTGCCGAGAATTTTTTAATAATTTAATGAACTATCTTTTGTGACTTTTAATATCTAAACGCCCCCCTCAGGAACTTTAACCCTTCTGGTTTATAACATGTTATTTTTCCATATTACCATTTGAACTTGCCATATATTTTAAATTTTACCTGTATTTTTATCATTTTTTTACTTATTTATTCTCAGACTGAGAGACCCGATTTTCGACCGGAGATAAAAAAGTCACCGTTCACATTTATCCAAGGACATCTGCTTTTATCCTGTTTCATCTCCTAAATCCGAGGAATAAAATAAATTAATCAAAAACGTCTTCTTCAAATGTTTGGCAATGTTATTTCTAAACAGTTACATCTGCCTCACCCCCTTGCCCCGACAACTATCTCTTTCAAATAATTAACCTCCCCACAACTAACATTGCCCCCACCACCAACTACCTCAGCCCGGACTCCACCAAAGATACCTTGAGCTGGATTTAAACCGAAAAAATTAATCTTGCCTTGTCTTAATTTCAAAGTCCAAATTCCCCCACCCCACCCTGAGGGACTCTATTCTTAGGCTCTTGAATCAATTTTTTTAAAGGGATTAGTTGGTGTCACCCTCCACCTTTACTCAAAGACATTTGCCACTTTTAACCTCTTTCAGTCCCTAAAGCCGGCCATAAATAAATCAAATTAAGCACTTAAAAATGTACAGAAATGTTTTCCTACTTTTTTCTTACCCCCTGGCCCCCTTCAAAGAATTAACCCCCTCCCCCACAACCTAAAACTCCCTTCCCACTAACTACCTCACCCGGAACGCGACTAAGATACCTTATCACGTTAAGTGCCACGCCGCCCCGATCGGAGCGGCATAGGTAGGTCGGGCGGAGTGACGCGCCGCTCCAACCGGGGCGGCGCCCTGGGTTGTGCAGTCTTTCACCAAATTGCCGCTAGAGTTCACTGGTGGACCTCTAGCGGCAATCTTACGAACTAAATCGGCAAAGTAGATCCCGTGCCTCACAGATGGCGTTGCCGTAGCCTGTATTGCTCCCACAGCCTTCCTAATATACTTACAAATTTGCTCTAAAAACGCCGCCCCGACTGGAGCGGCGTGGTTTCACTTCACGTAAATGTTGTACAATTCATTTGCTGTAACTTAAAAATAGACTGCGAATGCACAACTAATATTAATAATTCACTAAATCTACGTCAGTAAGTGTTATTTTACCTGAAAATTAATTCATAAATATTTTCTAAAAAAACCTAAATCCCATCGTAATTGTTATTTTTGGGTGTGATTGAGAAAAACGTTTTATTTTTATTTTAGACAAATTTATTTACAAAACAAGAACCTAGAACCTTTATGAAGGTTCTAGGTTCATAACCAAGAACCTACAAAACAACTAGAACTGAGTGAAGGTCACGAAGTCAAGGCGGGGGTTGAGGGGTGGTAGGAGAGGGGGAAGACGTGTAAAGCCCGGGGATGTGTACAAAACCATATGTTGTAACCAGGTTTGGCGGGAAACTAAGTTACTGCCAACTTCGCGGGGCAAAATACCCTGAAATACCAAAAGATTACCCGGGGTCCGATCGGGGCGGCACTGATTTTTTCTAGCAACATTTTGCTAAAAAATTTCACTGCCGCCCCGATTGGTCCAAATTTTATTTTTGGTCAAAATCGTAATTTTTTTTATGAAAACCTTATAACTACGATAAACAAGTATAAAAAACATCATATGGTAAAAAAAAGAACTACATTTCTGTTTGGCACTGCGGTAATGTGGCTAAAAAACGGCGTGGCACTTAACGTGTTATACGGAGATTTTTTTACCAAAAAATAACATTAATTTTGTTTTTTTGGGACTTTTCAAAATTCCCCCCTTCAAGGGATGCATCACTGGGGGCCTGGGGCGAGCCAAAGGCAAGTCTAAATAATATACAGACCGATGTGTAACTGACTCACTGATTAATAGATACAAATCCAAATCATACTTCCCAACAAGCTAGAGACTTGAAATTTTGCACAAATTTTCCTTGGAGGGTCAATGTACTGGAAAAATTATCAAAAGTCGACATTTTTTATTTTAACCCTCTCAAAAAAATTACTAAAAAATCGCTAAAAAAGCTTTTTTAAAGAAATGTTATTTTGAGCTCTAGTGGTCGAACGGATGGTCCTATCGAGAAACGGACTGCACCATGTGTCACGGATTTTTCAAGATCTACAACTTTGGTTCAGTGACTCTTTGCCCTATCTCGTCTCCTTCACCCTTAGATTGCTCTAGAAATTTCAATTTTTGAAGATTTTCCTTTGGTTTTCCAGCTCCAGTTGGCTTGATATTAAACGTACAGGGCTGAAATCTGGTTCATATCGTCTGTACAGCATATATGTTACAAATTACCAATAATATAATTAGTTCTTAACATATAAATGCATCTAAAGCTAAAAAATCTTTGAAATTTGCCCCGTTAACCCTCGAGCGGGCGCACGCGGAGTTTTCCTCCGCACGTGTTTTTTATGTTAAAATAAACAGACATAATGGGTGTCGGTGGTCGTGTCCGGCTCCGTACTTTATGTCCCTCATTCCAGGAATTTCCTAAAGCTATTTATACCCCCACCCCCCCCCCCTTGGTACCTCGTTATATGCAATTCAGAGATGATGTCTCAGTTTGCGGAGCGCTCTCTCCCGTTACACAGACACTGATACCTATTTTTAAAATTCATAATAGCAATGGATTTGTAATTATTATTAATTTTTTGGACTTTTTCTTTTGCTTTCGAAAAAAAGAAGCGAAAGGAAAAGTCCAAAAATGTAAATAATAATTAATACATATTTTATGCTAGAAAATTACTTACTATGTTTAATTGAAATATTACACCTACTAAGTTGAACAATTAATTGAATCGACGATGAAATGTGATTCCTAATGAAGTTTGTCAACATTTAAATACAATATTTCGTTATAAAACAAGTAAAATGGGTTAAATTTGCGCAATCTAGTGTTGCGGAGTAAAACTCCGCATGCGCCCGCTCGCGTTTCGCCGGTGAAGCGCCCGCTCAAGGGTTAAACACTCCTGACATGTTCTTTTAAGTTGCTGTTTACAGGACCGTATCCAGCTTTGGCGGGCCCCGGTAAAGGTATTAGAACGGGCCCCTCATGTCCTGGTAATGCCCCCCCCATCAATCGTCACACCGTTGCGAACCCCCTCAGACACATTTTTTATTTTGATGATAATAATATAGTAATATTTATCTACGTTTTGCTTAAATAAATTAGAAAACTATTTTTAATCGGGCCATTCAAGCTTTGTTTTAAATTAAAATCATGAATTAATTCTATAATCGCATAGTTGGCTTGTTAATTGTGCGATTCAAATGACATAGAATATAATACGATTTATTTCTTTTGAAATACGATTTTCATTTGAACAGAAACCCCAAAAGTCGTCAAATGCATTGTACATGTACACAAATAAATTCTTGAACAAAAATATTGCAATTCCTTACATCTTATGATATGACGATTACTATCTATTGTTAAACTGTAGTAAAATATTTTCAAAAAATATAAATATAAAAATAAAAAAATTGTGCCTCCAAAGACATAGCCTGTGTGAAGTTACCTCTCCTTAACATTTGAAATATTCATAAGTACTGTAAAGCATAAAAAGCGAAAAATTATAGAAATGTAACAAAGAACTTGACAGTAAAGAAGTATTATAACAATTAATTATTCTGACTTTAATTAATTACTATACGTGATTTATTAACCTTGAATGGAGAACAACACAACATTTAATATACATTTTTAAATCTATACAATTATAAACGTGTCAATGTCATCATGATTTAACATCCAAAATTTATAGTTGCTTAAAACAAAATCACTTAAACTCTAACAATTTGTTTTGGTATCCTACCTAATATTTCTGGACAAACAAAAGGAAAGCTTCTTTTTCAAACAAATTATATTTATCTTTAGGTTTTATGATTTTGAAAAAAAATCTCTGCAAGATGTGCTGTTTTAATTTTATTTTTACGGTTGAGTCCAGAAAATCCTATACCCGGTAATCCGAAATGCTATTTGGAAGGGCAATGTTCCCAAATCCTGAGTAAAAAATAGGCAAAAACATGCTAAATGGTAAATGGCCTTAACATCGATTGCACGGAAATTGCGGGAGTAATTTTGGGAACGACAATCCCCCGTGTTTACCAACCGCGGGTAAGTAGGGTAGATGAAACTTAGAGATCGCAGGTAACGAGGTAATGTTAGGAATAAAGTTGTAAAAATAGCGAACACCAAGGAATTTACCATCATAGGAACAACTTTATAAAATAAGCAAATGACCGTTTAATTCGATCGGCGTATTAACCGCTCGCGGTTATTCGGTGGGGCAGCGGCGGCAGTAGGTTGCAAAAACGATCGCGTAGTCATGATCAATCCCGGAAAAACGGATCGAGGTAGACTCTGTGAACATCTTTTGCAAAGTAGACTAACGGGCATATAATTTAAGTGTGCATGTTTGCCGATCGCGAGTACCTAGAGAGAGTAGGAATAAATTCAACACTAAATTTAGTTTTTTAGTGGTGTAAAAGTAAATCATTTGGAATAAATTATTTGTAATTATAATGAGTGTTATTAAGAATTAAACATTATAGATATCTGATTTAGTAACTCCGTCCGTCTAGGCCGACGGTTTCTTGAAGTAGATGTTTTGCGGGGCCCGGCTCAGGCCCCCCTTGAGCCCGGGCCCCGGTAAAATTGTCCGAAAAAACCGGTCTGAGTACGGCCCTGGCTGTTTAATGCAGCTTTCATAACTGCTAATGTGTTTCTTATCGGTAAAAATAATAATAATAAATAACTTCTATAGATAAATATTCTTTACAAACAAATTTGATGTTTTAAGCCTGAAAATACTTCAATCGTATGATTCTTTCATGCGCTAATCTATATATATATAAGCCAAAACCCATTGACTGACTGACTGACTGACTGACTGATCACAGTTTCTCAAAAACTATAAGGCTTAGAGCCATGAAACTCAGCACAAATATACCTTACAGGCTCTAGATGCTTACTTAGAAAGGATTTTGCAATATTTTGTCTCTAAAGGCCTAAATATGGTATATTATAAAATGCAATATGGCGGCCACTTTTAGCTTTCAAAGCTTAATTTCTCAAAAACCACAAGACTTTGGGCCTTGAAACTTGGCACAATTATTCTTTATGGGCTTTAGATGTGAAAAAAATAATGTTTTAAAAATATTTTTTCTCAGACGGCTAAAATAGATTATTTGAAAAAATTAAAAATGGCGGCCATTTTAGTTTTTCCTAACTATGGATGGGAGTCCTGTAGAATATTTTCAGGGAACAGAAAAGGTACGAGAACTAATCTACTGAAAGAATAAAATTTAAAAATTTAATGATAAACTTTTTGGGGAAATAGGTTTTTGGCCAAGATATTTACCTCCTACTTTTTCTTACAGTTATCGGTTTATTTTCAAAAACGTGCTAAATTCAGATTGATGTCAAGTCGAAAATCCATCCTCAATGTCTTCTTTGTTTTATATTCCGGGTTATCCTCATTATCTGTTTTGGGTTAATTTATACCATTTGCTAATCATGAGGGGAACATGTGTAGAGAAAGCGTTACACTTTCTCATTTTCATCTAGAGTGGAACTATCAGCTGCATCTTAAGGGTTTAATTGCACGCACATGACCCAAATAAATCAGTCCATTTGTTAATTATTCCTAAGAATTGCACAAGGCAAGGTTTTGGTTATAATTGAAATAAAATGAGCTATCCTTTCAGCGGGCGAAGCTGCGGGTATATCTGCTAGTTGTATTTAAAACAATGATTTTACTTTTAGGTTCTCACTGTTTTCACTTCATACCGGCGACGGCGGTAATGCAGTACGTGCCGAAATCAGATAAAAGAATTAGCAGAATATTATCTGGTCGTGTGGTTCTCTGGTTCAGTTTTACCGCGCTTAGATGTAGGTCTATTCTACGTTATCGTGAAAATGCAGTACGTTTTTGTCGACTTGAAATTTCTCCAATTTTTTTCTATGTAGAATTTTAATATTAGATCACCCGTCGAAACCAAATATTTGTATTATTGAAAGTTAAACATTTTTTAACAAATCTTTAAATATTGCCTTCATTCCGTGTATTGCAGTGTTTCAGTACCAGTAACAACTATTATGTTTGTTATCAGTAAAAGAGTAACAATCTCTCTCTATTAATGTCCTATTAATATAATGACGGGTGGTAAAAAAATCTTCCAGTCTGGTTTGTTTGTACTAATTAGTGATGGCAAAGGCCTGAACAAAATCTATATCAAAACATTGGAAAAACCGATCTTTGTACTGATATTTGTATTACTCAGTTAATTTTTAAGCGAATATTGTAGAGAACGACTCTTTATTTAATGCCATGTTTTCTAACAAAGGTGGTTATCGAAGCAAAAACCTTGCTCTTCAGGTAACTCAACGTCCAAAACTCAAAGGGTGTTATGTTTGGAGACCAGACAGGCTCTTGTTAGGAGTCACTGCCAAACAAACATTGCTTAGAATTAACATAATAATTTTTTTTGTATTCTGTTTCTGCCTGGAAATCCGAAATAGTTTAAACCACCAGCATTACTGAAAATGGCATTAAATAAGGAATAGTTCACAGCAACACTCACGTCTCTAACCAACAAATAGCTGAGCTGTAACAAAATAAGACTTAACTAGTTATCTTATCGAAAAACAAAGATCAATACTGTATTGAAATAAAGTTTTCAACACTCTGTTTTTATTTTTGGATATTTTGCCCTATCTCTTATCTTTCACCCATAACATGGGCCCTTAAAAAAAGTTGTTTTTTAATTTCCACTTTATTTTTTAGTTATTTTTTTTATCTTGATTAAAAGTTTTGACATGACGAGAGTCAGTTTTACCGTTCAGGTTTAGGTCCCATCAAAGGTCATTCGCCAATTTATCCCGTTTCAACCCCTAAAAGAGTCCTAAAGTTGAACATTCATCAAATTTGAACTTTCCTCGTGGTTTTTTCAAATATTCTTAAATATTTTGATTAGGATTTTTGCGGACATTTGCCATCACTGATTAGTAAAAAACAAGTTTCACGACGTTTCGGGATCTGGAATCTGATCCCGTCTTCAGGTGGAAGAAAACCTAGAACATAACAAGATTAGTAACACATAGCCAGGAAAACCTGGACAAAAACACAGCTAAAACAGAGAACTGTAAAAGCAGTCACGAAAACACTAGCTGAAAAGAAAAACAATAACACAAAATAACACAGGAATCACAAGAATCAAGAATCACCAGACAGGAGAGAGCACGTCCACACCCAATCAGAGCTGAGCTGAGACTGGTAGGAGGACAGCAAATGGCGGCGGCAACGGAAATGGCGGCGGACACGGCCAACCAAATCACGGCGCGCTACCGGTGGCGAAAACCTGAAACAGAGACATGTGATATGCAAATTCCGTGTGTCTGTTTGTGTTTATTAGTTAATTTTTAACCTGATTTTGCCCCTTGGCCTTGCTACGGGTTAACATGTTGTGAGAATTTTGAACAGAATTGTTAGTAATTACCCTATTTGCTGACACTTTATTTTCCCTGTCTTTCAATTCTTTGTTTAATATTGGTAGCCATACTGGCCTTATTTCAAGTGAAGATTGACTGATTGGTTGGTCTGCTAGTTTTATGTATGAAGCTTCAATTAGTTTTCTTTTGAAAAAATGAGGTTCGCGGTGTACTATTTTTGCTTCGTCAAAATTCATCTGGTGATTTTCAGACCAGCAGTGTTGAGCAATTTTTTATTTATCCACTAAGCCCTTCCTCGTGTTATCTTTGTGTTCTTTGATTCTAACATTTAAAGGTCTTTTTGTCTCGCCATAATACGGCCTAGAACAACTATTGCAGTTTATTCTGTAAACACAGTTTTTTGATCCCTGAGTGCCATTTTTTGGTTTGGTTTTTACGAGACATTGCCTAAGAGTGTTTTGTGTCCTAAACGCGGTTCTAACTTTGAACTTCCTAGCAACTCTTCTAATTTTTTCCGATAATCCCGGCACATAAGGGATTGACATAGGAACGAATTTTTCAGTGTTTTCTGACTCATTCTGTTTAGCCCTACGGTTTTTGCACTTTCTTATTACGGATTGAGGGTATCCATTCTTAGCCAAATCTTGCTCTACTTTTTTGATTTCCTGATTTAATCCATCTTGATTTGAGCAAATGCTCTTTGCTCTGTCAAATAATGAGTAAGCTACCCCTTCTTTGACAGATTTTTGATGGTTTGATTGAAAATTTAAGTACTGCCCTGTGTGTGTCTTTTTTCTGAAAACAGTTGTCCTAAGCGTGTCCCTATCCTTTTCTACGCACACATCCAAAAATGCTAGTTTGTTTTGGACTTCCTCTTCCATTGTTAGGCGGATGGAAGGAGAAATACTGTTAAGATGCCCTAAAAAGTCTTTTAGTTCATCGTCTCCATGCGGAAATACCACGAAGGTGTCATCGATGTACCTCCACCAAATCTTCGGTTTGAGTTGAGCCAAAGACAAAGCCTTTTGCTCAAACTCCTCCATAAAGATATTAGCAAAGATGGGCGACAATGGCGACCCCATGGCCATCCCCTCATCTTGACGGTATAATTTACCCTCTAGTTCAAAATAGTTACATTGAGTGCATAATTCAAGCAGTTCCATAATGACATTAACAGGAAGTTTAGTACGTTCAGTTAGACTTTTATCTTTTTCGAGTCGAGACTCGATTATTTTTAAGGTTTCAGGAACTGGGACATTCGTGAACAGACTTTCAACATCAAAACTAACCAGCTTATCCGTCTCAGCCAGCACTATGTCCTTTGACTTTTCAACGAAGTCTTTAGAATTTTTTATGTACGAGTCAGTTTTTCCTACCAATGGTTTCAGGATGTCCAGGAGGACTTTAGACAGTTCCCTACACGGTGAGTCGCGAGAACTAATTATAGGCCTAAGAGGTACATCAGTTTTATGAATTTTAGGTAACCCATACATGTGTGGGATTTTCGAGTGATGCGGTGTTAAACGAGTTCTTTGTTTATCAGAAAAAAACTGTTTATGCTTCCTAAGAGTGCTTGCAACTTTACGCTCGAAACTTTCTGTAGGATCTTTATTTAGTTCAGTATATTTACCAGCCTGGAGAGTTTCCAATATTTTCTCTTTATATGTTACTGTGTCCAAGACAACAGTTGCGTTCCCTTTATCCGCGGGCAATATTTTGATAGTATCATCTTTCCCAAGGATAGATACTGCCTTGATTTCCTCTTTCTTTAGGTTGGGCTTTGGGACAGGAATTTTATTCAGTAAGATGCTGGCCTCGCACCGAAACTGATCCCCCTGAGTCTCAGGGAGCTGAGACACAGCGGACTCAATCCCCATAACAAAGTCAAGCGCCCTCACTGATTTAGGCACAACCGAAAAGTTCAGCCCTTTAGACAAAACGGAAATTTCATTTGAATTTAAATTTCGTGAAGAAAGATTCACAACCTGATTATTTGCATCATTAATCTGTTCATCATTTTGAGAGTTATTACTAATTTCGACAGGTCTTAATTTTTCTAGCTTTGATTGTTGTCTGGATTTAATATCAACCGATTCTTTGTCAAACCTATTTTGGATGCTTTGAAAAATGTTCTGAAACTCAGAACCAATTAAAGTTGCCAATTCAGATTTGTTATTTTCAATACTGATTTTGAGGGTTCTCTTTTCCGTACGATGAAAGTTTATTCTTTCAATTACGAGAGATTTTGAAGCTGCAGACATTATTTTGCTGGCTTTAAAACTACTAAAAGGAGGTTTAATTCTGAAACTCTGCGGAATTAGATTTTCGAGTTTGCACTTAGTGAGAAAAGTTAAATGGTTGGTGTGCCTAGCCAACTTTAGGTGCATTTGTTCAAGTTAACTTAATTGATTACTTACTCCGGGTCCGTACCGAGAATCAATTCTTTGTTTGAAATTCATTGTTGGTGATGGTGATTTTATATTTTGATTAGGATTTTTGCGGACATTTGCCATCACTGATTAGTAAAAAACAAGTTTCACGACGTTTCGGGATCTGGAATCTGATCCCGTCTTCAGGTGGAAGAAAACCTAGAACATAACAAGATTAGTAACACATAGCCAGGAAAACCTGGACAAAAACACAGCTAAAACAGAGAACTGTAAAAGCAGTCACGAAAACACTAGCTGAAAAGAAAAACAATAACACAAAATAACACAGGAATCACAAGAATCAAGAATCACCAGACAGGAGAGAGCACGTCCACACCCAATCAGAGCTGAGCTGAGACTGGTAGGAGGACAGCAAATGGCGGCGGCAACGGAAATGGCGGCGGACACGGCCAACCAAATCACGGCGCGCTACCGGTGGCGAAAACCTGAAACAGAGACATGTGATATGCAAATTCCGTGTGTCTGTTTGTGTTTATTAGTTAATTTTTAACCTGATTTTGCCCCTTGGCCTTGCTACGGGTTAACATGTTGTGAGAATTTTGAACAGAATTGTTAGTAATTACCCTATTTGCTGACACTTTATTTTCCCTGTCTTTCAATTCTTTGTTTAATATTGGTAGCCATACTGGCCTTATTTCAAGTGAAGATTGACTGATTGGTTGGTCTGCTAGTTTTATGTATGAAGCTTCAATTAGTTTTCTTTTGAAAAAATGAGGTTCGCGGTGTACTATTTTTGCTTCGTCAAAATTCATCTGGTGATTTTCAGACCAGCAGTGTTGAGCAATTTTTTATTTATCCACTAAGCCCTTCCTCGTGTTATCTTTGTGTTCTTTGATTCTAACATTTAAAGGTCTTTTTGTCTCGCCATAATACGGCCTAGAACAACTATTGCAGTTTATTCTGTAAACACAGTTTTTTGATCCCTGAGTGCCATTTTTTGGTTTGGTTTTTACGAGACATTGCCTAAGAGTGTTTTGTGTCCTAAACGCGGTTCTAACTTTGAACTTCCTAGCAACTCTTCTAATTTTTTCCAATAATCCCGGCACATAAGGGATTGACATAGGAACGAATTTTTCAGTGTTTTCTGACTCATTCTGTTTAGCCCTACGGTTTTTGCACTTTCTTATTACGGATTGAGGGTATCCATTCTTAGCCAAATCTTGCTCTACTTTTTTGATTTCCTGATTTAATCCATCTTGATTTGAGCAAATGCTCTTTGCTCTGTCAAATAATGAGTAAGCTACCCCTTCTTTGACAGATTTTTGATGGTTTGATTGAAAATTTAAGTACTGCCCTGTGTGTGTCTTTTTTCTGAAAACAGTTGTCCTAAGCGTGTCCCTATCCTTTTCTACGCACACATCCAAAAATGCTAGTTTGTTTTGGACTTCCTCTTCCATTGTTAGGCGGATGGAAGGAGAAATACTGTTAAGATACCCTAAAAAGTCTTTTAGTTCATCGTCTCCATGCGGAAATACCACGAAGGTGTCATCGACGTACCTCCACCAAATCTTCGGTTTGAGTTGAGCCAAAGACAAAGCCTTTTGCTCAAACTCCTCCATAAAGATATTAGCAAAGATGGGCGACAATGGCGACCCCATGGCCATCCCCTCATCTTGACGGTATAATTTACCCTCTAGTTCAAAATTAAACTCAAGGGTTAAATAAGGAATAGTTCACAGCAACACTCACGTCTCTAACCAACAAATAGCTGAGCTGTAACAAAATAAGACTTAACTAGTTATCTTATCGAAAAACAGAGATCAATACTGTATTGAAATAAAGTTTTCAACACTCTGTTTTTATTTTTGGATATTTTGCCCTATCTCTTATCTTTCACCCATAACATGGGCCCTTAAAAAAAGTTGTTTTTTAATTTCCACTTTATTTTTTAGTTTTTTTTTTAATCTTGATTAAAAGTTTTGACATGACGAGAGTCAGTTTTACCTTTCAGGTTTAGGTCCCATCAAAGGTCATTCGCCAATTTATCCCGTTTCAACCCCTAAAAGAGTCCTAAAGTTGAACATTCATCAAATTTGAACTTTCCTCGTGGTTTTTTCAAATATTCTTAAATGATAGACCCAAGTTTTGACTTGGTATTACTCAGTGTCCCCGCCCACGTTTAAGCGAAGTCATTGGCCATTTCTCACCCCTTTCAACCCCTACATACAACCAATAAATGAAGCAAATTAAACTATTTTCAAATGTTTGGCATTGTTCTTTCTTCTTTCTTCACAAATACCCACCACCACCATGAATCCACCACCACCATTCACCATCATGAATCCACCATATTGGATAATACACAGTTTTTGAAAATTTAAAGATGGTGTTGTGACACATCATTATACACGTTACAATGCTGAAGTACGTTTTTGAAAATTTTGATTGTTAAAAAGATATGCTCCAATGAAAATTCACCCCTATAAACTTCTTATTGATGTTTCACACTTTTGATAATTTTTTAAGATTCTTTTTCTTTTATCTCCAGTCCTATTATAAGGTATCCATATAGTTTTGGTTTTTAAAAACTCATTAATATTCCGGTTTTAATTCCAGATATTGATCAATAAACTCGGACAAGTTAGTGACGAACTATTAAGCTCCATGAGACATGAAATTCCATTTTTTTAGAACTTGTCTTTAGTTAAAGGTTTTATCTCAGGTTCTAAATAAGTCATGAGGTTTATTATGGTCTCAAATTATTCAGTAAACTATCAGCTTTCATTTTAGCTTACACTCAATGAAATCAGACAGATTTTAAATGGCTCAAATCTTTTATCAAAAGTAAAATTGTGTTTTTGGTATACATTTTTTTGTTTTAAGACATATTTCCTGTTAAATAGAAGATGTGAATCACGTTTAGGGGTTAACTAACTCAGTATATTCATGGCTTTAATATAACGTTGTGGTTTTCTGCAATCAATTGTAACGTGCCTTTAAGAGGCCTAGAGAAAGTTCAAAGTCACTCAAAGTTGATTGGTGAAAGTTCGGATGTCGAGAAATAATACACAAGTTCCAAAGTAACAAAGTTTATTAATATTCCAAAATTCATATAAATATCACAAATACATCATAAAGCTTCATTAGCCCTAAACATTTTAATATTCCTAGGAAAATAAACCTTTATATGGTAAGGTCAAAGTTGGCAAAAGGCCAGAGCGATTCATAAAAAAATGCAACAAGTTTCTTTGAAAATTCAAATAAATTCAACAGACAATCAAAGTTAAGTTATTACAATATTTAAGACTTTACCGTAAGTTGACATAGGCCTACAGTGAAATAAAAATAAAAAAAAAATTTAATTATCGAGGCAAGATAATTAAGAGTCACAAGTTAAGGAAAATTGACAAGTTACATAAAAAATAATAAATTCAATTCAGTTAATTCTTTCACATATAATTATTAATTAATTAGTCCTAAAGAATATTTTGACTGCACAATAAATTTAATTTTCAAGACAAAATGTAAAAGGGGCTTCTTCCAAATAAACGGCTGTTGGATGCCAGACTAGATTTCACCTGACTAAGAGCAGCCCCAATATAAAAAATTACAAGTCAGGTCTGAAATAATAAATGGATTAAAACACTTAAGATTATTTTAAGTTAGTCCGGGCCGTAGGCCTAGGCCAAGCCCGCTCGGGGGAGTGCTGAAATCGGCAGCTAGCCCCGAGCCGAAGAGGACCGAATCCCCCCGACCCGGGACTAACCTCAACCTAACCTAACCTCAAAATATATATATATATTTAGCCTACACAGATTTGACATCTAATCACAAAACACAATTAGCCTACATAAATTCGACAACCATACAAATACTACATAAAAGCTGGAAATAGGTTAGGCCTTAATTATTCTTGCATCGCTGATCCGCTGAACCAAAGTCCAAAACATAAGCACTGCTGCCGAATGAATTCACTTCCAAATTTAAAATTGCCTTTACATTGGATGCTGAGTTTGGGTAAAAAAAATCTAACGGAGAAATGTAATTAAAAAATAGGCTAGCCAAATTTAATAAAATTTTAATTGCAGTTAATTTCAAATGAGGATTTTAAACTGTCACTGTTATTTGAACTGAGTTTATGGGCCGTTGTTTCTATTGGAGTTTCCTGCTGCAAGCTGAATAAAGGATGGAAATGACCTGTGTAATCGGAGTGAAGCGCAGAGATCCGAAGGTTGAATGCCCACTGCCACAGGTCAGTTGAGGTCCAGGTCTACAGGTCAGCCGATCAGCATCGTACGCCAACCCCAGGAGGAGCGATGTCAGGTCAGCTTGCTATGATGTCGGAGTCACGTCTCGGTGTCATGTTGGTTTTAGGTCAGCTCCGGGAGCCCTGTGACAATTAACCAGTGCAAATTAGCCACAAGCAGCCTATAGGCCTGATAAAATGAAAGGCAGTGCTTGACAATTTATCTTGAGGAAGTTTGGCCTAACCTTAATTTTTTGTAGCCTAACCTAACTAATTCCTACATCTGATTCACAAACAAATAACTATCAATAAATGACAAAATTTACATAAAATCACAACTATAATTTGATTTCACTCCTTATTACACATTGACATCAGATTTAATGATGAACCAATTTAATTATTACATTAGGTACTCGATGGGGCCATGTGGTCAAACAGGAAAAATGCAGGGATTTTCAGGATTGTGCAGGGAAATTTTCAGGACCAAGTCCTCTGAGAAAGCTGACTAAAACAACATTTAATACTCAAAATCGACCAAAAACACTGACTTTGCTTTCTTTTCACAAATTCAAAACGAATAAATACATTTCCCTTCTACACTCATTTTTACTTAACCTTTTACGAACTTGCAATCATGAAACAACACGTGGCAAGCAACGCTGAGAATTTACGCTAACTTTAACAACTTACGATTCAACGATCAATTGCTTTTAATGTTCACAAATAAACATAAAACAATAAATTACAACCTTCTCAGTAGTTTAACCATGTGAATCCAAAGATCTCACAATTTCATCACCCTTTACACTCAGCCCTAGCCCGGACTAAAAAGTGACTTTTACTTTAATTACAAGCAAAATCAAAACTAGATCATTGAAATTCACTTACCCAGCAGTAACGGTTATTTAGTTCATGGCGACGAAAAGAATATGATCACTCACTACATTAATTGTATACAAACTTTTTGTAGATAACATTTTCGCCAACGAAATAACCTCACTGTCTGTCTTCGGTCCCGTGTCCTGTGTTCGACTGGTTGGCTGGGTCGATCCAGTTCCAGAACCCAGGTCGATTCACTTCAGTCCAAACTTGACGCTGGTTCCAAAACCTTTGACCCCCCCCCCCCTTCTCAGCATTCCGATGACAATCCGTCTGTCTATTGTTCGCTCGGTTTGAAGCCAGCAGCGAAATGCTTGACTGACAGTGTCGGGTTAAATCTTTTAACACGGCACACAATGTAAAATTCAACATTTCAGAAAGTTATATTTAGACCAAGACTGATATCTCTAGTTCTAAATAAGGCCTGCTGTTGTGGATGGTTTTAAAACACTCAGTACAACATCAGCTTTTGTTTGTGTCTATGATATATCAATCAAGCAATTTAAGAGTTTGCTATGATCTGCTATTCAGCATGAAATAAAAAAAAATTTGTGTCGTAATTAGCTGTATATAGTTTGTCACTAACTTATTCAATTTTAATTGATCAGTATATCACATGAAGGCCAGTACATCACTATTTTAAGACCAAAACTAACTGCATAGCCTATTTAGAACTGAAGTTGTTAGAAAAATAATCCTGAAAAATATTCAAAGTGCAAAGTGTCTATAAGAAATATACAGGGTGATTCAGTAAAGCGTAGTGGGCTATGCAGATTCAGAGTAGTATAACATTATTTTATCTCGGCTTAGTTTAACTGTAATCCGTCATTTTTTTTTTCACAAAATAATTTTTAATTGAAGAACGAATTGTTGTTACATAATGAAACTTGATATACAATTTTACAACCATAAAAACCTATAACAGGAAAGAAATTTTTTTTGCAACGTTTAAACCAAGCATCTACTACGACTAAGCAAGTGCAAGTTTATAGCACTTACTTCCTGACTGTAAGTACTATGAGAATTTCCGGACGGCTCTAGTACTTACTCTGAATCTTTATTCCCATCGAAGCTACCTGCGCTCTAGTATGTATTAGCATTGATTATATATATTCTAAATAGATGCAAAACCTAATGGCGATTCATGTGAGCAAAGACGCTAGAGCTACCTGGCGAGAGCGGTCAGAAAATCGAGGTCGGTAAACAGTATTGTGCAGCTTGTCGCCAATGAGCGATTGTTGAATTAGACAGAATAAATAATACACTTGCCGCCAAAAATAATGTACTTGATTCATCTAAACTATTTCTACTTATAAACAGAAGATGGATACGCGGTTTATTTTTAAAACCCGTGGTAGTAACTTAGATATGGTACAGTTAAATGTTTGACTCTCAGTAACTACCTATTGTTATATTTCAACTACACCCTGGCTGAATACATTGTTTTCTGGTGGCGCTATCTTTTGAGGACTGTCATAACTACGTTAAAACTTTGCGTCTGTTCTTGTCCATTGGGCTAGCAGTCTACTACAGGTGTATTGTCAATGGTATTAGCTAGAAAGTACTAGGTTTTATTCACACCACTCAATTTGTGTTTCAGATTGTCTACATGACATCAGGTCCTTCTGTTACTTCCGTTGGCTCAACCATGAAGAAGTTGATTCGAGACTCCCTTTCCCTTTAGGTCATCAAATCTCTCTTTAGTTTTGATGCAAGTGTAATTTTACACCTTAAATGGTTTATTTATCCTCACTAGTTTCAAAAATACAGTGTGCCATGTCCAGTCAATCCTGGCATGTTATGTAGTAACCCTAAAGTATATTTACTTTTGTTAAATATAAGCTCATTTTTGCAATATTAAGTGCTGTAGATTTTCAAGGCCAATGTAAAACTGTTGTTCCACCATTTTACATCATTTTATGTCAATTGTATTTCATTTATTTAATTGTTCGATAAATTTACATATTTTTAAACAGTTGGCTTTATTTTTTATATGTGATTGACAGATTTTAATAATGTAATTAAATTAACAATCTTCTGTTTGTATGTGATAGCTGTTCATATATAAAGAGTGTTATTTTCATTTATATGTTGATCTAATTTTTAGTTTATTAAGTCTTTTTTAATTGTTTCGAAAAGCTGATCCTGTACAATTTTTCAAAGTAATGTATTTTTAATAAGATGGTTATTATAATTTAAAATCAATATTTTCCATTAATTTTTTTAAAGATCGTATGTATTAAATTATGTGTAATGAAGTAAAGAAAGTTCTTTGAAAGTTTTATTTTCAAGTTTTCCCCTTTAAAGTACCTGAAGACTGGAGTTGACTTTGGAATAAGACGGCGGGGAGTTTGCCTCAAGCCTCCCCCTTATGGTTAACAAACCAAACAAACCTAATGGTTTATTAATTTTTCATTTCAAACTTCTAATACTTTATGGCCCACTGTGTTACCACACTCCAGAAATTGATTTAATAAAATTATCTTCATTGTAATATATATAAATATTAGGGATGGTCGGGTCCCGAAATTTCGGGAAATTTTCGGGAAAATTAAATTCCCGATTTTCGGGCGGGATTTAATTTACTTCGGGAAATTTTCCGGGACGGGATCGTTTTAGCGATCGCAAATAAACAGCGGGGTGTAGCTTCGCAAACCTCGTGATCGGCCGCAGAAAACGATCTTGCGTATTTTCTGATCGCGAATAAACAGCAAATCCAGCTTTGCAAAACTCGCGGTCGTCCGTTAAAACCTATGTGCGTATTTGCCGATCGTAAATAAACGGCAAATGCGGCTTTGCAAATCTCTTGATCGGCCGCGAAAACCATCGCGCGTATTTGCCAGACGCGGATGAACGGCAAAAATAGATTAGCGTTGTTCGCGAACGGCCACGAAATACGCTAGCGCGTGTCTGTCGATCACGTATTAACGGCCGATGTAGCTTTACGGAACTCGTGATCGGCCGTGAAAAACGATCGCGCGTATTTACCGATCACGAATAGACGGCAAATCTAGCTTTGCGGAATTTACGAACGGTCGCGTCTTTGCCGATCGCGGATTAACGGCCGATGTTGCTTTACGAAACTCACGATCGTGCTTATTTGCCGATCGTTGATAAACAGCAAATGTAGGATTGCTAACTCGCAATTGGGTGTGAAAAGCAATCTTAGTTATTCACTGATAGCGGTTAATCAACGGAAACAACTTGCTATCAGGCGTGACAGTGATGATTGTTCATACTGTCGGCCACGTTGGTCTGCTACAAATTGCGGTTTTGCCCATTGATTCAATTTTCTAAACTAATTCAGATGTCTTTGAATCCCAGCCAAAAGAATGATTAGTTTTCATAAATAAGTAAAAAAATTGACAAAAGTAAAGACTTTGAGACTTTGAAGAAATTTCTAATACATAGGTAATGTCTTATGTAACTTGAGAAATATTAAGTTTGGGAGTTGTGAACTTCAAATTTATAATTTTAAGCTTGGAAACACTTGTGTTATGGTTGTCATCTTGAAACTAAATTTATTTTTAATTTTTTTTACCGTAGTTTAAAGTGCTGGAAAAATTATGAGTCATAGAGTCATTTCCTAAAACAAGAACTCCAAAGCCCAAAGTTTATGAAAATACAATAACATGTTTACTGATTATACATGACAGTATATTGTCAAGATGCAATGACCACTCTAGTATTTTATTTTTGGCTTTTTGGAAACCAAACAATAAAATAAAAAGCAGAAACTTAAAAACTTAAAACTTGTGTTTCTATCAAACGTTAAAAAATGCATATTATATTTATTTACTACTTTTTTTAATATTATTTCTATTTTTCAATGCATTCAAATTCGAAATTATAAAAATTCAAATTTAATGAAAAATAATGATAAATAAACAATACATTTTATTTACCATTTTTTTATGTGTTTCTAATGTTTGCTATTTTGTCAATTGCATATAAATTAGTATTTTTTCACTTGAATTTATTTCTTGAAATTTTTTAAGTTGGGACGGTACAAACATTTATCTATGACGTTGATTTTAACCTAATGCTATAATTGTAATAAAGAAAATAAATTTGTGAACGAGCATTTCCCGAAGATTTAGGGAAGACAAAAATCCCATCCCGTCCCGTCCCGTATTTAAGAGGGAAGAAAAAATCCCGTCCCGTCCCGTCCCAAACTGAAAATCCAATCTCGTCCATCCCTATTATTTTGTCAGTTGCATATAAATTAGTATTTTTTCACTTAAATTTATTTCTTGAAATTTTTTAAGTTGGGATGGTACAAACATTTATCTATGACGTTGATTTTAACCTAATGCTATAATTGTAATAAAGAAAATAAATTTGTGAACGAGCATTTCCCGAAGATTTAGGGAAGACAAAAATCCCATCCCGTCCCGTCCCAAATTTAAGAGGGAAGAAAAAAATCCCGTCCCGTCCCGTCCCGAAGTAAAAATCCAATCCCGTCCATCCCTAATATGAAATAAAGCCAAAATTGTGTTTTGCAAACAAGTTATAAAATTTAACATAAGTAAAAAAGTATTAGATTATTTTCCTATTTAATTAAATTCATAATTATTAAAAATTGAACATGTGCAAACACTTGTAGCATTGACTTTACATCTCTTGAGACTTTCCATTCTGTACAAAAATCTGTTGCCAACAAGCGTAGCGGATTTCAGCCGAACTAGTCGGGTAAACCCTCCCATGCAGTGTTGCTCCTAGCGGCCATGGCTTGAAGCTCGTCGGCTCCGTCCTCAGTGCAGCACGCGCACACGTGGCATGACGTAACTGACATGCGTATCCCCTATCTCCCCACACCCCGCTGCTGCTGCTGCGCCAGCACCGCCAGCCTACCTTCTCCTCGCCAATGTTTCTATTTACGATTCCGTCGCCGCCTCCAGGCCCAAGCCTTGCGCTCGGAATTCATAGAGTAGGACAGAGCCCAAGAATAGGAAACAATGAAGAATTTATTCATTCTTTCCTATTTATGTTGGTAATCATTAGAAAAAATATAAAGCTTGTCATTTACCTTGAGGGTGTTATTTTAAACACTCCTCAACCACCATCATTGAAGGAACAACAACACAAACTACTAACATTTGAAGAATAATTGTTGTGTATTGTTTAAGAATACAATTAATTGGTAATATTTGTTACTATATGAAATTCCCCAAGTAATCTCCTATACCTTTTTATAAAACCAAGCAAAAACTGTTTTGATGTAAAATGTTGTTTTTATTTACTTTACAATCGTAAGCTGAGGCCACACTCAGTGTTAGTGATTAGTTAGTGTTAGTGATTCTGTTATTCCTTCTTTGGTTTTAACTTATTAACCGTAATTCCAGGTTAGAGTAGACTAGCGCTGACATGGATAAAAACATTTGTGCTTTTGACCTTTTATATTAAGGAATAAAATTTAATACATTATAAAAATTTAGCCATTAGGTGAAATTCCTAAAAACGTACATGAATGTTTGTTTTAAAACTTCATTCTTTGGAAAATTCATTTTGAATCAACCTTAAACGTGCTGTTCCAAGCCTCGAAATGATATGATTTGATATGACGAAATTCTTTGATTCGTGTAACGAAGTGACACGGGCTCAGGGCCGGCCCCAGGGGTAGGCGGACCGGGCGGCCGCCCAGGGCGGCAGATTTTTAGGGGCGGCAAATTTTAAGGAACGGCATTTTAAAAGGCTGAATACGGACTTTTCCCCCTTAGCAGGTAGAATCAGAGGCATACGGATTGCTCCCCCTGCAAAACAGGTCAGATTTTAAATGACGTCGACATACGGATTGCTCCCCTTTGCCGTGTTCGAATTGTAGCATGGTGGGCCGATATTTAATTAATTGTGGAACGGTTCGGTCTCTAACATGATTCCTGCAGACATAGCCGCGAGGATCTTACTCCACGAATTATATTTTCCCCCCTGGAGAGCCATTTTTGACGTTAATAGATTAATAAACAATAGAAAATACTAGCAGGAAATGAAATACTTGACCCCTTAATTTTATTCAGACTAAAAACTGCATACGGTAATTATAAGGATCTGTTTCGACAGGCAAGGTTTTGAGTAATGATCTTAAATAAAGAATAATAATTATACCGGGAATAATAAGTTGTTTAATTTGGAATTTAGAAGGATCGTATCGGGCCTAATTTGACTGCCAATTAGTTACTTACATACCAGCTCCAGCTCCCCCCGCTCTCACCCCATGACCGTGCTGAAGAAGTCTACTCTTGCATCGTGTGGTGGCGGATGATGTGAACTGGACGACGGTCAGCAGGCGAGAGAGCGACGACTTACCTGAACCGCTGGGTATACCCTCTGCACTCTGAACTTTGACCTTGGTCTAGACTGGGCAGGGCTGAGGTCGAGTTTCAAACAAAAGCTGGTCTGATGGTTAATATGAATGACGTCACAGAATGCTTGTCAATATTTTTAGATGAGACTGTACTCTTTCAAAGTACTTACCTGGCCTGATTAGAAAGTGAGGTTTGTCACATAAATTTAACGAATATTCAGGTGACACGAGATTTATACCTAATCTACAAATCGTTTAATATATACTGTATGTAACTAATACGTTTTAAGAAATGTTAAATAAACTAATTAGAATCTAAATTCAGTCATTAAAAAGTTTTCACTAATTTTTCAAAGAAATTCAAAACTGACCTCACTATAAAGTTCCGGAAACATATAAGTTAAAGTACATTAATAATTTTAGTTTTTTTACATTAAAGTTCAAAGTTTTGGATACAATACAAACGTTCATTATCCAGTCATAATACTTAATCATATAAGGTGGCATTAGAAAAATAAAACAAGTTTTGTTAAATAAACAGACCAAAATCTGTTGCCACTGATTAATCAAAGAAATTCAACATTGATTCCATTATAAAACTGCGGACATGAGTTTTAGGTCATTATCAAGTTTTCATTGAAATTTAAAGTTTTGGACTCAGTGCACACATTTGTAATCCAGTTATAATACTCATGTTGGAAATGAAATATAACATTAAGGTGATACTAGAAAAATAAAACAAGTTTTCAAACATTAAATAAATTGTTTTAATCTTAATGAAATAAATGTTGCTTTCTTTACATGATAGTAATGAAGATTGTTAAATACACTTAAGGCAGTTTACTTTCTATATCACTTGGGACGCTACCAAAGTCGGACAGCGCCAAATCAGGACTGTTTAAAATTCCCAAAACACCAAAGTCGGACAGTGCCAAAGTTGGACAGCGCCAAACCCGGACTGTTTTGAAACAGTCTCGATTTGGCGGGAGCGTCAGGTGCCAAAACCAGACTGTTTCATTTTTGCACAGAAACGTCAAAGTCGGACGGCGCCAACTCAGGACTGTTTTGAAACAGTCTCGATTTGGCGGGAGCGTCAGGTGCCAAACCTGGACAGTTTCATTTCAGACCACAAACGACAAAGTTGGACGGCGCCAAACCCAGACGGTTTTGTTTTTGAACCTTACTGTACCGGGCTCCTCCCCTTTGTTCTCATTGGCTCGCTGTAAAGGGGACGATGACAATGGGCTAGTATTGCGATTTTAAATTATCAGATTGTATATCATCTAAGAATAATTTTACGTTTGATCCAACCCTTTTCTCGATCATAATTGGTTTTTCTGCACTCATTGTTGTATAACGTAATTAATTTCCTTTTGAACTAAATATGCTACGTAGTTTATTAAAAATTAATATTGCAATCTCAAGAGTTTTAATTGTGTTTCATTTTTTACCTTCTGTAATTAAATATGAGGTAGGCAGAATTTTAATATTAGCCATGGGCCAATAATGTGATTTTTAATCATCAGATTGTATTAATTTAACTTGATAAAAGTTAAATACAACCCATTTTCGACAATAAAGGAAAAATATCGTATTTGGTAAATTCATTTCTTAATACAAAAAAATGATTAAATCCTATACCCGTACTTATATTATGAGCAATAAATATATAAGAATACTCTTGCTTGCTCAATTATCTTAAAAACGGCTACCAGGATTACCTTAAAAGTCTTGAAATATCTAATTTCTGACTTAAAAAAAGTCTCATGTAGGTTACTTAGCTAGAGAAATTCTAATAAGGTAATGAATTGAATTTTAAAGTCGAAACACTTTACATTTGAAGCTGCAATGCTAGCAACCAAATAAACAAAAAAAAAAACAAATAACCTTAATGTACCGTACAGCTGTACACAAACTACAGCCATGTAGGACAAATACGGCATGTGGGATAAAGTTTGCATGGAGCAATTAAAAATGTGCATTTATAAAAATTGTGACACTAACATGTTTTATAGTAATTGGATGAACTGGTAAACATGAAATGATACCTACCAAGGCTCGGACCACAAGATACCGTAAACTGGGGTAACTTGAAATGGTGGGGAAACTTGAAACAGTTTGGTAATATTTTTGTTTTCGGGTTGGCAACACTTACAAATACGCTGTTTTGATTCATCCTATGTGTGGTGTTATTCTTAAAATGTCCAAATTCTAAGATAAATTGGTCTCAGACCCATTAATTCAAGGAAGAGCATTTTTTAAATATTATTAGTAGTAATAAATATGAACCGTAAAAAATTAGGCTTGAAAACTTATGTCCTGCAGCCCAAACTATCATTGTTAAGTAAATATGACTATTGTGTAATCATAACCTAACCTATACTAAGAAAAAGTAAAAGGGTCATTTCCCACCAAATCCTTTACTTTTTTTGTGAGGAATTTTTTTCCGATGTGACGTCAGAGGTGGGGTAACTTGAAACACCATGTAGCCTACCAGTACCTTATGCACTTTTCTTCATTATACTATATGAAATAGGTTAAATTAGGTTTTTTGATTTCAATTTCAGTGTAGGCCTAATGAAAGAGGTCTAAATTCTTAACTTATAATTATGACCTATTCTATAATTTGGTTGATTCTATAATCAACCAAAAGATTTGTCGCCCAAATCATCAGTGATGATGGTGACTGTTATTTAGCAAAGTTTATGAGGAAATCCTCAAAAGCAACAAACATTTATTTTTTCCCAACTGAGGAGGACATTAGTAAAGTGAAGAAAGAAAATGTCATGTGCAGCATTAATCCACTTTTTGTAAGGCGAGGCCGCCATTGCTTTCCTTTGGAAATGTAGTTTACAGCATTATTTCTGATTGTACCTAATACATATTTTGTGTTTTTTCATAAATATCTTTTTTTAAACTTTTAAAAACTTAAAGTGAAGAAAGAAAATGTTGTGCAAAATTAATCCACATTTTGGAAGGCGAGATCGCCATTGCCTTCTTTGGAAATTTAGTTTACAGCGTCATTTCTTATTGTACCTACTTCTTATTTTGTGTTTTATTTCTTAAAATATATTTTTAAAAACTTCAATTTTTATTTCAAGTAACCTCAGGCAATTCTAACTTGAAACAACTGATATTATATTGGATTTTTAGAGGGCATTTCAAGATACCCCATACAGTGGGGTAACTTGAAACACCAACATTTTAAATTTTTAAAATTTAACAAAAACATTTAGATTAACTTTGTGTAGCACAATAATTAGTACAGACCAAGACCAAAGTTTTGGTAAAAAAATCATCAATTTATGTCAATTACTTTTGGAGTAACGTAACTTTAAAATTAAAAACTGTTTCAAGTTACCCCTGTTTACGGTACTCATTATATAATCACATTAGTCCTTTTTGGACTAATCCGCCGAATTAAAATATCAAACCTCTCCGCAACCAGTTGACGTAAACTAGTGATTCAAAGTACTGGATTATTTAGTTTTTCAAGTCAAATTCAATGGTTGCAAGTATATTTTCTTTAGAGGTTACAGATTTTGTGAAATTTAAAAAACATGAATTTTTAACACTTAAACCCCCATAACTTCTGAACCTGATTTTTACAGAAATGCGTGTGGTGTCATTTTGTTTTGTCATCTTAAGCACTAAAAACCTTAAAATTTTTTATCAAAATCGTTAGAGCCGTTTTTGAGAAAATTGGATTTTTGTCATTTTTTATGGGTTTTATGGGGTAAATACCCTGAAAAATCAAAAATTCAAAAAAATGAAAAATACACCTGGAGATACCACGGCTTTATACCTACACGCCAAATTTAACGAAAATCGGACCACTGGTGTAGTCTCTAGCTTTGTTTACATCCAAACACATACATCTACATACACACACAGACAGACAGACACAACGCCGAAAACCACTTTTTTGGATTTAAGGAGCACTAAAACGAATATATCCACTAACAACTCAAATTCGAAAGTTTTTACGAAAACAATACTTTCTCCATATACTATGTATAGGGAGGGGGGAGAAAGTAAAAATACACAATATTTTATGTTCCTTTGACGTGGTAGATAAGCAATTATCTCGTGCAACTGTATTACCGAGCGCTGGTGCGTAGACGGAACGTATCGATCGCAAATAACGAACTTTGCAAAAAATGTTAGCGACTGTGAAATTTAATTTTTAAAATAAGCAAAGCCGTGTAATTTAATCGCGCATATTTACCGTTTGTGGGTATTCGACGTCTATGTTAATTGTCAGAAAATAAATGGAGGACGAAAGTATAATTGATTTTTAGTAGCTATAAGGAATGAGAAGGATATTATCAGAAGTTCTTTACAAACCATTTACGGAAGGTCGGAAATAAATTTTCGAAATATTTTAGATTGTAAATTGCACAATTTAATTTTGTGCTATGTTTGGTAACGAAATACCATAGCAAAGTGTCGAATAATAGGAATCTATTCAGGATTCGAATAGGAATGTATTCTATTTCAACAGAAGAAAAACTTGTATTTTGTCGGACGAGCATGATAGTTTGTCATGCGAGTACAGCAAAACTTCCCGGCCGTGTAATGTACGATATTTTTCATCATACTACGCAGAAAAAAACATAGTCTACTTTTCCAATCGTAACGTAGTCCTTGCATAAACATACTTCTCAAACCTTCAGACCTAACCTATAGCAAGCAGAACAAACATTTGCTACGGATGCAAATGTAGGATTAAAATACCTACCTGGGTAGGTCGCCATTTCAAGTAAAGTATATAAAGTATATATGCAGTGCTGCCACTACAATCATCTCAAAAGAAACCAATAAACCACCAAAAACAAGCATTAAACGTCGGTTTGCTGCAAATCAGCTGATTGTTTACTTCCGTCTTATCTGGCCTAGGCCGGAAAACGTTTATTCGGCCTAGGCCGGCAATGGGTAACTTTCAAGCCAACATAAAGGAACTGAAAACAGATGTTTCTGTGTTAGTATGATGACAAATATGTTCAATTGATCATTTTATCCACAGTTCAGGCTCTAAGGATATGTTAAGTGTAAAGATTAGCAAGTATTTCGGATTAATCGGAATTATTACTGAAAATAATTACTAATTAGCATGTTTAATTTATTCCTCGCGATTGTCAATCACGCGCGATGAAATTTTACGGCCGTTTGTTTATTTTGCAAAGGAATTCGCATAGTTATATTGAATTAAAGTTATGTACCTAATAAAGAAGCGTAATCGTCTTTCGCATACCTACTTGAGCCGCTGCCGCGCCGACTATGCGCCATCATTAAATGCGTGCGATAAAATTAAACGGCTCTTTGCTTATTTGATATTTCTAGATAAAGAACTCTGTTTCTTTTAAATACTAGAAGTCTCTTGATTGCTGATCCGATCTATTGTGGGGGTGTACAGTGTTTTAAGTTCAGGTTACTGCTGATAACGAAGGGGGTCAGCCCAATTTCGGGGGGGGGGGGGGGCTAACCAAATTTGGGGAGAGAGCACTATTAATTTGAGGCTTGGGGGTTGGGCACCCCATGCACACAAACTAACCTTCAAAGCCGAAATATTATTGGTTTCTAAATGCACCAACAAAACAATAAAAGTAATTGCATCTAACATTATAGATTCATTTTAAAGCAACTTTCATTTATTGGTTTTTAGTGTTAAACTTCAGAATCATAACATAATTATTTTTTGGGTACTCTGGATTTGGGGTATTCAAAAAAAAACGTGATCAGAGATCAAAGCAGTGTTTTCTGTTAGAACATATTCGAAAGTTATACATACCTCAGGTTGGCGTCTCAAATACTAATTCAAACCATTAACTGATTGCATTCAATATGAATATCATCACATTTCCTCCTTATTTAATTAGTACCTGGTGATCCAAGCCTTGCTCGGTATTATTTGTTTTATGTTTACCATTTCATCCAATTACTATAAAAAAAAAATATATGTAATATTCAAAACCAACAAACACACTTTTTTATTACTCCATGTAATCTTCATGTCACGCGCTGTATTTTTCATAGATGACTGTAGTTTGCAAATATGATGACTTTATTTGATTACATTTTCCTTGTTTAATTAGTTGCCAGCATGGCAACTCATAAGGCCAATATTAACATTTTATACCTTCAAAATACATTTTATTACGTTATTAGATTGTCTCTGCTAGGTAATCTTCATAGAACACGTTGTTGAGTCATATGTACATTTTAGCTAGAAATTGAACATATTTCATTATTTTGTCTTCACAGTTCTCTGTTAAATATTAATAAGATAAACACTCTCATTATCTCTCATTCATAATTGGCTTAAAATATCTTGTAGGTCACCATTTAAAGGAAAAATATTAAAAAGTATCAAAAGTATAACAACAAAATGTCACATGTTTTATTGAAGCAATGAGTAAAAACTGTAGTAAAATATTATCTGATTGAATTTCGACCGTTCGACCCGTAGGCGATCTCTAATATATATAATAATAGAGCCATCGATCTTTATTTGGAGAAAATCCTTGGAAAAATCAAATTTATGTTGGTAGTCCACAGCGTGATCGCTTGAAACTCATCTAATTTCAGTAAATTAGATGAGTCAGATTCAGATTACAACGAGGTTCTTTCAGAGAAAGTTGTTAGACCCAATTTTACTGTATAGCTTGATAAGAACTAAAGATATAGGTCTTTAACCAAAGACAAATTTTGGAAATAATGAATGTTAGTTGGAATTTTATAACACGCCTAAAACATGTCCGATTTAATTTACTTGTCCAATTGCACATTTGAATCGATATTTCTGGATTTACTATGAAAGAAACAAAATTGGAGTTCTAGTTTCTCTATAAAGCGTACATTTTCTTCAAACGAAGGCTATTAATTACAATTCAACATTTGAATATTGGGTTTTATTTTCCAATTCAATTAATGTATTGAACTACAACATTGTTTCAAAACTCAAAACTACTCTTATATATTTCTTTAATTTCTAATACAGTGTTATGGTATAGTACGGTATACCGCAGTATGGTACTATAGTATGGTATAGTATAGTATGGATAGTACAATGGTGAGAAATAGAACCCTTCCATATTCCTTATACGGATTTACAACTAATTTAATAGCAAAAGGGTTTTAATTTTATTATTAGTTAGATTTTGATTAAATATATTTTTGTGCTTACTCAGCTTAAAACCTAGGTTTGGAAACAAAGCTAAAAAAGGATTGGAAAATTTATTTTTTTCAAAAGTTTCAAAGCGTATAACACATACTCGGCATACAAGTTAAGTAATATTTTATTCTCTAAATCCAATTTAATTTCTTGAAATGAATAAAATAGGTGTGTACTGTTTATTAGTTGACTGCACAATACGGAACTTGGAGTGGCTCCTTAATTTTTAAAATATAATTAAGTTTGAAATTTTAGTAATAGTAAGTTCTGCAACATATTTATATTGCGAATTTAAAGGTGCTGCTATACATACACGTCACGTACCTCCACACGGGGCCATAGAAGACATATACGGCCCCATAACGTCTACGGCCCCGACGTCCACATACGGCCAATACGGCGATTCCAGAGAGGGTTCTATACATATTCACATTCGCACGGTACGTAACGTCCTCGATCACATGCGCACATGAGGATGCGACATCCAAAGTCGCGGTAAAAAGCGGATTAAATAAGTACCCCTGGAGTGAGAATTAAGTATATAGAATACAGATAAATATGATAAATATATATTTTTGTGGTTACATGCGTAATAAAACACAAGGTATAAACTTAAGGTTTGCTGTTACTGTAACGTTTGATATTAACACCTTTATATTATTGTAACCCTTTTATTTTAAAGGGGATACATCTTACTGGCATTTATAAGATATTATAAGCGTTAAGCATCAATATAATTAATATAAATAATGAACGCCAAAAACAGAACTTGGTAAAGTTTTAGTATAAAATTTTCTTTCATAACAGCCGCTTGGGCGAATGGCATTGGTAGAGGCTATAGGCTACACGTCACGTCACGTCGCGTCCCCATACGGCCAATTCGGCCGTGTAACTTAGAAAATGGACTTGACGTGATGTGATGTGACGTGTATGTATAGCCTCACCTTAATTAACACTATTTTCAATTCCAACCCACCACTCATTGAAGGTTGAATATTAGAAAGGTCATTCACAAGTACTGAGAACGGACACGACAATCTACAAGCACAAACTAATTCTATCACTTGGAACGGCCAAAACACATTCCGACTGCAACATTCCTTAGAACTAACAGGTCATCCCGGCAAGTTATTGATGATTTTTTGCCGGAAATATTTGAGTTATTACCTGCCATTCAACTCAAAAAGTCTAAGTTCCTTTCTAATAAGGGGTGGTTATGGAAAAACAATTATAAATTCTGGTTAATTTGTAGTAAAAATATAAAATGATTTCAGAATTTTCAGACTTTCCCGTAAGTCACCTCCTTATTCTTAAGACATGCCGCATAAAACATTTACTAAACTCAAGAGTTAACAAAAATGTTGCTTCTAAGTTAATTAAATGTTTTTTAAGTACTCCATGTCTTTGTTAGATTTCAAATGCGGCCCGTTTAAACAGTTTTATAATTCATGGTAAAGAGTAAAAGATGCAGGTAATTGATTAGTGTTGATTAAAATGCCTTCGATCAAATTATCTGTGCTCAGTAAGCATATTTTTTGTAAAACGATTGTGATCAAATACAGGGACAGTCAATTGTTTGACATAATAAAATGCCCTAAATATTACCCAGGAATATATTAAAAAACCTGTTATCTAACTTGGTCTTGGTAAACCGGATTACTGGCGGATCTAAAAATAGGCCTATATTAAATGACTCATTGTACGAACTCGATTAAAAAACTGCCACTTCATAAACAAGAAAAATCACTAGGACATTCACCACAGTTAAGAAAATATCGTGTAAACGTATCCAGCTGTTCTGTTTCAAATGTCCCTCGACGGAGGAGCGGGATTCTCATAAAACAACCAATAGAATTTGGGGGTGTGGCCAGCGATGTATAAATACATCGATGGGTGTGGCTAATATGGCGGGGAGTACAGTCAATGACATAAATCGGGATGTGGCCAAAAGTGCTTAGTTCCATTTGTGCGCGAGGCGCCAAACCCGGACTGTTTTGAAACAGTCTCGATTTGGCAGGAGCGTCAGGTGCCAAAACCAGACTGTTTCATTTTTGCATAGAAACGTCAAAGTCGGACGGCGCCAACTCAGGACTGTTTTGAATCAGTCCCGATTTGGCGGGAGTGTCAGGTGCCAAACCCAGACTGTTTCATTTTTGCACAGAAACGTCAAAGTCGGACAGCGCCAACTCAGGACGGAAAAACAGTCCAGAGTTGGCGCTGTCCGACTTTGGCACTGTCCGACTTTGGCGCGTTCCCTATCACTTACTTGCTATTACACGAAACTCTTTTCGAAAATTTTCCCGAACTCATTTGGGTGAGAGTAATAAAATCTACTTCTAAAATGAGCGTAGAATGACTCGCACGCATTTGTCGTTTTTCAAAAGACTTCAGTCGGAAATAGCACACTGTACAGAGCACCCCATCTTGCAAAAACAATATAACAGTTAATTGTACTAATATTGGTACAGTCATACCTAGAAGCATTCCAAAACTGCAAGGGGGAGCAATCTGTATGCCACTGTGTTTACCTGCTAAGGGGGAACAGTCCGTATCCGCCATTTTAAAATACAAATAAAATAATAAATTCATGATATGAATGTGAAGGGTAAAATTTTCTGTATCACATTTTACCCAAAGAACAAGCCTAAGAATATATACGGCAATGCAAGCATCGATTTACAATCATAATTCAACTCCAAATATAAAAACAAACCACTCGGCTTGTATCAAACAACCGTCGCCGCCGCGCTACGCAGAACAGTATCACCGTCAAAGCAACATATGGGCGAATTTCCGGGGGTGCCCGGCACCCCCAGATTTTTGGTAAGGTTGAACTGTCATTTTAAAGCTTTTGATCTAGCGCACGGCGGACGAGTAATTTAAAAAGGATATTTCGTTTGGGGCCCCCCTAGCTTTTGATTTATTTCTCTGCAACTGTAAACATGAACCAGCTTATGAAATGAAAATCATTTCAAAATGTGCAATTTACACTTGGGACCCCTAGTACATAATTATTTAAGAGTTTAGGGAGACACTGTGGTGCGATCGCATCACAGTAGAGACCAGGGCCGGCCCCAGCCGTTGCAGGGCCCTGGGCTGATCTGACTTGCGGGGCCTTTTAAAGCCGTTGTATAGACGAGTGCGTAAGTTGCAGGCCTACAGCGCTTATTGCTTCAGACTACATTCCAATGGATTGTGTTATTGCGAAAGTGCTAATCTTTTAATTCATCTAATAACTAGATAATAATATGAATTTGAAAGTATATAGGAACAAAATCTAGGCTTACTTAAATCCTACCTTATAAGAAAGGACCCACCATTGCCAATCCAATTATATTTGTATACCTGAATTTGCAATTGTCGTGTTATCAATATTTTTATTACGTTTTGAAGCAGATAAAATACCAACATCCATAATTTTAATTTCATCATAAACATTTTTTGTGCGGATTTCTCGTAAGCGCAGGGCCCCCAAAAGTGTGGGGCCCTGGGCAGCTGCCCTGCCCGCCCCTGCCTGGGGCCGGCCCTGGTGGAGACACTGTAGTTCGGCACCCCATAGCAGAACTACGGGCGACAGTGCGACATTGTCGCAGAAAGAAGACAAGGCCTGCAGAAAGTTCAGCCTGACCGACTGGTTGTTTTTTTAATAGTTGCTGCAAAAAATTCTAAAGTATTAAGTCAATAAAATTATTTTCTGCAGAAAAGGTTTCTGTATTAAGTCGACAACATTATTTTCTGCAGAAAAATTCTCCTTTCTGCAAATTATAACGCTATAAAACGTCATGCATTTTAAAACGAAAACAGCCAAGTCGATAGTCGGTGCATCGATCGTGAGAAACTAATAGAATAACCGAATAACCACCGCGACACAATGTTATAGTAATAGGCGTATCCGAACCCCATTCGATTGTTTGAAAACTAATATCGATATGTAATCATATTAACCATTGACAGAATGCGAACTCGAATGCGCCGATGCACGGAGCTCTACTGCGCATCGTCTGCCGGCTCCTGTCAGCTATCAGCTCATGATATATCTAACCCAAAGAACCATCTAACCTCAACGTTGTTTTGTTTGTAATGGTTCTGTCTTTACGTTCGGGCTAATCAGTTTACGGTGATAAATATTTGACTCCATAAATATTTGGAAACCATTTTTATGATCGCCTGTTGCGTAAAGTGATGGCTTCATGCGGCGAGCGATGAATTTGCTCGGTTTGTTCGGAGAAAATAATCTTTAAAAATCTCAAAACTCATTATTTGAGAAATCATCCGTCATTGCTGGTCAAATACAAATCGGCCACAAGCGAAAGCATAAGTGGCCGATGCTATCATCCGATCACTAGTATACCAAGTTGATGTTGTTTACATCACCAAGAGGTATAAGTTACTAAATTAAATATATTGGTAAATATTTAATTTTGATTGATATGTAAACATTGAATATTTGACTTTTGAAATATTATAACACAAACAAACATAAGTCAGCCTATGAATAATTTGACAGCAGTAACCAAGACCAATTCAACTAATAGGAGTATCCTTCTTGTGATAATTAATATAAAAACAAAGTAGCCTATGATTATTTTGCCAACTGAATTAGCCTAACTGAGCTCATTGAAATTAGTCAATAATTTTGTTGAGCATACTTGGATTTCTCTATTCATAACAAGATTAGTAACACATGGCCAGGAAAACCTGGACGAAAACACAGCTAAAACAGAGAACTGTAAAAGCAGTCACGAAAACACTAAGCTGAAAAGAAAAACAAAAACACAAACAGACACACGGAATTTGCATATCACATGTCTCTGTTTCAGGTTTTTGCCACCGGTAGCGCGCCGTGATTTGGTTGGCCGTGGTTGCCGCCATTTCCGCCGCCGCCGCCATTTGCTTTCCTCCCACCAGTCTCAGCTCAGCTCTGATTGGGTGTGGACGTGCTCTCTCCTGTCTGGTGATTCTTGTTACTTGTGTTCCTGTGTTATTTTGTGTTTTTGTTTTTCTTTTCAGCTTAGTGTTTTCGTGACTGCTTTTACAGTTCTCTGTTTTAGCTGTGTTTTTGTCCAGGTTTTCCTGGCCATGTGTTACTAATCTTGTTATGTTTTAGGTTTTCTTCCACCTGAAGACGGGATCAGATTCCAGATCCCGAAACGTCGTGAAACTTGTTTTTTACTAATCAGTGATGGCAAATGTCCGCAAAAATCCTAATCAAAATATAAATTCACTAACTGGACAGACCGATTTGGGGTCACCTCCGACTGGTACAGATACAGCCTCCTCGTTTGCATGTAGGTCTACTAGGAATTCACATTAAACGGTGGAAGTATGGTGGGGGAGGGGGGACATGAGTGTACGGCGCTGGTGGCGGGTGCAGTGGCAGCGGCTGACGGGGCGGGGAGTGAGGTGGGATTAACAGCCGTAGAGCGCGCTCTCTTGTGGCGAAGACATGAACTAAGACTGTCCGCTGTGCTTGCAGCGCTGTCTCGCGGAGGCTCAGATGAACTAACTGAGCCAACTGATCCTGGCTCAGCTCCGATCGCTACAGCTGCGCAGTATGGGTGGGTAGTCTCAAGAGATGTAAAGTCAATGCTTTTAGTAAAATCATAAATTAGATGCACATCCCTCAGCAGGTAGAGGCAGACAAAAAATATAATTAAATTTTTAGTTGTTTAGCAAAATAGTACCTGTAGTGATTTTCTTCATTCGTACACGGCAAGTATCCATGACACCTGCTGCCGACAATTTTAACTGTTTTGGTATATTTTGATTTAATATATAAGAATTGTAGAACTAAACACCCTAAGCAATTAATTAATCAAAAACATAAAACATTCAAATTAACTGAATTAATGACAGAGGGATATCATCCTGATGTTCTTTTTCTATTACATTTGTAAATTTCCTCAAATTATCAGAAATAATACATGGATTGTGATATTACCAACAAGCTATTTAAACCTCAGTTCTTTGCCTCTACAGCAATGCCCAAAATCTCAGCTGGACACATTGTGTAAAAGCAATAACTACAGCCATTGGGCACTTCATGAAGTGTAATAGTTTTGCCTTTTTCACAATATTTTGGCTGAGTAAATAGTATGTGATAACATATATATATCATATCTTTTTAAAAGTACTCTTTAAATATTGTACCGAGATTTTGGTCATTATTTTGTTTCCGATCATAGACCATTATGCTTTGTATCATTCTTCTTATCTTTTTTAGTACTTTACAAATATTGTAATACGATTGAGGTATTATGAGCAAAAAAATGTATTAAAGGTGCTGCTTGAAGACTGTTAAGGAAACAGCTGCAAGTGTTGGGAAGTTAAGGACCGACCCAGAGCTGGCAGGCTTGTGCGCCACCCTATGCACAGAGAATCGGAGGCCCTACATTTATTCATCCTTTTAAACATATATTATTTTTATTATTTGTAGTAGAATATGACAGAAATGAAATGCAAATTCTATGTGTAACTGTAATGTACAAAGTAATGGATAAATAAACATTTTTGACTTTAGATAATGGTGAGGACAACACTGAAGTACCGTACTGTATAAAGCAGGATTATTAGTTGAGGAAACAAAAAACTAAATTTGAATTTATTGATATAGTTTATTTTTTTAGATAAGAAAACATTCATGACATTACAATATAAAATATTACAACAACTTGAAAATTGAATAACAATATATTTCCCTGTTTTAATTGATGTAGAAATATTTACTTTTTAATAATTTTAAAACAAAACACAGGATAGCCTAGTTTATTATTTATTAGTTAACAAATAATATTTATCTGTTTACAAAATGGATAGTGTGGTCTGAAGGCTTCAATTTGTTTTTCACAACACTATTACATAATGACGTTTTTTACAAACATCATGAGGAGACTGGAACTAGAGTTTTTCTGCCCAAGGGCTAAAAACTTATACATTAGGCTGTCATGTCAGCCATTTGTTTATCTGTTTGAAACAACGTAAACAACAAATAAACATGTGGTATTCAGTATGTTCTAACGACAGCAGCCATCATATGATTTTCTTCATATCATATTATTTTGATTCTCAAACAAGACAGTGAAACTGTGTCACAGTTCATGACCTCCAATTTTTTTAACATTATAGTATGGAGAAAAATAGTATTAATACCTTTTAGGAAAGTGTTTTGTGTGTTCTCGATTGTTTCAAATAATCAACAATGTCCCAAATATGAAGTCAATTTCGAGCCTGCAAAATGTTGCTTCCAGCCCTAGGTGCGAAATACACTCTTCTTTTCACTTTAATGTGTTAAGTATATTGGTAATTTTGGCTTAATTATAATGAATTCTAATGTCAATTACAACAAATTATAATGTTGATTTTTAATTGTAATGAGACAGTGTACTCAATTTGTTTGTTTTTATCAACTTTACTGGTCATAAACAATTTCACCCTTTTGAAGGCAATTTCTTAATATGTAGGCGTGACAGCAGACTATAACTCGATCACACTTTAATTAAGATGAAAATATTCAAACTGAGCTTAAGGATAATTTTTTACCAGATGATAAATTTTATCCAAATCCCTAATGATTTCAAGCCTATTCAATAGTGAGATAGGCTTATTCTAACATACTACTTTAATTTTATGAAATCATATATGAACCTCATAAGTTACCAAATTACTTTACATGACGGGGAAAAACTCATTTAAAATTGATAAAACTAGGACAGATCATAAATTTACAAAAGTAAACAGTTGCCTCAAAAATAGTATAACATTTAAAATCCCAATGATTAACTCAAGAACTTACTTAACGTGGAAAGAGTACAATTAGTACTATTTTCGTAACTTGTACCCTATAGGTAAAAACAAAGGTTTATTAGGCTACTGTGTATTCATTAATCCCACTCTCTGGTGAAAGGAACAAATTACTTAAGCCACCTAATGAATGCTTAAATAAGAAATAACGTGTATTTTATATACAATGCAGAATTAAGAATAGCACCAGTCAGTACTTTAGTAGGTGCCTAACGATCAATGTTAAAATTTTAGACTTAAAGTGAGTTTATTATAGGGTCATCATTTTTTTTAGGAGTGAAAAATAAATTGGGAAGCATTGTCATTTGAAAAGGGAAAAAAGAATAAAGAGAAATATTTTACTGAACATTGTATCACAGGTCTATAAAATACTAATTAAAGCTAACAACAAACATACTGAAAACAATCTATGGCATACTTTTTACATGTTACGGAAGAGTACATTCTGTAATACTTTCACTGCAGTAGAATTATACCCTGATCTTTATTCCAATGTGTCACAAGTAACGGGTTCTTCGTGCCTAGTCATAACCTGTGTGTGACACAACTAACCGTTCCCGCACAATATATCAACTGAGGGTGAAGCTAGAGCATTCTAGTTGCCATCACAGCAACTAAGATAACCTTGTTAATGCTATTGCAGCTCAGGATTCGTTTGAGCTGAAAAAATGATGAATTTGGGGATATAACATTTATAGCAATCGCATTACAAATAACCAAGATACACAAAACACACCCTGGGAATGATCACCGATGTCAGCCGCCGCACTCTAGGCAATGGCCGGCACGATTAACCGGTTAGTTACTCCTGATGCAGTGAAGGTGTCAATAAAGAAGGGATTGTAAAAAGTATCTGGGATTTCCAAAAAAACATCAAATTAGATAAGGTAAACCACACAAAATCCGGACGTTTAAGGGAAGTTTTATCATAAAAGTGAAATTTAATCTATTTTGAATAGTCAGGCAAAATCCACAGTGAGAAGTGGATTGGCCAAAAATTCCTCCACAATTTTATGTCAACAACACATTTGTGGGTAAAAACAAATGAATAATGCTTATTCGTCCTCCTAATTATCCGATCTATCTGAACGACAACAGCCAAAAACCAAACAACAGCTTCCCATCACTGGACAACTCCTTTCTCAACACAAAAGCCATGTTTTTCAGACACTAAATCACCTTGAAATAGAGTTTTAAATAAGTTGGTATTTAATTAAGAGCTGGAGTACAGGGCATTGTCCAATGTTGGAAAAATCAAACCGCAAAACTTGTTCACAGGGTTCTTCTGTCAGGAAGGCCTGTTTATCTGGGGAGGAAGTTGGTTTACCGAAGCGATGTGAGCCTCCGAAGCACCAGGCAGAACTGCCAATTGCAGCTCCCGCGAGTCAGATTGGAAAAGGGGAAAAAATCTTTTTCATTTTTTGGGCCTGAGGTGTATAATGCGCTGCCTCCGACCATCAAGGGCAGCAGCTACATTCAATTTAAGAAAAAAATAAAAGACCTATCTTTTTAAGTTGTTATTTTACTGTTTAATTAGTGTTCTTTTGTATTATATGTATATTTGACGTAAGTTGTCTTGTAAAGCAGAGTGTAAACTTTGAAGAACGCTTGAAAATAAAGACATTATTTATTTATTTATTTAATTAGATAAAAATCATACGGCGTACAAGATGTTTTTTTTAATTCACTTCTTAATTTATTCAAAAAATAAAATAAATTTTATTGCTCTGTTTGCTGGAAACGTGTACCAAGGCAGGGGGAAGTAAATTTCACCTGAAAGTTTCATCCCCCCCAACAACCCTCTTCTCATCCCAACCCCTAACTTAAAAATATTAAATGGCAACATACCTTATGTGACACATCACATTGATTAACAAGTTACTGATTAACAGTCCTGTCTAAGGAACATGTCTGCCATAGTCAGTAACAAGACTACAAGATCGCGCCACAATCATCCTAAGCTCATCTCTCATTCGTACTTAAAATACCTACCTAGGAACGTATTTTAAGCCGAGGGTACCTATGGGTAGGTTGCAATTTCAAAGAAGAATAAAGTATTAAATGGAGGTAAAGTTGTTTTTATACATCAATAATCATGGGAAACAGTGCTGATTGCCATTTTAATACGTCATTGACCGAGAGTATTATTATTTAATCTAAAAAAGGGTTTGTTCGCAATTGGGCGGGTGTTTGGCGTATGGGTGGTTTACCTTAATAGTCTACCGTACTGTTCAGTATTGTGTCGTGTTTCATGCGATATAAATTGATGAATTCTCAACCGAGAGTCTAAAACGATAATACTTTTTGAGTGAGCTTGACATTTACTTTTTTTTCTCAGGATAAGAGCCGTCGAGAGCCAAGTCGGGCTCTTAAGTTTAAAAACACTAGTATTGCTTGATTTGAGGGAGAATGGCATTCCAGCTCCTCATTCTCTTTTCTTTAGCTTTGTTTAAAACCATCACTGTATGAATTTATTAGTGGGATCGGGAGTAGCTTGGCTGTAAAAGACGATTATGTGTTATCGGCCTGAGTAATGTTCCAGTAAGAGACGACGATAATATCGCCTTTATATTTTGAAGTAATCTTCAGTTTTTCACTCTGATTTTTGGGTATTGTTTTGACACTTTACCTCAGATAGGTATTTGTCAAGAGGCGCTTTTGTCAAAGAATAACTATCAAAGTATCATGAGTCAAACTATCAAAGGTTTTTGTATTTTTAATGCTAGTAAATAAATTACTGTTTTGGGAATTTCAGAGCTTGTTGTTGAGGGATTAAAAGGCTTTTTTGTGGCTCACAAAGACGGATTTCATAGTGTAAGAGCTGTCCTCTGTCGAGTGCAGTCAGTCAAGCTGTGGTGCAGTCAGTCACTCTGTGGTGCAGTCAGTCACCCTGTGATGCAGTCAGTCATGCTGTGGTGCAGTCAGTCATGCTGTGGTGCAGTCAGTCATGCTGTGGTGCTGTCAGTCATGCTGTGAAGCAGTCAGTCACGCTGTGGTGCAGTCAGTCACGCTGTAGTGCAGTCAGTCACACTGTGGTGCAGTCAGTCACGCTGTGGTGCTGTCAGTCATGCTGTGGTGCAGTCAGTCACGCTGTGGTGCTGTCAGTCATGCTGTGAAGCAGTCAGTCACGCTGTGGTGCAATCAGTCACGCTGTGTTGCAGTCAGTCACGCTGTGGTACAGTCAGTCACGCTGTGGTGCAGTCAGTCACGCTGTGGTGCAGTCAGTCAGGCTGTGGTGCAGTCAGGCTGTGTTGCAGTCAGTCACGCTGTGGTGCTGTCAGTCATGCTGTGAAGCAGTCAGTCACGCTGTGGTGCAGTCAGTCACGCTGTAGTGCAGTCAGTCACGCTGTGTTGCAGTCAGTCACGCTGTGGTGCAGTCAGTCACGCTGTGGTGCAGTCAGTCAGGCTGTGGTGCAGTCAGGCTGTGTTGCAGTCAGTCACGCTGTGGTGCAGTTAGTCACACTGTGGTACAGTCTGTCATGCTGTGGTACAGTCTGAAAAACAGTAGTATTTTACTTGAACTCAACTTAATCAAACTTTATCTTGGACGTATGCTTAGAGGATAAAAACAGGAGAAAGGTACTAAACTTGCACGATCTATGTTGCCTTTGTGAGGCAGAGGGAAACTCTAAAAAAACGGTTTAACTGATACTTATCTTGTTTGCATGAATTTGGTTACAAACTTGGTTAAGTTTACTAAAGAGTGCACATAAACCTTTTAGTGATTTTTGCACTCATGCCCAAATCGTAGTGTTCTGTAGTTTCTTTATATAAGAGATTGACTGAACTAAGATTTCTCATGAAAGTTAGTTTATACCCCTATAAGAGATTTGTTAAAATGCATGATAAGTTAAAATTTATTTGTCATTGTGTAATTTTACTTCAATAAGTGTTAGTATGTTGTTCAGGCCCAAAAAATCATAATAAATTAAACAAATCCCGACCAGTCCTGGGCCTTCTCAGGACCTGGCTCCTAGTTTTGGACTTGGCTGACATGGACTCTTGGCAACCATGATCAGAATCAGTATACACAATAAAATTACATATTTCAATGAGAAATGTCACAGTGATACAATATTTCTTAATCCTAAACATCGGCAGTGTATTTAAACTTAAAAACTTTGAATAGAAATAACATAAAAAGTAGAGATATGAAGGTTAAAATCAAAAATGAAATTTTTGAGGTGCGTTATCACTGATTTGAGGGAAGTTTAATTTTGTAGGCTGATGCTGACAGTGTAAGATAGTTACATAGCAGTAAATAGTTTTATATGGTGTTTAGAAAGTTAAATAGAGGTAAGTTTCTGGAGGCATATTAAATAATTCAATGTTATCTCGAATGACGCTCTAGAAATGTAAAAGTACTTTCCTTAAAAAATTCTGTTGGTAGAAAAATCATCCAATTCGCACCTAAGACTGTTCCAGAAGTTGACTTGCACACAATTTATTCTCAAAATCTGTAGTAAATATGTCGCTATTTAAAATAATGCAACGAACGGGCTCTGCGTTGATCAACATATTATTATTCTTTTCAATTTTAAAAATTATTGCCTCAGCAATACTAGTGATAATGTACCTTTACTATTGTAAATTATTGCTTTCAAGATCAATTTTATCACAGTGAGAAATTTTATAAATATTAACAAATCAATAACCCCATTGTATCACTGCATAATACAAACACAATTTATTTTTAGTAAATAAAAAAATACAATAACTCAACAAGAGGAAATTGAGGAAAATTTTTTTAAATACAGGCGGAGGCTGCTTTCAAAAGGATCCACCTCTTGGACTGCCACCTTCTCCCCACTCACCAGTCCCGTATGCCACTCTGTTGTAGCCCTTTATATTTGTGCCAAAATGAGCTTCAGAAAAACACCAAAAAAGAATGCTAGTTAAAAAGAGAAATATACTAACTAATTTCCTTTCTTTCTAAAGCCTAAAATTATTTAGTCTACCTCTCTCGCACCAGCCACGGTGAAGACGATCCTCTCGTAACTAGCGCTGGGTGTCGTCAGCAAAGCAAATCTTGTGGAACAAAAATAAAAATTGACTGAAATTTTCAAGATGGAGGTTACTTTTTGTATAATTTCTGTGTTCATTGTTCTTACCGATTATTAGGGGTGTGCGAATGGTGATTTTTTGGTTCGAATCGAATCAAATCGAATAGTTTATAACTATTCCGAATATTGAATATTTTCGAACGAATATTTATGTTAATGGTTATTCGTTCAAATGAGATCAAATTTTAAATCACAGCATATAAGTATAAATACCCTTTCACAGCAAACCTGAATACTCAGCAAATTACCAAGCATTTTTTAGCAACTATTCAATAATTAATATAATGTTATCAAAACAAAAGTGTTATTTCATGTGTTTTCTTGAATTTATTTTCTCTTGTCCTTACTTTCTCCCTCTCCTCCCTGTATTTATCTTATTTAATTATTAATTGCATTATAACGTGTCAAAATAATATAGGTCAAATATAAATTACAGTACTAAAGTACACAAAGGTAAAACTAATCAATTGTTAAGAATTTAGAAATTTATTGATTCCCTTTAAGCATAGGTAATATTCATTTGAATAAGCATAATTAGGCCTATAGTAGCAATTTCGGGATTAGGCTACTTAACAATTCCTTTTCTACTGCAACCTAAATTTGTTCACTTTTAGGCCTCTGCGTCCCTTTGTTCCTTTTCCTTTTAATAAACCAATAAATTATTTGATCAGGGACTAGGCTTAAGCGATTAGACCAAAGAATTACATATAAAACTTGGTTCACCAACTACTTCATATTTGAAGAAAGCCTTACAATTTTATTTGTGCATTAATGCCTGAGAACAAATATTTTGATTCTCCTAAAGTAATACTATAAAATAATAATAAGTCAGACCAGTAAACTTAACCTAAATTTCAAGATAATTTACATTGGCCATTTACTTACAACAAAGATTATTTGTTTTACATTATACACAGCAAGCAAACTCATTAATTAGGCTTAAGTTGTCAAACCAACATTGTACCGTTATCTAAAAATGACCATTTTAATCACGTATTGAAAAAAACACGCTCCGCCTGATTCGTCAGATTTCAACAAAATAAAACCAATTTTTGATCATTCAACGTTTCTATTTCTACGTAATTGCTTAATTGAAAAATAAAGAAATCTGAGCGATTGAAACAAAGACGTGATAGACGTTCTCGAGTTATTAACAACAACTTAACTTCAAAAGCAGATGGAAGAATTGAATGACGACGACATTCGAAAACGAAAAGACAAATAATGAACAGGTCCGCCAACTCTGTGCCAGCCCAAAATTATTGTACTTCATCGTATCAAAATTGGAAGCGATGGTGATTCCGGATTCCGCTTAAGATATTTACGGCCTGAAAAAGTCGTACGAAACACCAACACGACTATTTTATCTATGGGGTAGTATTTACAGGATATTTCGTTTTGGTGATTGAAGACGACTCTGGACACTGTCGGTCATCAGTGAACTCTGATTGGTCTTGATTGCAATTCTCTCTTTTACCAACTGATGTTTCGTCGGTATCGGATACTGGTCGAGACAGAACTGATGAAGGATGGACTATTATTTGTTAAATGATTTAATGCTGTGATATGAGAATTTATCTTACGAAAAAATTCGTTGTCGCGTCGGGTATTGCGCAGTATATTAACCTAAGTACTGCATGACTGATCAACACGGCAGAGGGAATTTGGTGGCAAAACTGCGATGTCAGTATTATCTTACAGCAGCTATTCATCTGTCGTTTGTCCACGTGAGGACGCAACTGAGTCTGATGAGTCTGATGTAAAAAATGGATTTGTAGTTGTTTGCAACTATAAAAAACGTACTTTTATTTTGAAAATTGGTACGTTTTCACCTACTTTTGATTTTATGCCAGTCCTTTAAATATTCAATTCGGTCATATCGAACTTCTTTGCAACCTCGAATCCAATCGAATATCACGATATTCGATTCGAAAAAGTTCGAAGTTTGAATATTCGCACACCCCTACCAATTATGCTTATATTTGCCGAATTCGTTTCAACAGAGAGATTTGAAGACCACGAAACGACCGAGAAATTTCCCAATCGTGATAGAATTGAAGAACAATTGAAGAATTGAATACAACAACACGTATCATGCTAATCAAGAATTGAAGACTTATTGCAATAGGACCGAGAGTTTTCTCATGTAATACGAATGAGGGATTTGACAACTGATTACGACTAAAAAGTTGACGACCACGAAACGACTCAAGATTTGTCTGCTGCCATAAGATCGAGAGTCGCCTGCTATAATACGAAGAGAGATTTTATGGCCACAACACAGCCGAGAAATTTGCTAAACACAATATATCCTAGAGATTTGCGACCTGCCCTACAACTGAGAGATTTGCAGAAATTTTACATCCACAATATGACCATAAGACTGTTGGCAACAAAATGATCGAGATATTTACTGATGTCAATAAGAGAGATTTTAAGGCCACAAATGTCTAATAGATTAACAACACAAAACCGACTGACAGATTTAACTAAGGAACCAGTTCAATGGAGCAGTGACCAGAGAGACCGGCTTGCCTGACGGCAGCGGCAAACAACACCACTTCGACACCAGAGCTCTCAGCTGTAAACAAGGTTGTGTCCGCAAATCCAAGACTTTTGGCTGTGGTGAAAATATATACTAAATAAACAGCCTATAGTATAATTATGTCAGTGTATTTATTAACATGAAACTGGGATAACTTTTTATTGGTTTGCATCCTTTTTTTATTATTTAATTTCTTGCCAAAATCTGCCACCTTTCTTGAATCCTGCTGCTTGTGCAATAGCGCTTTTCGCCGATATGTAAATCCAGCCCTGCATTCAGGAGATTTCAAACCTTTTCGACCTAACTGTAATATTTTAAATGATTTACTGGTCACAGTGGTCACTAATTGGTTAAGAATGTCCTGAAACAATTATACTAAACAAAATTTGTCATTCGCTACAAATAAACATTTTATTTAAAAAATATATACTCCAAATTTACAATTTGTTAACATCTTAATATTAAAATACAAAATATATCTAAATTTGCAAATATAAAGTTGATATTGATTTGTTCAAAAATATCAAATACTCTATTTTAAGTGTGGAAAGTAACAATATTAGGTTAAAAACCTACTTATGTTTTAAAAGCTATTGTGAATCAACAATCAACAAGTTTATTGTAACAATCTGGATAACAAAACCTAAACTTTTTATTTTTTATTCAAGTACAAGACAAAAATGAATTTTCTCAACATCATTGATACGAGACAAATGTTACTGAAGTTGAGGGTAAAAACCTCTTTTGAACTTCTGACATTGTTAATCTATGAGATTTAACAAGAAACCTAAGTCTTAATCAACATTTTAAGTTTTATATGACATTCCATTTCACAAAACGACTAGAAAAACCGTTTCGAGTTTTTTCAAACCCTGACAGTCTTAATCTAACCAAATATGAAGGTAACTCCAGGTGAATTTGTCATTCAAGAGGACTGACTGTTGTGATTTAGAGTAAATTGAGATTAAAACCTCATAGTTTCAAACAGGCTGTAAATTGCCACTATATAAGCAGTCTTTTATGTACTACGTACAGAAAATATATACAGGTAGTTTAATATAGTTATTTCCAAGAGCTAAAAAATTACATAAGGCATTACAAATATCTCTTAAGAGACTATTCACAAGGGGTTTCAACTTAAAAGTAACAATGATGGTATACTTAAGTCTCCGGAACATCAAAGATGAGCATCCTCAGAGAAAGTTTCTCTCAACTCCTGTCCACCTGTTACAAAAACATATCACAAGTAATCAACTGTAGGATATTATTATAATGCCAGTTAAGATGAGTAGATGGTTTTTAGGGATAGGACAGGACAAGCAGGCCTACTTGGTATCTTTAGAATGTAGGAATCCCAGTTAGAACATAAAAATCACTTAGGCCTACAAGGATATTTCAGTTCCATTGGCCTCTTCATCAAGCTGAGAAGTTATTAGTTCTTTACCTAAAACTACAAAATATACCTGCTTTTTAAATGTGTAGATCAACGGACTCGGATAGAATTAACAGTAGTAAAAACTTCACATTAAGGGATACTAATTGCTGATAAGCGTGAATGAACCGATAAAGTTGCTTCTTTCATTCAATCCCTTACTGCTGGAAACCACTTTCCTCCTTAAAACTTTTTTAAGATAAGCGTGAATGAACCGATTAAGTCGCTTCTTTCATTCAATCCCTTACTGCTGGAAACCACTTTCCTGCTTAAATTTTTCTTTAACTTTCTAAAGAAATGTTAACCATGTCGGCCAGGCACACTATTCAGTTGAGTTGCTGCTGTTGTGTGGGGGCATCAGGAATACCTCAGCAGACTAATGTCTGTGATAGAATATTTTTCCACATCAATTGCTTGACAAGTAGTCAAAGGGTCTTACAATATGTTTGGAGCTCAGTCTTTCCAATTAATTGCATAAATTCAGTGTGAACTTTGTACAGCCCCTAAACACTGTTGTTATCAGTTCATTCGCAATTAGCAAGATTTTTAATGAGCACTGCCATTTTGAAAAACAGTAAAAATGATATATTTTGATCGGTCAGCAGCAAGACTCAGTTCATTTTACATCCTGGAGTAGAGCTTTCAGCCGCAAACTCTGTCACAGGAGTGGGGCATCAGCGCTAAAAACAGTCTGTTACTTTCTGGATGGCCCTCGTAATTCATACCGACTACCCCCCCCCCCCCCCCCTAGTCTTAGATCTCACTCAAAACCAAGTTAATAAAGTCTGCTTAGCAAGAGGTGACGCATCTATTAACTCCTAAGCGATCAATAGGCTTGGCAAGAGCTAAGTCGAGTAAGAACTGAGGTTAGCATGATCTAGCCTCTAGTCGCAACCTCTTTGTCCACTCACTGCTTATGTAACCTGAGGTTGGATCCAGGAGTCCGCCAGGGGCGGGGGTTCCGAGAGGTCTGAGCTTGAGTGCACGGCCGGAAGCTCCACTCCTGGCATTTTGAGCCAAGTCTCGCTATTAATTACATATTTCATTACAGTAGAGCGCCGATTATCCGAACGTCGATCATCCGAACCTTCGGTTAACCGAACGCCGTAATAATTCATATTCTGAACATGATTCTTAAGCAATTCAAATTCGCGCGCCAACCGAAACTCCCGTCGCGCCAGGATATCCATGTATTCTGATCGATTTCATAATAAAATTACGTGAATAATTTTTGTTTGATAATATTTTAGCCTTTTTACTACTAAGAATTATGTTACATATATAATTTTTAAATATTGTCTTTTCATGTACAATTATCCGATTATTCAGTTATCCGAACACTCCTTGTCCCCAATTAGTTCGGATAATCGGCGCTCTACTGTATTACAGCAATTCAAAATAGCAGTGCATGTTGAAACTCTAGCCCGGTGGATATGATCTGATGATGTCGCTTTTTTCAGTTCCTTGCCTTTTGCAAACACTTTCCTGCCAAAATCTCCTTAGCTTTGAAAAAAAGAGGGTAGTCATTTGGGACCGGATAAGGACTATAGATATAGGATTTGTCCAAAAATGTCCCACTTCAGGCAGCTAAGTTTTGTAAAGCTGCTCCTGCTGCATGGGGCAGGCATCATCATGGATTAGGATGAGGAACACCCTTACCTGCAATAGGATTTTTTCTTTGTTTCCTATTTTGTAAGTGTGTTGTGTCTCACAATAGACTCAGAATAATTTTTTTTCTCCTCTAGGCATTAATTCATAATGAAGTAAAGACCATAATAGTAGTTTATACAATCGTTGCATACACTATTTTATCTACGACCAACAATATATGACAAAATTTCCCCCAAAGTTAAACAAAACTCATGACTTGAAATAATGATGGAATAGGTCAACTAAAATTTGAGGTTAGGCAAATAAGCAGACTGAACCATGAATCGTTGTGGAACAATCAGCTGATGGGATAAGTAAACTCAAACATGAATCGTAATGCAACAATCAGCTGATGTGCGAATTGCGTAATTGTTATTATGACACTACTTCCGTCAAATGCCGAACTCTCATTGGTCTAGAACCAGTACTCTAAAGTGACTCCAGTACTCTAAAGTCGTCATTAGAGTACTGCTTGGTTTTTGGTGTCCTAATGTATATCATTATAATGTTTATTGTAATACCATAATTGGTGCTTATTGCAATGGTCGTAGATAAAACACATTTTAAACCAGTTCAGTTGCATTCGGTGAGATTTTTAATGAACACCGCCATTTATTTTGAAACAATGTAAGAATGAAATTCTTGTTCAGCCAGCAATAAGACTTGGCTCAGATTGAGACCTAAAGTGGCCATACACTCGACTGCAGGGATTGGACAAAAGAGAGAGATGTAATGGACTAAACGTTCTTTAATTTCTATATGACCCTCTTACAAGCTTTTAAGTTTTATTAAAACTAGCTGATGGTGTCCCGCTTTGCCAGAAAAAGTAAACAAATAATTGGAAATAAACACAAATGCATCAGCTGTTCAGCCCTTTTCTTCATAGCTGTGCCCTTAAGGAAAATTACATAAAAAAAAACCTAATAGCTTTCCTGGGACTTTCTCACTGAGACCTTTCATTAAAGTACGCGTTGATGGGTGTCAGACATGTGGTTTTCTCAAAAGTTAGGGTAGTTTGGGCTTATATATAAGTTTATGAGGATTTCTTTAGTGTTTTTCAGATTTATCTCCATATTAATATTAATATCCATCAAACAGAAAGTATCAAATCTACAATAACTTAGCAAAATTGTAGCGAAGACAAGTTCAGCATTACTACTCATCATAAGCGTATTTAGATTATTGATGTGCCTTCTGGTCTTCGCCAAAGACGCACATAATACACACATGATGAGTAGATAATACTGAACACTTGAGCCTATAAATTGTAAACCAACAACCTTTAAAATACAGTACATAAACTGCAAATTTTACCGTAAAAAAGTGAAGCTTTTATGGGGACTGACATGTTGGCCACATTATTGCCTTTTCCTAAAAACAACAAGCAAAACAGAAACATGACTGAAATACCGGAAATATCAGAAAACATACAGATATTAACACAAAATCATAAAATTTTCAAAACAATAAATTTTAGGCTAAAAAGAACTAGTATGTGAGTGATTTTGATTATAAATAACACAATGCCTATTTATAAGGGCTGTCCAGGAAGTAACAAGTTTTGATGCTACGAATAGCACCGTTGCCCAACCACCGCTAGCCTAGTCTCCCTGTCGACCGATCACATATTTCATACAGCTTCCTAAATGGCGGTGACCATTAAAAATCCCGCCAAATACTAATAAACTGACGGCAACAGTGTTTTGGGACCAAGTTCATTCCAAGTTAAATTTATGCCTATGGGAGAAACAACAAATTTCAAACCAATTGTGAACCCTGCAATGGCTTGACATACCACGCCAAACAAATGATATGGAGAAATCTTTGCAACAGCCTGCAAAGGAGTTCAGTGATTCACAACACCCACCCCCATGCGACAGAATTGACTCAAGAACTTCCCCACTAAAGTGAGACATTTCTGGACAAATCATGACAACCCTTATCTGACCATCGATTGATGGCCTTCTCTTTTCAAAGTTAATGACACTTTCGGTAAGGAAAGTGTTTGTAAATATTGTAGTATGGAATTGAAAGGAACTTTATCAGTTAATTCGCACTTAATGGGATTTTTAATGGGCACATCCATTTTGAAACTGTAAAAATTGAGGCCGGGAGTAGAGCTTCGGCCGTGCACTCAGCTGCGAAGGTGGCTCAATAGCGCCAGCCGTAACAATAAAGTGTATGTTACTGTCTGGATAGTCCTAGTACATCAACACGGAATTGTAAATTGATAAGGATTAAGTAAATTTTGATTTATTACTTATTTGTTGACGACTCATCAGTAATTATAAAAAATTTTAAAATTGTATTAAAGAGATATTTTTTGGTCCTGCATCAAGGTACATTGTCAGTCTCAATAATAAGGTTGTCAAATCATTTACATCTCAATCATTTACAGGTGATAAAAACCCATGATATAGACATTAAATTTAGAATAATGAGACAATTTAGTTAAATTTGATAACCTTATCATTGAGACTAACAATGGAACTCCATCTAGGACCATAATATATCTCTTTATTAAAAACTTTTTTATAATTACTGATGAGCAACCGACAAAAAAGAAATATTTAACACCATTGCCAAAAAGTCATACCGTCAAGAGCTGAATTTTAACTTTCGGCGATTTGACTTTCTCAAAAAAATGTAAAGTTAAAGACAGTTTAAAAGTCTTTTCATTAATAGTTTATTTATAAAATATCCTCCAATAACACATCATTACATCATTTGAGCACTTTATATTTACCTTATATTGTTGCTAAGAATCAGTCGACTCATCAGTCAACACTGACTGGCCTTCTCATCACCAATTTGGATACATTAGTGTTTACTGTCTACATTACAGTGCCAGGATTGGTCATCAACTAGCCTAGTATTATTTCGCAAATTAGCATTTTACATAAGTAAGTACTAAGTACGTCATTTAAAATTTTTTTTGAACCTATTTAGTTTTTTAAATTATGTGTAACATAACAGTTCTTTTATTTATTTACTTTGAGTTTTATTTTTAAAGTTTTTATGCTAACTTGATTTTTAATTTTTTTTCCTGCCAGGGGGAAACAAAACCCCCCAGGAACACAATTATTTTTTTTCCTGGGGGGGGGGGGGTAATGGCCCTTTGCCCATTACCCTTTGCGGGTCCACCCAATTACTCCTCACTGGATCTGCCCTGGTGTCTTCTTCAGTCGGTTACTGTGGACTCACTATTCAGAATAATTGTTATACGTACATTCGAATTTTGTATTAGTTACAGAAATACCCTCTAATGACGAAAATTCATGATATCTGTCACAAAAGAACAATTAAAACTTAACATCTGCCACACCAGACTAGACACTTCTTTAACAAATGCCAGATGCAGCAGTTAGTGGCGATGTTTTAAATGCTCCAATATCCTAGCGATAGCTCAGGATCTCTAACATTGTAGTAACTTCTGGCCTTAAATGCAACAAAGCGACTTTATTTACCTCGAACCTTGTGACTGCTAAGAAAAAACTTAGTCTTAACTGTAATTGTTTGATATCTCCCCCCAAATGCTAAAATTTTCCATATCGTACAAACTAACGTGAAAAGGATAAATTGTAGGAAAACATTTTTTATAACAGTAGAGTCCCGCTATTACAAACTAATTGGAACCGACCCCGGTTCGATGAGCGGGAAATTCGGAATAAGCGGATAATGAATAAAATCAATAGATATTTAGGATATTATAGTACGATTTTTATATAAAGCCAAGATAAATATAGGGATTGTAATTTCCGGCTGATATCTAGCTTAGTAATTGCTGTTTCCGACGAAATTAGAACATCGCGATCGTAATTTTTGGTGATGTACCAAAGTGGATTATCATAGAGAGCCGATATAAAGGTTGGCGTTCGTTGATCGCGGCCGAGATAGAGTACAGAAAAAAACTATTCTCAATTCTGCGGCCGCGATATACAGTTTGATTGTCATTTCACCAAATGTGCTTGGCGATTGTCACTTATGGCCGTGATTATGCAGTACAACTGCCCATTACACCCTATATATACTTTACAATTGTTACTAATGGCCATGATTAGGCAGTATGATTGCTAAATACACCCGATATTCTTTGCGATCTTCACTTACGGCTGCAATTACGCAGTGTGATTATAAACTACACAGGATTTGTGCTTTGCAATTTTCACTAACAAAATTGTTTTTGACGATTAAGTATGTTCGGAATAGGCGGATTTTCGGATTAGCGGGATTCGGAATAACGGGACTCTACTGTAGTAGCAATCAAAGTAGATTTTCGAATGAGACATAGCTCATTTGAAACCTGATGAGGAGGAAGTCAGGAACTGCAATCGGGTTGATTACCCCTTGTATTGTATCCAACATTTTCTATCTCGTTCAGTGTGTGTGCGATTTCTACTTTTCTTTCACTTGAAATGTGTGTATAATTTTTGGAAAACATTTTATATAAACAGATATTTTCTGTGGGAAAGCCCTCAAAGGGTAGGTATTAAAATAGGATTGTAGAGGAAAAAACTGGCTTACCTGAAGTTGAGTAGACTGTTAGTCTTTCTCCATCTTTCTACCCTTGAGAAAGGTCCTAAGATGGACCGAAATGTTGGGACTTTTCCTGTGTTTAGTGTTTTGTGTTCCTGATGGCCTACTCAACTTCAGGTAAGCCAGTTGTTTCCTCTATAATCCTATTTTAATATATAAACAGATAGAAATTATGTTATGGTTGGTTAGGATAGGTTAGGTTAGAATCACAGTAACAACACAAAGATCACTGCACACCGATGTTGACAACAATGATTTATTCATAACTTGAGCGCACAGACGGTGGCCGGCAGACACAAATGAATCAGAGTACACTGACACCGGCACTGGTAGAGTACATGGTGTGACAGCAGAGCGGCGAGTGGCCGGCACGGCATTGTCACTCGGTTGCTTACTGCCTATCTCTTAGCTTATCTAACTCACTGGTTTCATTCGATTATTCCTATTTCAAACAAATTGTTTCCAATATTTGTAATGCCATTTTACTCTAACATTGCTATATATTTGTGCGGCTTTTCTTGTGTTGTGATTTTATCCTAACCTAACCTAACTTATCTAACATAACGTAATCTAACCTAATTTCTACTATTTATTTATAAAAAACGTTTTCCTACAGTTGTATACCCATTAAAAGTTAAACTGTAGGATACAAACAATTTTAGAATGTGGGGGGAATATAAAATAATTACCAAAATTAGCAAATGCTAGGTATCATTGAGTGAGTGACTGAGAGACTGACCATGAGCCGTGGAGGAGATGGAAGGCTGGAGCAGAGCCTGCATCTCCGCGAGATCCCTGTCCCTGTCCAGTGCCTCCCGGGAGCTGTAGGGAGGCGGCGGCCCTTCCTTGGGCGGCACAGATATCACCTGCGGCCCAACAGTCACAGTGGAATTTATTTATTTATTTATTTACATCATCCATTTTCGTCCTTACATGCAAATCTTGCCAGGGCATTAGACTTGTCAAAATAATACAATGTCAGTAACGTTCTTACTTAGAGCTGAACGACAAAGGGGTGTAATACATAACTCAGTACAGTAATATAAGTAAAATAATATAAACAAAATATGTAGGTTATGCCACACTTGGATAAAAAAAGTTAACATAAATACCCTTGTAATCAGAAAGCCATTAAGTATCAAGATACTCAGAGAAGCTTTATCAGCATTTCTGAAGAATTAACTTTGAAGCCAACGTTTAAAAAAAAGGCTCATTTTTAATGTGAGTGAGGCAATTATTATACATTTTTAAACAGAAATATAATGGTGAATTTTCAAATAAATGTTGTTTTGTGAATAGGATATTGTAACATTGCTCCGTTTCTACTAAAATATGAATGTTGATGATTATTAAATATTATGTTGATTATTAGAATATCATGTTGACGGTTTTAAATTAACTGTTCAAAGAACAGTTCTTAATTTTCAAATTACTCCCCTCGGCTTGCCAACCTGACAAAATCAGCGGTCACTTTTCATCAGCAATCGCATTGCAATGTATCCTCCAATAAGAGTAACGTTTCACGCTAAAACTTAGGGACCATCCATAAATTATGTAATCGCTTTTTGCCCATTTTCGGACCCCCCCCCCCTACAATCATCTAACCATCATAATCCGCCTTACCCCCCAGCCCTCCCCCCTTGAAAATTGACGTGATAGGGTACAGACTCCTAAAATAATGCCAGTCATTAGGAAAGCCCTATTAAAGGGCTCTTCTGTTGGGTTGTTAAAACCATCAAATTAAGTTTTTAACCCATTTTAGGCAAATTTGATGTTAATCGACGGTTCAAACCAGACCTTTTTGAACTTTGTAGTGCTACCTTTACTGTAATGGTGGACGCTGACACAGCCTGCAAATCTAAAATCTTATTTATCATTATAAAATCTGTTTGAATATTAATTAATCCCTAAATAAGACTTCATAAAATAATATGTCAAACTTACATATGTGTGACTTGTAAGTTTGCTATTGTTTGCTTTTTATAGTAATTATTGTAAAATGTGGGCTAATTAAAATAAAATGTCTTTATAAAAACCACTGGATACTCTTTTATTAATACATTAAAATACCTAAAATATTTAGAAAGTCTACATTTATTGTAACCTAAAATATTTAGAAAGTCTACATTTATTGTAGCTTTTTTTTGACCCAAAGCTAAAATGAACATTTTAACAGATATTGTAAAAATCGAGTACATAGTTTCTTTTAATTAATTCACATAGAATGTTTACTATTTTCCAATCCAAAGTAGTTTTAAAACAATATTTGAAAAATGACGTCATCTCAGCGTCAGCCCCCCCCATATGCACATCATCCTACTGTTATTTCCATTCTGGACCCCTCCCCCCTATTTTCAGATGACATAATTTATGGACGGCCCCTTATGCCTACCTCGCAGTAGGGTGGGGGGTCGATGGCGTGGCCGACTATCTGCACTCCGTTGTTGATGTTGTATGTGACCAGGAAGCCGGGGGGAGAGCAGCGAGGCACCCCCTCCACTCCGCTCAGGTACAGGTCCAGGTCATACATCGTTGTGCTCTACAACACATCAAGCGTAGGTTAATGCTCTGTGCTCTTTCACATCATTGTGAAACAGATAAACTAGACAAGTTTCTAATTTCTTATGAATAGCTTCTGGACCACTGATTTTTAAAATAAAGGTTCAAGTTACCTGGTATTGTCGAATGATCCACTTGTAGTTAAACGACTACACCTGTTTCGTGTTGTAATTAACACATCTTCGGGTCAAATTTCAGCTGGAGTTGTTAAATATCCATTTGGTACTTCGGTATTATATGGAGGCCACTGAGAGATGACTTGATAATTGGAAAGAACATACTTTAATTGACTTGCTGTTCAAATTGGACATAATTATGATGAACGGTCTTTGTTTTCTGCTTCCCAGAAGGCAGCGATGTTGGCAAGGATTGAGTTGATCACGTCACCGCTGCCGCTAGCGACTTCACCCGATCGCTGCCCTCATACAGCGCGCTGCGGCGGTTATGTTAGGTTAGGTTAGGTTATCATAAATATGTTAGTAGGACTTTCCTCGTTTTGTTATGAATCGAACGATACCAGATGAGTCATTCTTTCGCCCTCCAAATACCCTTCAAGTAGGCCAAGGTTAGGTTGCTGACCGGAGCGCACGCATCAATTGTCAACGGGATTTGGCAGGCAAAAGTATGACTCATCTGGTATCGGTCGATTCGTAACGAAACGAGGAAAGTCCCACTAACATATTTATGATAACCCAACCTAACATAACCGCCGCAGCGCGGTGTATAAGGGTGGCCTCCGTATAATACCAAAGTACCATCCATTTTCATGGTCATCATGGGGATAAAATTGTTCACACATATAGATACAAACGCAAACGTGACACTTACAAACATGTTTGGTCAAAACACAAAAATACAATTTTAGGACATGTGTGACGTCGCTAACTGATGCATCATCTGTTAAAATCAGGAATCAAGAATGAAGACTATTTATTGTCGTTAGAAACCAAAGGTACAATAGACATGGTCAAAACTAGGACTAAAATACAGGGTTATTCTTAAAGATTTAACAAGCAAGGTGACAAAGTTTCACAAAAACTAGGGCAGACTAAACATAGATGACTTAAAACTTAATAACAGACAAACAATTCATAAATATATAATATACTAACTTAGGGGGAAAACATTAACAGATTAATAAAATATGTAAAGTTAAAAATAGTAAGATAAAATTATTTCAATCACAATTAATTAAAAGACAAGATTTCTGGTGTCACATGATAAAAACTCATTTAGCGAAAATGAATTGACACATCAGTTAGCAAATCTGAATTGACACATCAGTGACATCATGCAGACTTGTTGTGCACATTTACATTATTGGATCACTTATGAGGAGGTATTGTTCTTTTGGAGTAATTCTCAACTCAAGTCATCTATTTGCCTCCCTACATTGTGCTATAATTTGAGAGTTTACTATTTAACATTTACGGCCTGGACTTAGGTATAAAGAGCAAAACAGGGTAAAGGATATTACATGGTCAACTTAAAGAATGCAAAAACGACTCGTGCCGAGAAGATACTGTGCACAGTCTGACAGACGGCATCGCCAAAGTCGAACAGCACAACAGGGAGGATCTGCGCCATGCATACTGTAACTGTATTTATTATACTGGAAGCTAAGGTGGGCCTCCCGGTGATAGCCAATAAAATGTCTTGTTCCATCGTACTAGCCATTCATACGCGAGGTTATTTCCAGTATCCAATGAGGATGATTTCCCACCTATGATCGGCTTTCCCCACACTCCTTCCATCTGTCATGTCAAGATTTTAGGTTGACAATGAGAAGTTGCAATGAATAATTTTCAAGAGTTCAAAATTTAATCATCTATTCAAAGACTTTATTAAGAGCCTTGGATTATCACAAGATTAATAGTTTGGAATTAGATAGAAGGAGTTTTAGCCTTCCAGGCTATTATGTAGGCGTGTGCGAATAGTGATTTTCAAACTCGAGCCGAGCCGAGCCGAGCTTTTTCAGAAGTTTTTGAGGTCGAGCTTTTTCGAGCCGAGTTTTTAACAATCACCAAATTATCAAGAAATTATGAAGCTTGATTTTAATTTTGAAAGATACAATAGACTAATATGTTTGCATACCTAAAGTGAACGCCAGCTTAAAATTAGAAAGTTCATTTCCAAAACAGTTAATGATCTGATATCAATCAATCAATCAAAAATCTAGGTATAGGTTCATTAATATTAAGTTTTATGTTATATAAAATTAATCAAACTTGCTCAAAAATAATTTATGTAGAAAAATAACAAATTTACGATCTACTTTTATCGTTTGACTCCCCAATTCCACAATACTTTCACGTTAAAAATAAATAGTTAAAATTACATAATTAGACTAGTTACATTACTACAACATTAATTTCAAGGGTTGGAAGGGGTTAATGGAAAGATGTTAAATGGTTATATCTAGTAAAATATATATATATATATATTTATGCTTAGTCAAACACAATGTTGAATTTCTTAATTTTGGTATAATATTCATGGCTAAACTTATCATTTCAGAATATAATATATGAATGAAGTAATACTTATTAACAACACTAATTTATTGTCAACCTAAAACTAATTTGATTTTAAACTATTGTGAAGAAAAGAAAGACCGGAAATTAGAACAAAATAGAGAGGGAGAGAGAAACAGCTACCTCTCTCACACTCTCCTTATCAGTGCCCGGGGGGGGGGGGGGGGGTGGAGGTTGTTTACTCCAACTGTGCCCCTGTCCCGGTTTTTGTCATTGTCTGACTCAGTGTGTGCGTGCGCACGTGCGGATGTCCAAGTGCGTGAGTCAATTAGGAGATAAGAAATCCTTACTACAAAATGCAAAAATGTCATACAACTATAAATGATGGCTCATATTTTTGTCTTATTTTTATAAATCAAATTAGACCAAACTGAAACTTGTACGATATACCGTTTAAGATACAAGCCATGATTAAACAATAGGCTTTAATGCTGTATTTCACGGTTCTCCAAGGTCAACTAAATATAACTCCGATTTCCGTCTAAATGGAGATAATATTTCTTGTTACCTGTCAACGTCCTTTCCTTATCACTTTAGGGAATATTTTTTGTTTATGTTTTTCGTGGGAAGGAAATGCTCTTCCGAACGTGTTCAAAAATAGATCGCAATAATTATCTTCCCGATAAGAACTCTCTTATGAAAAGCTCGGCTCGAGTGTCGAGCTTTTTCAAAAAAAGTCGAGCAGAGTCGAATACTGAAAAGCTCGACCGATCGAATACTTGCACACCCCTACAATTTATGTTTAAGAGTAGAATAGAGCGTATTTCATGACAATATTGTACCAAGGCTGTAGTGCACTATAATGCATCATCAGCATTGACCATACTCGGTCGATCTAACATGCACCATAAGATATATGCGGGAAAGCCATAGATTTTGCATTTGGCAATTCAAACGGATCCAAAACTCTGCTTTGTCTTGCGCTTTTGTTGTGCCAACGGTTCAAACTACCCAACTGATCTGAGATGATGACATATGACGAGCAAACCATTGATTGTTTCTGGGATTAGAGGATTACAGTGTGCTGTGGAACACAGGAGACAAAAACAGTAAAAAAAACAAAACTACGGTAACGCATATATCAAATGCATACCTTGCACAGGAAAATCAGCCAAAATGGTTAAATGTTAAATTAGTGCTACCAATGATAAATTGAAAAATATCTATAAAATCTTAAAACTTCTAACATGGAATACTAGTACCAGCAACTGCTGTGCCACAACTTATGTTCGTAGTTGAATATAAAATCTAATATTTTTACAAAGTTAACTATGTGAGCCAATTTCATTGTATTCAACTTACAGCACTAGATGATGCACAGATGAGGAACTGATGCATCATGCATCTCTACCATCTGTTAACAGCATGATCTATTCTCCAAGACGAGTTGAAACAAAATTGAAACAAGTCACATTAGTCTGGACATAACTTATCACCTGGTTTAGCTGAGTCGCCTGAGGGGCGCTGGCTGCACACTGAGTCAGCAGATTACGTTTCATGTGCACTCGGCATATTGCTATCACCAGCACCGTAACCACGATAGTGAACACCATCGCACACCCTGCAACGGTCATTAGGGTGGATGACATCGATCCAGATATAATATACCACATCTTTATTTTCAGAGAAGAAACAAATACAATCTAGCATTGTAATAAGAAGTCCCTACTACAAAATGTGAAAATAAAAATTACTTGTCAAACAACCACAAAAGACAGCCCATATTTTTGGTCTTATTATTATAAATCAAATGAGTCCGAAATTGAATTTGAGCGACATGCCTTTCTTGAGATAATCCATGACCAAACAAGAGAGTTTATTGATGTATTTCCAGTTTTCCAGGGTCAACTAAATATAGCTGAAACTCTCTGATTTCCATCTTATTGGAGGTAAGATTTCTTGTTACCTGTCAACGTCCTTTCCTTTTCAATTAAGGGAATATTGTTTAGGTATGTTTTTTGTGGGAAAGGATCGCTCTTCCGGTTTCACGTGTCTAAAAATATATCGCAATACTTATCTTCCCGATAAGAACTATCATATCAATAGCTCGGCTCGAACTTCGAGCTTTTTCAAAAAGACTCGAGCCGAGCCAAATACTGAATAGCTTGAGTAAAAAAGCTTGATGTACTCGCACACCCCTAAAATAAGTTAAGTAATGAAAGTTACGTCACAATTACTTTTTTTATATTTATTTTACTTAATTGGAAAAAAAGAAAATCCAATATGGCAGACAACTAGTATCACCTGCTAAGTGCTCCCATATTTAAAGTGTAGTTTAAGTGGTAAAAAACAACAAAATTGCCAATTAAGCAGCACACATCTAAACAACAACTTTATTAAGTGACTTCAAGACAAAAATCATTTACAAGAAGTGACACTTGAAGATATCAACCAATAAAAATCAACAAGTGGGTCTGACACATCAGCACTTCACATGAAATGTATTGTAATCAAGACTGACTCTCAAGAAAAATCTCAAGAAAACCCAGTATTGTGACAAACTGAACATGACTATAAGTTATTGATGCAAATCTAATACCAATAATAATTTTTACCTCAAGAGCTCATTGAACAGATGGATAACTTGTAAACAACACATAATTTAAAAGCTTAATTCTCATCTACACACTCAGTGTCAAAATTCAGTAAATTAAACTCTATTAATTTAACAAACCACTAAAGCACTATATAAAATTTAAAAAATGTACAAACAAAGTAATGAACACCTGTTAGAATAGTTTCACTAACATATGTGATCTAATTTCCATAACTCGGTAAACAACTCGACACGCTGGCCAGCAGTCAGCAATAACTGACCTGGTTCAACTGCTTGCACCATTCAAACTAGCTTCAATAGAACCTATCACTATACCTCTCACTCAGTACTGGACACCTTATATACTGCACTGTATATAACCCAGATTTGACACTAAAAATCTAATAACACAGAGGGGCCTGACAAACCTCGATATAAAAAACAGTTCACAAAATTCCAATAACCCAGAGGAGCCTGACAAACCTCCGTTATAAAAAACAGTACATATAATTACATTAACAGAGAGGAGTCTGACAAACCTCGTCATAAAAAACAGTACACAAAATTCCAATCACAAGAGGAGTCTGACAAACCTCATTATAAAAAACAGTGAAAGCCTTGACACTCAAAATTTCAATAGCACATAAAGTTCAAATTGACTAAATTTTTAGAACTCTGGACTGAAGCAATCAGTCATAGCTCTACTAAAAAACTGTACTGTAATTAACACCTGCCAAAGCTTCACTAAAAAACTGAATTAATTTTTCTTCCTCTATCAGACATCACAAAAATGACCTGCCCCAAACCCAACACTTTCAGCGAAGGGGACATTGTCTTTGTAAAACTGAGAGGCTATCGACATTGGCCAGCAAAAATTACGGAAATTTCAAAAAGTAATAAAGGTGTAAAGAAATACTCCACTAAATTCTTTGGAGATGACACTTATGCAACAGTTAACAACTCTGATACTTTCCCCTTTGCCGAAAATGTTAATACGTTTGGAACGCACCTTGTAGACAATTTCAAAAACAAGTCTTTCAACAAGGCGTTAAGAGAAGCTGAGTGTGAACTTAAGACTGCAACAACAGCCGAACATAATCCAACTCAGACAGGGCCAGTTTCTCTCCCTGGCAGTACAGAAGGTGACAATCTACCATCAAAACCAAAAATAAACAATCAAAAAATAACCTAGAATCTGAACTAAATAGCTCAATCAAGGAGCTGGAACTGAGCCTTATTGAAAATAACCTCCTTGATGACTCAGCTGAGGAAACCACCACACTAGAAATGGCCGGAAAGATTGGATCAGCTTTGCTTTCAGAAAACAATATTTTAAAAGAAAAAAATCTGAGGCTTCAAGCAGACCTTCTGCTCTTAGAAGAAAATATTGAAACTATGAGGGAAAGTGAACTCAAATATATTGAAAGAGCTGAAAGATTACAGGACCAATTATTAACTACTGAAAACCAACTGAAAAAGGAAATACAACTTCGTAAAGAAGCTCAAAACATCTTCGAGGCACATGACGACAAACTCCAACTACAATTAAATAAGTATTTAAAAAAAATTAGAGACCAAGAAAAGCTCATCAAAACATTGAAAACTGAAACTAAGAGCCATGATGTGGCAGCTGAAAATAATGACAAAATGGAACAAACACCTCCTAATGAGCCCAAAAACATACATAAAGAAATAATAAATGATGATACAACTTCACAGAAAAACTCTTTCCTGTTGAATGAGTTGATTCAGTTAAGGATGAGGCAAGAAAAGATTGAAAGCGCAGTAAACTTACTAGAAGAGCAGCTCCACCATACATCAAATACCAAGGCCCATGTTATACCTTTCACAAACAGATCTGACTCCCCTAGACCTCACTCTACAAAAACGCCACAAACCTTCAGGCAGGATAAACAGAACAGAATCTCCGGTAAGAACAGAACTAATGTTTTTAGCGTCTCCCTTCAAGTAACTAAATTTAAAGATGGCCCTAAACATCAAAACCAACAAAAAAATATCCAAGCTTGTGGAAATAATAAACCTGTGGAGGCAAAAATAGTATCAAGCCCAAAGAAAAGTGCAAGCTGCATTGATTCCCAACAAAATGGCCGATTAATACCTGACATGCTAAACATCCACTCTAAAAAAAAACACCAATTACGGCAAAATTACTGATGGAGGGAAAAAGCTGGGAAGACTTTTTTGAAAACAACTTAGAGCACTACAAAATTATTAATGCAAACTATTTTAATACTAGCTCTCCCAAGACTAGCGACAAGGTCCAAACACCTTTTTTAGGATCCCCTGTCAATCCACCCATAACAACTTAACCAAACATTAGAAAAAACCCTACCACTAACAGAAAAGTTCACAATTTTTCATCAAAACATAGATGGCCTTACGAGCAAAGTTAACAGACTCAACCACCAACTAAATCACACTAATCCCAGCATAGTTGTACTCACAGAGCATGGCCTGACTAGTGACAAACTGATAAATACTCAACTTGATAATTTTGTATATATTGGGGGATTTGCAAGAACCGAACATAGAAAAGGCGGTGTTGCAGTATATGCAAACAAAAATCTAGGCAATGAAATTTCTTGTATTGACATAGAAAGAAAGCAAATAGAGCTTGTGTGTGAAACACAGCTTATAACAATTAAAATCCAAACTACGGAACTATAATATATTATATCCTGGGGATATATAGGCCTCCAGTACGCAGCAATCTCAAAATGGCCCTTGATAGTCTATCTAACATCCTTGATGAAATTCCCACCTGGAAAAACCCAGTTATCATAACCGAAGACATTAATGTGGACAGCCTGGCTGATGGGGATGACAATAAGCTCCTGAAAGAAGTTCTCTTGAGCCATGACATCAACAGAATGCCTTTATTACCGACAAGGATCACCGCCCAATCTAAAACATCAATTGACATAATTGCAACAAACCTGATGCAACCAGAGGTCGCCACTGCGGTGTTTCCAACAGGTTTATCCACACAGTTCAGACATGCACTGTAAACTTGAAACTCGACACACCTGTGACACCAAGTACATTTCGAAGGTACTTCGATGCTCAAAACCTAGGAAGACTCAAAAATATTCTAGCGCAAGAAACTTGGACAACTGTCACAAACACACAGAATGCAGATCAAGCTTACACAGAATTTAACAAAGTATTACAAGAAGCACTCGATGCAGCCTGCCCTATAGTACAATCAAGACCAAAGAAAAGAAAAGTCCATATGAACCAAGATCAAGAGCGTGAACTCATGGGGCTCAAAGGAGCTTACATAACGGCACTCAATAAATCAATCCTTACGGGCAATGAAGAAAACAAAAAACAAGCCAATGACAGAAAAAAAGATTATGATCTTCATTTAAAACATCTAAGAAAGGAAGCTTCCATAACCTATATTGCAAATGCAGAAAATAAGACCCGAGCAGTCTGGCAAATAACAACCGCTTCAACAACAAGACCCAAAAAAACTACATTAAAACTCTCAATGTAGGAGACACAACCCTAACAGACCCCCAAGAAATAGCCGAACACTTGAACCACTTCTTTGCTAATGCTGCTGAAGAAGTTCTACTAAACTCCAAACGAGAAGCCTTAAAACTACGTTCAACCTACCCCGAAAGTGAGTTTAGGTCGTTTGAAGAGAACTTTAAACTAACAAATAAAACAGAGGTAGACAAAATAATATCATCCCTAAAATCAAAACCGTCTTCTGGAATGGATGAAATATCATCGGTGGTTCTGAAACATTGCCAAAATGAAGTATTAGTCCCAATAGTTGATGTAATAAACAAGTCTTTTCAGCAGGGTATTTTTCCCTCCTCACTTAAACACTCCATAATTTATCCAAAACACAAGAAAGGACCTACCTTCCTGACTAGCAACTACAGACCTATTTCACTCATCTCCACACTTTCAAAGGTTTTTGAAAAAGTAGTACTGTCAAGGCTGCTTACACACCTTGAAAACAATAGTCTTCTAACGAGCCGTCAGCATGGTTTCAGAAAAGGCAAGTCAACCATCACTGCTGTAATAGACCTTGAGGAGACTGTAATTGATGCAAATGAAGAAGGGGCCACAACAACCGGCATCCTCTTAGACTTTAGTAAAGCTTTTGACAGCCTGAGTCACACACATCTTCTTGGGCAAACTACGAGCTCAAGGAATAAGAGGAACAGCGCATCAGTGGTTTCGGAGCTACCTCAGCAAAAGGACACAGATTACCGAGATAACTCATGTAGTAAACAATACATCTAAAAAAATCAGATCTTCACAAGCACAGACAGCAAGAGGAGTTCCACAGGGATCTGTCCTGGGTCCTGTTCTATTCATCTTGTACACTAATGACATTATCTCTGTTTTACAGGACAACTGTGAGGCATTCCTCTACGCTGATGACACAACCCTTGTTGTTTCCCACAAGAATGTTGAGGAGTCAAAAGTCAATACTTATATTGCAGCCAGCATGGCCAAACAATATAGCCAAGAAAATTACCTGGTACTAAATGAAGAGAAGACACAGCAGCTCTTTTTTGGCCCACAGAGAAAAAATGCTCTCACATTACCTGACATCTCAGCATCTCAAGAGGCTAAATACCTAGGAATCACAATTTACTGTAACCTCAATTGGAAACCCCATGTAGACCAGCTGTGCAATAAACTTAGCACTGCTCTGTATGTTATCAGACGACTCATTAGCAACACAGAAACTTCAAGAACAGCTTATTTTGCACTATTTGAGTCGCAAATGCACTATGGGCTGATTGTTGGGGGTTCTCATCTCAGGGAAACCTATATAGGGTACTGCTTCTTCAAAAAAAAGCAATCAGAATAATAGCCGACCTGGGTTTTCGTGACTCTTGCCGGGGAGTATTCAAAAGGCTTAAATTGCAAACAATAGCTAACCTGTACATTGCCGAGGTAATAATGCATGTAGCAAATAAAGGACTCACCAACTTTTCAGAGGCTCATTCATACAACACTAGGAACAAAATTAACTACAGACTTCCTACACATCACCTAACTGCCTACGAAAAAAAACCTACCTGCATTGGAGCTAAACACCCTTCCACCTAAACTGAAACAACAGATAGACAACAGGACCTTCAAAGAATCTCTACTTGACTGGCTGCCGCAGAGGGAGTTCTACTCTATTGAAGAATACCTTGAGCAAAGAAGTCAACCTCACTGATGAAACTTAAATGACGCCAATACTGTACTCTATCTATATGTAAATAAAGAGAATTTTGTCTAGTCTAGTTTTGTCTTTGTGAAATTTAAGAAAAATAACAATCTTGTGTGACAGTGGAAACATGAATATTTTTTTACTTGGTATAACTATTTAAAACTTTTTCATTCAAACACCTCCTTTCAACACTTGAATTCAATGCTGTAGTATACGATACTGGTCTAATAAATAATTTTAACTATTTCTCTTTAACATGAAGGTATTTTGTGAACTTGGGGAATCAACAAATAAATACAGACGAATTATTATTCTAAATTTTATTTTTATTTTAAGCCAGTTTTATTACTGTTTTGTAGCATAATACAAAATATTGATGAACCTATCAAATCATTGTTTTGGAGAAACTTTGTTATTTTGAGCTGGCATTCACTTTAGTTATATAAAAATTAATGTATAGCATTTTTTTTTAATTAAAATCAAGCTTAATAATTCAAATGTTTTGTGATTTTTAAAAAGAACTTGGCTTGAAAAGGCTCGAGCTTGAAAAATGTTGAAAAAGCTCAGCTTGGCTCGAGTTCAAAAATCACTATTCACACATGCCTACTTAGAAGAGATCTCAAATTCCATACAATACACTAATAGAAGATAAATGTATAATTTAGACCTATACATTTTAAAAAAATATTGGAATTGAGACTTAAAAGGCCGAAGGGTTGATCACAATACATTACATAACTAACTAATATACAGCCTTGACACCTGTGATTACTAGTTTTCAAATTAATTTACTTATGTAAATTTTATTGCCATAAGGTGTCAATATCTTTTGTTTCTTCACGCTGGACTAAACAAAACCGCTGGATTTCTTTTTGTTTAATTTGTAAACTAGTAATTACATAACTACCGGTTGTCTTTTAGTACCCTGTTTTTAGCGAATTTCCCCTATAGGGAAGAAGCTGTTACCGTAGGTCTCATGGTAAGACCTAAGCCCGAGACCAGGTCATTTTTCACTTTCATTTTGGGGCCACCAGAAGCAAAAAACAACATTCGTTCGAATTTTTAGATATATATATATATGTATGTGTCTGTTAGCACGATAGCAACCGTAAAAATGGTCCAATCTTAATGAAAATCGGTACAGACACGTAAAGTTGTAACCACTCAGACGAGTTCTTGAACCAGCCCGATCGGACCACTGGAAGGGGGGTAAAGGGGGGAAAACACCCCCATAAATAGGTTTTTTGAGTTTTTTACAAAGAAAAATAAAATTTATCGAATTTTTGTTGACAACATTGAATTCAGCTCAAAAAAACAAACAATTTAGTTTTTTGAATCACTGCTCTATGTCCATTGGTTACCGAGATATTGAAAGTGGTAAACATAGTACGTTGTCCCAATGTTAACCTTACAGAAATCAGTAAAATTCTATATCTCGCTTAATACTCAACATATCTTGATAAAACTTGGTAAATGGCTTCTTCTAGTTCAGATCTACTTAATATTGAATTAAAACTACCCAGTTTTAACATACCTGTAGCAGCAAACCTGCATACTCATTCCCCATGTTATTCTTATGGGGCTTACCAAACATGTCAAATCTCGCTATGTTGGTTTGAAATATGTTGTTTTGCATTTGAAATTCGCTGAGTATGCACGAATGCTGTAGCGGGGACATTTCTCTTTTACAGTACCCTACCATTCTTTCAGCAAGACATAAGATTTAAATTACCTAAAAATTATGTAACATAATAACTGTACGTCCTGTAGCCTAAAAAACTATATGATTGATATGGTTTTTTCTCAATATTTTGAGTGATACATAGCACCATCATACATAGCACTGATAATGTATCGCAGAATGATATTTAACATTGGTACATATGATATCGCCATCAATAAAACAAACTAGCTGTTCATGCATCACTTACCAATAACAGTATAAATAGTAGTTTGCAGCAGTGTCATGTCTGTCATGTGGGGCTGATGATTTGCGTAGTAACTCCTCTCGTCCACATATGCTGGAAACCACCCACAAGGTTAACTTTAAAACACGGAATAGAAAAAATCAAATCTTCAATCAAATTCCACTCATAGTAGAGCCATATTTTAAAGACTTAAGCTTTATATCATGACAATGCATTAAATAAAACTAGGAATAAATAGCTTAGCTGAAAGGAAGCCAGACTGCTAAACCACAAGGTACTATATTTTTTGTGGCAGAAGGTCATAAACCTCTGAGTCGAACCGGTGGACCGGATGCTCAAGCAACCAGAGAGAGATGATTTACCGGGAGGGAGTGGGGGAGGGGGCATTGGGGTGTATGGGAAGGTGCTGGGATGCTGGGCTGATGGGACTATCAATTTCATAGAACCTCTCTAATACATCTATGATTGTTTGAGTGGATCTGAGTTAGTCAATAATGAGTGTTTGGTTAGGGTAGTTTAGGTTAGGTTAGGTAGACTAGGCTAAGTTACGTTAGGTTAGGTTAGGCACCGTGCATATAATTCCAAGGGAGATCCGGTCATTGCATCGAAAGTCATAAGATCGAAAGGCACTGGACCGACACAAAATAAAGTCATTAGATCGAAAGGCACTGCACCGACAGTCACTGGATCGAAAGGCACTGGACCGACAGGCATTAGATCGAAAGGCACTGCACCGACAGGCATAGCTCCGACACTGTCGGAACAGTGTATTTCGATCTAATGCCTGTCGGTCCAGTGCCTATCGATCTTATGCCTGTCAATCCAGTGCCGTTCGATCTAGTGACTGTCGGTGCATTGCCTTTCGATCTAATGCCTGTCGATCCAGTGCCGTTCGGTCCAGTGACTGTCGATGCAGTGCCTTTCGATCTAATGCCTGTCGATCCAGTGTCGTTTGAATACGTACGTCAAAAAAATGCCATTCGTGATATTATTTTTTTATTCGGAGTAAACTAATTCAGTGTGATCAAAATGTCACCAATATTTTAATACTTAAAAAACCAGTCTAATAATACCCCCGTTATTTTTCCTCGCAGTAAACATGTTCATGTTACGTTTGCATTGGAATGTGAACATCTCAAAGGTAATAAACTATCATTTAACTCGATAGTTTTTCCCATTTTTTTTATCATGGGTATTTTGAATTTAACGATTCAATTTGATGTTTTCTCCGTTGCGAAACTTGTGAGAACAGTATTGACGGAACACTGAATTTAGAAGTACAGTACACCTCGGATTATCCGGATTAATGTGGCGGAACACCGAGCCGGATGACAAAAAATCAGGATAATCCGAGGTCATTACAATATCGCCTAAATAGCGATCGCATACCTTAGCCCCTGTTAAATTGATGCTGCAAACTGCGTATCAAGCCTATGAAACGTAACTAAAAATTTATTACAGTAACTCTTCTTAAGAAATAACATAACACCTCAAATTACAGCAATTAATTGCCAAAACTCGCAAAATAGCCATAGGCCACGCCTTTGTTGATTACTGCTAGAGCCCCAAGTAGCAATCCAGAAAACTACGTTCACGAAAATACTGTAATGTACTGTTTAGGCAATGCGGCTCCTTCAATTAATGTGATTCCAAATGCGTACAGTAATGTATTGCATTTGCATTTCATTTTAGCAGGTGCATTTCACCCGTAAAGTCGCTAAAATCATGTTTTTGCCGTGATATTTATTTTTTCATTTCTCGGATGGACCGGTCCGGATCATCCTGGATCCGGATAATGTGGGGTCCGGATAATCCGAGGTGTACTGTATAACTGTCGGAGCAGTGCTTTTTGATCTAGTGACTGTCGATCCAGTGCCGTTCGATCTACTGCCTGTCAGAGCAGTGCCTTTCGATCTAGTGACTGTCGATGCAATGCCTTTCGATCTAGTGACTGTCGATGCAGTGCCTTTCGATCTACTGCCTGTCGGTGCAGTGCCGTTCGATCCAATGCCTGTCGGTCCAGTGCCGTTTGACGATAAAACTTTCAAAAGACGAAAATTTGCTTACAATAATTTTAAAATAATCACGACTTCCCAAACTTAATACAGATGTATCTTCGAAAGGCACTGCATCGACAGTCACTAGATCGAAAGGCACTGCTCCGACAGGCAGTAGATCGAACGGCACTGGACCGACAAAAGTGTCGATCCAGTGCCATTCGATCTTATGACTTTCGATCTAATGCCGGCGCCCGATTCCAAGGATGTGTTTGAGCAGATTTCCGGTGGAGTTACGACAAATGGTTCTCTCTTAGAAATTCTGTAGGCCATTCTCTCCCTCTCTTCACCACTCCTCCTCCTACCACCCCATCACACTCCCTCATTGTCTCTGAGCATTCACCCTGATTCAGACGACCGCTTCTCAGACTCTGACGGTTTTACAGTCCCGTGTGATAACAACTCAGTTAAACCCTGGTCCATGCGACAAACACTCTCTGATAGGCTTTTCAATAATGTCTTTTATTTACTTCTTATACTTTTATAGCCTCCCATAATATGTGTACAGTAGACTTCCTTTTATCTGGACATCTTGGGACTGAGACCCATCTGGATTACTGTTTTTCCGGTTGAATTGATGCTTTCGAAAACTTATTAAATTTTGATGTCCAATACAAACTAGACAGGCCAATACTGATTATTACATTAAAATACTCCCATTGCAGCAGACCTGCATACTCAGCGAATTTCTGATGGTTAGAATCACATTTCAACACAATATAAGCGATACATGACCTTTTTTCATTTTCTCCATAAGAATGACATGGGGAATGGGTATGCAGGTCTGCTGCAACAGGTATGCAAATATTTGGTGGTTTTAAATCAATATCCCGTGGTTCTGAACCATTAGAAGCCACATACCAAGTTTGATAAAGATATGTGAGGTGGAAAGCGAAAAAGGACCTCTTGTCGGGAATTTTCGATTTTGAGTTATTAATATTTTTGAATTCCTCATTTAATTCCTAAAAAATCGGCGCAAGTCTCATGAGTCTACAATTTTTTTTGGTGAAGTTATAGGACTTTTAAATTTCGTGAGGGAAACGGGTCATTTTGAGAAAAATCAATTTGAAAATTTCAAATAAGCATAAAACCTATATTTTTTGTATTTAAGAAATGATTTTTGTATCAAAAGAAAGCTTACAATGTCTTATTTCAAGGGAATACCAATTTCTGTCTTCACTCACAGTAGTTTAAAAAAAATAATATTTTAACCAAGCATGTCGTAAAAAGTTGTATTCCAGAAAAGGGACCTCTTGTCGGCCCTATGATATTCTCCATAACGACAAGAGGTCCCTTTCAAAAACTGAATATTTTAGTGTTATCTCATTGTTTTATTAAGTTTTTTTATCGTCAAACACTGCACCGATAAGTTGATAAGACATCACCTAGCGCGATAACACTGGTTCACCTGCAGGCTGCATCGCTATCAGTGCTGCAGCCACAAAAAAAATCCCAACACTATCTTTTGTAATCAAATTACCCTGTTTATATTTAATTTTGCTCATCATTGAGGCATTCAAGGAGTAATAGTATATAATTATTTGCTCATTTATTACAATAAAAATAACTATTATTACCCTACGTATAAATAGTCTCTTGAAAAGACAAAGTTTGGTAGCCCAAATATCGTTTATAAAAAGAGACCTCTTGTTGTGACCGTATGAAATTTGTGGGAAATTTTGTTCTCTTTACACCATACTTCATTGTAGTTCTCTAAAATTCCGCTACAATTCAGGGGAGTTCATTTTTTGGACCAAAGTCTGCTTATGAAGTGCATATTGGAAATGGGACCTCTTGTCGTTATGGCGCAATAATATTGAGCGACAAGAGGCCCCTTTTCTCAAGCCATGCAGAGGCTAACAAAATGATTTATTTCGACCTTTTATAACTTCGATTTGATATTTTAACCTAAACAGGCCTGTTCTATGATAAATGAGGTATAACAATCGATAGAGACCCGAATTTCGATATTTTTGACCCTAATCGGTTTTATCGGCCGTACTGAAAATTTTTCTTCGCCAACAAGAGGTCCCTTTTTGCTTTCCACCTCACATATGTTGATAAATAAGTGAGATAAATAAATTTCTTATTTCCCACAAGGATAACATAGGGACAATGTACTATATTTACCGCTTTCAATATTTCGTTAACTAATGGAAATATAGCAATGATTCAAGGTACTAAATTGTTTTTTGAGCTAAATTCAATGGTGCAAACAAAAATTAGATTTTTTAAATTTTCTATATAAAACCTCAAAAACCCCATTTTTGGGGGGTTTATCCCCTTTACCCCCTTCCCGTTGTCCGATTGGGCTGGTTCTCCAACTCGTACGAGCGATTACCACTTTACACATCTTTACCAAATTTCATTAAGATCAGACCATATTTACAATCGCTATTGTGTTAACAGACATAATATATTCTAACTTATTTTTTGGCTTCTAGGGTTCCAAAACAAAAAGTTATCGCGGTCTCTTGCTTAGGTTTTGCCGAGAGACCTATGGTCATAGCTTCTTCCCTATAGGGGAAATTCGCTTATAGTAAAAACTAGGTGCCTCATAGTGATTACTGAAAAAACAACACATTATAAAAGAGTTTAAGGTTTTGCATGAATCTTTAACAAATAAGCAACCATTACAATTGGTGAGGGGTGTTAGATAACATTTTTCAAGTGTTTCCCATGAGAATTGTCAATACAGTACCATCCATTTCTTGCTGAAATAGTCCTGTTAAACCAATATGTTGATAAAAATTATCCAATTAAAAGACGCCTTTTGCTGAGTGTAGTCTGGTTGAATTGATTCCTGGTTTAAAGGTGTTCAGATAAGAGGAATTTTACTGCATTTGGGCAATAAATTTTATTTTTTGTGTATCCATCCTACTATTAATTAACTAAATATTTAAAACAGTATGTCAAATTGCTGTATCAAAATATAACCCCACTAAAATTTTTAAGTAGAACCAACACATTTTAATTTAAGAACACATATCTTGTCGGATGATCCGAAAATCACCTGTGGTTTAGTAAAAGTACTTTTCTAATAATATCGGTTTTCTAATTTTTGAGAGATGATTTGAAAATGTTCTTTACCAAACAAAGAGTATAATGGTTCAAATATTTAGAATAAATAGATATGTATTATCTTCTGCTAAGATATGTAGTGATTATTATAACAGGAGCAATACACGCACACTAAATCATGGTCTAGGGGTGGGCGAGTAGTGGATTTTGAAGTCGAGTCGAGTATTAAGCCAAAAACTCTAGTATCGAGTCGAGTCGAGTCGAGAAGTTGTTTGTGAAAAGTAATGAAATTTTAATTTTTTTCAACTAAAATCTTTCTTCAATTTTACTTATAATATTGGTCTACTTTATTTAAGCTTATGTTTTTATATATTTCTTGGAAAAATAAAACTCTGATATTGTAATACCCCTACCTTGCATAAACCCTACTTTTAAATGAATAAGTTGACTATGCTAAAAAATCACTCAAAATAACAAATCAGTTAATGTAACAAGATCACAAAATAAATTTATGTAGAATGTGTATAGTTGTAAAATTTAAGCAGTAATAAGATTTAATTAATAGCCTACTATTTAAACAATCAAAACAGTTTTATATTTTACCTAAAAATAATTGTTGGCCCTAATTAAAACCTTAGCAGAGAAATTGTGGAAGAAAGAACTAAAAACATCAGGGAGGAGAGCTGTGCCCAGTTATTTGTTTACTTCTCTAAACCCAACCCCGCCCCCTTGCCTGACTGCTGAACTATTGTTTTTGACATCCAATCACTTGAGCATGAATGACACATCTGAGACCAGATAAGAATAAGATATCCCCCAATACAAAAATTATAAAACCTTAACTAATTCTTTGTTTGAAATTCATTGTTGGTGATGGTGATTTTATATTTTGATTAGGATTTTTGCGGACATTTGCCATCACTGATTAGTAAAAAACAAGTTTCACGACGTTTCGGGATCTGGAATCTGATCCCGTCTTCAGGTGGAAGAAAACCTAGAACATAACAAGATTAGTAACACATAGCCAGGAAAACCTGGACAAAAACACAGCTAAAACAGAGAACTGTAAAAGCAGTCACGAAAACAATAAGCTGAAAAGAAAAACAATACACAAAATAACACAGGAATCACAAGTATCAAGAATCACCAGACAGGAGAGAGCACGTCCACACCCAATCAGAGCCGAGCTGAGACTGAGCAGTTTTTTGGACGTGCTCTCTCCTGTCTGGTGATTCTTGATACTTGTGATTCCTGTGTTATTTTGTGTATTGTTTTTCTTTTCAGCTTATTGTTTTCGTGACTGCTTTTACAGTTCTCTGTTTTAGCTGTGTTTTTGTCCAGGTTTTCCTGGCTATGTGTTACTAATCTTGTTATGTTCTAGGTTCTTCCACCTGAAGACGGGATCAGATTCCAGATCCCGAAACGTCGTGAAACTTGTTTTTTACTAATCAGTGATGGCAAATGTCCGCAAAAATCCTAATCAAAATAAAAAAAAAACTTAACTAATTGTTTTATGAAGTCAACTTTACCAATGAAGTCCACAATTTTCTTCTCATTTTTACAAATCAAATGAGACAGAAATGAAGGCTGAGTATCATTTCAAAGATAAAGTATAATTACAAATTTGAAGTAGGTCAGAGCTAAATATAGCTGCTGTAAGTTTTCAATTTCCGAATTCAGACACATCTCTCAGAATCTGGTATTTCTAGATAACTGTCAAAATCCATTCTTCTATGAGTTAATGAAATATTTTCGAGGTTACTGTTTGTTATGAAAAACTTGTGGACGGCTGCGAAAATCGATAGCGCATTTCTATCGGTCGCGGCTAAACGCAGATGTAGCTTTTCAAAACTCGCGATCTGCCGCGAAATACGATCGCGCGTATTTGCCGATCGCCGAAAATCGGCAAATGTAGCGTTGCTAAAGTCGCAGTCGGCCGAGAAATACGAGAGCGCGTATTTGCCAATCGCCGAAAATCGGCAAATGTAGCCTTGAAAAGTCGCGGTCAGCCGCGAAAAACGATCGCGTGTATTTGCCGATTGTAAATAAACAAAATGCAACTTTGCGGAACTAGCGATCGGCCGTAAAAGTCAGTCGTGCGTAATTGCCGGCCACAAATGAACAGAAAATGCTGCTTTATTGTGAAACTAGCGAGGAGCTGCGATAAACAATTTGCCGATTGCGGGTAAACGGCAGATGTAGCTTTGCGTAACTCGCGATTCTCTGTAAAATTTGATCACACAAACATAAATCGCACGTAAATTCGGCCGCCGCGTAAACGGCGGGAGTAACTAACTACTCGACTCGTTTTAGTCGAGTAGTTGGAACTACTCGACTCGACCTCGAGTAGAAGCAACTACTCGAGTAATTACTCGACTGTCAAGTACTCGCCCACCCCTATCATGGTCAAAACATAGCTAACAAATAACCAAAAATTCAAATATTACATTTATAAAATACAGGAGGACAGCATGAGAGAGGTTCTCTGGTTGTGCAGTTAGCATCGAGTCTTATGTTGCAGCACCACGCTTTTGGGATACACCTTATCACAGAGTTGCGCGGATCTTCGCACTGCACTTTGTCAGTGCATGGTGATTCTCCTGCGAAAAACAAACATATCTTGTTAGAAAACTGATTTGCAAATAAAATGATAAAAATAATGAAGACCTTTCAGTTTCTTTTTGTAGGGGGGATTTGGTAATCAAGGTTTCACCACCCCACAGGAAAATCCTGTGAGAGTACTTCAACCATTACTTTGTCTATTTGTACGGATACCAGAAAGGAAAGGAATCTTCCCTTGAAATCCCTCAGGCCCTAAGCCTTTAGTAGATTAATACAAGAGAAGCAAAAGGAAAAAGGAATAGGTAGATAGAATAGGTAGACTGGGTGGGCAAAGGTATATCTTTATCTAATGGATGGAGGAATAGGGCCTCAAGGGATAAGGTGGTCCTCATCTTGGGCGCCAGTACACCCCCATCCACCCTGCCATCAAGCCCAGCCTCCCCTGGTTGGGAACTGGAGTTGTTCACTGAAAGACAGCTACAACACTGCCTCCAATCGTGAAAACTTCCGTTACTGTACCCAGTATTGGTACCTAAACTATCAAAAACCAGTTAGGATTCCACTGGGGGTAGACCTTTCAATTACTTCACCATGTAGTGTGCATTGATTCAATTGTAAGTAATCGATTACTGCTATTACATTACTGTATTAGTATTATCATTATCGATTGTGATGATCAAATAAAAGCTCTTGGCTAGGAGAAAGGAGGCATACACAGCTCTCACCCAAAGATCTGGGGTAGAGTTGCACAGGACACAAAAAGGGTACACAAAGAATGAAATATTTCATCTCTACTTGAGAGTTCCTCAGATGAGAAGAGAGTCACTAAGGGGAAACACTCGTTTGAGGAAATCTCTAAGTGAAATATTATGTGTTTTGGGAACCCTTTTTGTGATCAATACTGCTCACAGCAGATATTCAAGGGAGTTAGCTATAATATCATTGATTTAAATTCATTGTTGCATTGTCATGGGTTTATCTGTGTTTGTGGTGTTCGATGTTCACACATCAAAGTGAATCTAACACAAAAATAAGATATATTATATTAAAACATCTTTAACGGCAGGATTTAATCAATACAACAAGGAAGCCATTTTAGGAGCAATCTTTTTGACCCTTTTAGTGCCGAGCAGAGGTTAAACTCCCCAATTAGGGTTAACTCCAAGAGGGGGTTAGCTCTTTCCAATTTGGGAATTACCTCAGTTAACTTTACAACCCTATTTTCCTTTATGCTCACCGTAATAGACTTTTTAATCTCTACTCTAGGTAGCTTTTTAATCTCTACTCTAGATACTGATCACTTAACACTACGAGATCGACTTTAGCGAGTGATGGCGGGAGTTCACTATCGTCGGTCAAGGACGAACGTAATTCAGACCAATACGAGCGTGTACGGATGCGTTCGGCGATACTCGTTTCTATGTTGTTGTCATAGGCCTCATGCGGCAAATAGTTTGTCAAATGTTTGGACAGGTCTGTTGCGCCCTTGTTTGAAGGTAGTAAATTCCCACCTTGAGGCGTGAGAGGCGTTGAGGCAGGTAGCACTGGAGATCGTGACCTACCTGATTACTATGGCGCTGGTTCACTCTAGCTGCAGCAAGGTTGCAGCAAACCTAGCTAGCACAAAAGTAGACACGGCCTAAACATTATACAGTTGTCATCAACGTAAAAAATCATCATATTTAATTGCAATTTATACAAATTTTCCAGGGGAGAACCCCTGGACCCCTTAGTCCCACTGGGGGGTATTCCATACCCCTCCCCCCGGCCCCCCGGAGTGCCATAGCTCCGGTACTTTTTCTTTAGAAATTAAGCCCTGGTGCAGAGGATCTCGTAGCGGGACGTGCCGTCTAGGTACCGCTAGTACTAAGAATTTCGTAGCGAGATCCCGGGTCCTACTGCATGAAATACCAGGATTTCCTAGCGAGACGTTTACATTTTAATACATATAAAATATATATTTTCGCTTTACTGGCTGGAATTTGTGCCAAACACCTTTCTACAAACCAATCTTTCGTTTCATGTCACATCTCTACTGAACTGTCTTTATGGTTAGCTGAAATGACATACTGAAATGCAAGCAGCTGTTGGTAGATGCAACTACATTTGTGTAATTTTTAGACTATGTTTTTTGTCTAACCTATGGGGTTATAATTAAAATATAGTTTGTATTTTAATTTTTTGGATCTTTTTAAATGTTAAATGATGTTTTTAGTGTAAATATGGAATATGAATACTGTTTGAAGTAGGTTGCTTAGTGACGTTTACTGTAAGTGCAATACGACGTAACATAAACCACTGACCGCAGATATCCTGGTCCTCATCCTCCCCCATCTGGCAGTCCAGGTGGCCGTCGCACTGGTACCTCCGCGGAATGCACAGCTGGTTCCACGTCTTGCTGCACGTGAACATGGCCTCACCACATTTACCTGCAACATATATAGTATAACCTTAATAATGATTTCAAAATAACTGTACAACCCTACTCAATTCTGGTAAAAATTTTGCAAGCCTAGATTTATTGCAGGCAAATACTTTGAGAGAAGCTTTTGATTGGTTCAAGGTAAATTTTTTGAATGTCAACACCTGTAAAACAGAAAACATATTTTTCACTTTAGGCTCTCAAGATTGCAACACAAAGTCAGTTAACTTGTTAGGGGTGCATTTAGATAACAAGCTTAGTTGGGAGACCCATACTAGTAACTTATGTACAAAACTGTCTCGGGTAACCTTTTTGATACGTAGATTAAGCGTATGTGTAAGCAGGGAGATGTTAATAACATCCTACTTTGCCTTCTTTCACTCACTATTGTCATATGGGATAACCTTATGGGGTAATAGTAGTGGAGCTCACCGTGTTTTTACAATGCAAAAACAAGTTATGAGATTAATTAAAAACGTAAACAGTAGGGAATCTTGTCGATCAATTTTTGAAGAATTTCAAATAATGACGGTACCATCAATGTATATATATAGTAGCTTAATTAAAGTTAAGGAAAGTTTGGATCAATATGAGATGCAGCAGGATATTCACAATCATGATACAAGAGCAAAATCTAAACTGAACTTGTTACCAGTACGACTAGAAAAATTTAAGAAAAACTATTGTTATATGGAAATCAAACTTTTTAATAAATTGCCTACCAGTGAATGTTCTTAACCAATAAATAAGTTTAAAATAATTTTTAAAAACTGGTTGAAGAAAACACCATTCTACTCAGTAAATGAGTTTTTATCATGTGATACCAGAAATCTAGTCTTTTAATTGTGTTTGAAATAATTTTATCTTATTGTTTTTCACTTTACATATTTTATTATCTGTTAATGTTTTTCCCCCTAAGTTATTATATTATATATTTATGAATTGTTTCTTTGTTACGAAGTTTTAAGTCATCTATGTTTAGTCTGCCCTAGTCTTTATGGAACTTTGTCATCTTGCTCGTTAAATTTTTAAGAATAACCCTATATTTTAGTCCTAGTTTTGACCATGTCTATTGTACCTTTGGTATCTAATGACAATAAATATTCTTGATTCTTGATAAAACAAATCTTAAGGGACCGAACCAAAGAGTCGTTATATCAAGGATTATGTAACATTGAGGTTCATTAAATTGACGTTAGGCTAGCTATGATTTCAAAATATCAAGGTCCTCAAAAATTTTGATTAGAAACCTGTTACTGTAGCAACAGAGTAAACAGTATTTTTTTACCTATCTTGACGATTCAGGTCAAGACACGGGTTTTCCGTCCGTTGTACTGAGTTTGGAACATAAACAAAACGTTATATAAAGGTTTCATTCGTTTTAAAGAGTTTGAATTGAAAATATCTTATTCATAAAGTATACAATGAGATATACTGAATGGTGTCATCCTTATACAGTATACAATCTCTGAAAAAAAGCATCTGAACAACATAATTTCCTATAACTAGAGTTCATTAAAGTCATACAAAGGCTTACAAAGCTTAGGGTTCTTCAGTTAATAAATCCGTTAAATCGGGTTTATTTGAATTATATTCATGTTTCTAAAAAACTTGAAATTGAGGTTATAAGTAATAATTATTTGTAATGTTGATGTATAATTTACACTGAGAGATATGGCAACTTTTAAGGGATTTGAAAAAAATTGATATATCAAGGAATCTGTTATATCGAGGTCTGTTATGTCGAGGTTACACTGTTTATAAAACATATAAATATACCTATTGCAGAAGAACTGCATAATCAGAGAATTTCAAGAGCAAAAAAAACCTATTTCAATCCAACATAGCAAGATATGACTTGTTTTTCTTAGCTCCTTAAAAATAACATGGGATTAAGTATGGATATTTGCTGCAACAGGTAGGTTAAAACTGGGTGGGTTTAATTCAATATTTGGTAGATTTTAACCAGAAGAGGCCTTACTAGGGTTCTCACTGGACTCATTGACCCAATTTGAAATCAAGTTTTGGGAGCATTGGACACCAAACACACAATTTGGTGATGATGAATTATCGTGATATCCGTCACACAAGGATGTTAGTCACACATTAACAAAAATCTCAACTGTGTCAATAAAAAATACACTTATGATATTAGACTGTAATAGTAATGTAATTAAATATAGACAGTAAAGACAAGAAATTTCTCAATTTTTACTCTTATCATGGTGAACTTGGTACATCACAAACTCGTCACAAATATTATTTGAAAATATTACTGTGCCTCCAAGAACAAGAACTAAAAATGGTATTCCCTAGAAAAACTTATACAAATTACTTTTTAATGTTCAAGAACAAGTTAGCGATTAGGACCTAATACAGTAAACCCCCTCTTAACCAACCTCGTTTTAACCGACGATCGGATTATCCGCCCTTGTTAATCAAATATAAAAGATCGTTTTAACCGACCCTGTTTTTAGAAAAGTTCGGTTTAACCGCCCTTTTCTAGGAATTGCGGCAATTCCGTTTCCATATTCGGCGATGAGAAGGTTACGCTCGACTCCACAGGTTCTTACAGGTTAAAATATTTGAAATAAACTAAATAAAGCTTTTATTAATTTATGAAAACGGACAGTAGATGCATTGACAATCAATACTGCATTACAAAAGATTTGTTAACAAATATAAACACGTTATTAAACGATGTTGATATAAGAACTTTTTTTAAACACATCTGCGATTTAGTTTGTAAAGGTTTTGTTTTGACCGTGTTTTGGGATTTTTGTGACATTTCTACAGTAATTATTTTGGAAAATAGGTTGATAATTATAGTTTATTTTCTAAATAATTTATGAACGGCTTTAGAATGATGTTAATAGAACCCTAAATCATTAGAGCTTTCATTTTTGGGTGTTTAGAGGATTGCCCGTTTTAACCGACCTTTTAAGCTATCCGACCTAGGTCCGGTCCCGTGTGGGTCGGTTAAGAGGGGGTCTACTGTAGTCTAGGACAAAAAAATTCTAAAATTATTTATATTCTATTCAGCTTCTAAATTATTATTTAATTTGTTGTACTTTTCCTATCGCTTCTAGTGTTTAAACTACACTACGTTTCGAGAGGTATTGAAACTCCTCTCGTTTTCAAGTGACCCTACTTAAAGTTACATTAACCTACTTATGTTTATTTAACCTACTTTTTTTGGTTTTTTTTTTGACAGACAATTACATTCATCCAACATTCAACAGAAATCTCACTCACACAAAATTTCATACAAAACACATTAACATACTTAATACAGAAAGAAAATTAAAACTAAAACATATTAACATGATAAAGAGCACAGAAAATTAAAACAAAAACATATACCTTACTGCCGGCAATGCCTCCAAGCTGGCAGTGGCACGACACGCACACACGTCCACTCACACTCACATACGCAACTCGAATGAAGAGCGTCTGTGAGAGCAAGTGGAGGGGAAGCGGCCCTACCCCCACCACGGGCACAAGTTGACGTCAGCGGTCTAAGACCCGCCTCCATGGTAAATCTCGGGAACATGACTCAGGCAATGGCTGTGTGTTTCCTCCAGGCACCTATATGGGCACAAGTACAGCAATTCCAAAAAATATACAGCACGCCTCCTGGCTACAGGTGGGGAACAGGACGCACAACCCATAGCAAGAGTTTCCTCCAAGCAGATTCACGGGCACATGGATCTTAGGACCATGTGATGGACTCTGGACGCGGGAGCTTCTGCAACAGACAAGTCTGGAGTGGGTTTTGGGGCTATTTTTTGTTCAAAGTGTGATTTAATTAAAGGTATCCAAAGTGGCCTAACATCAATACTGCTCTGACTAATTGGGTTTTCATGTAATTTTATTAACGCCCCTTTAACAAACTTCCTTTTGTAGTAATGAGATTCATGGTGTAATATTTTTGCCCCTTCAAAGTTGAATTTATGTTCTTTCTCCCGTGCGTGTTTGGCTAATTTCAAACTGGTTGTTTCGCCATTTTTGGTGTTTCTTTTATGTTCGCCAATGCGAACTTTTAACTTTTAATGGCCCAATCACTGACAAACCAAAAGCTTTCATAAGTATTCCATACGTCCCAAAACTATCAGAAAAAATAAGAAGGATTGCCAGGAAATACCAAATCAAAACTGCCTTCAAATCATCAAACATATTAAGACATCATCTTAATAAAGTAAAACCAAAATGTTTAGAGCAAGCCTCAAAAAATTGTGTCTATAATATTAAATGTGAATGTGAAGATGAATACATAGGAGAAACAAAACGGCCATTAAAAGTTCGCATTGGCGAACATAAAAGAAACACCAAAAATGGCGAAACAACCAGTTTGAAATTAGCCAAACACGCACGGGAGAAAGAACATAAATTCAACTTTGAAGGGGCAGAAATATTACACCATGAATCTCATTACTACAAAAGGAAGTTTGTTGAAGGGGCGTTAATAAAATTACATGAAAACCCAATTAGTCAGAGCAGTATTGATGTTAGGCCACTTTGGATACCTTTAATTAAATCACACTTTGAACAAAAAATAGCCCCAAAACCCACTCCAGACTTGTCTGTTGCAGAAGCTCCCGCGTCCAGAGTCGATCACATGGTCCTAAGATCCATGCGCCCGTGAATCTGCTTGGAGGAAACTCTTGCTATGGGTTGTGCGTCCTGTTCCCCACCTGTAGCTAGGAGGCGTGCTGTATATTTTTTGGAATTGCTGTACTTGTGCCCATATAGGTGCCTGGAGGAAACACACAGCCATTGCCTGAGTCATGTTCCCGAGATTTACCATGGAGGCGGGTCTTAGACCGCTGACGTCAACTTGTGCCCGTGGTGGGGGTAGGGCCGCTTGCTCTCACAGACGCTCTTCATTCGAGTTGCGTATGTGAGTGTGAGTGGACGTGTGTGCGTGTCGTGCCACTGCCAGCTTGGAGGCATTGCCGGCAGTAAGGTATATGTTTTTGTTTTAATTTTCTGTGCTCTTTATCATGTTAATATGTTTTAGTTTTAAATTTCTTTCTGTATTAAGTATATTAATGTGTTTTGTATGAAATTTTGTGTGAGTGAGATTTCTGTTGAATGTTGGATGAATGTAATTGTATGTCAAAAAAACAAAAAAACCCAAAAAAGTAGGTTAAATAAACATAAGTAGGTTAATGTAACTTTAAGTAGGGTCACTTGAAAACGAGAGGAGTTTCAAAACCTCTCGAAACGTAGTGTAGTTTAAACACTAGAAGCGATAGGAAAAGTCCAGCAAATTAAATAATAATTACAAATCCTTCGCTATTATGAATTTTAAAAATACAGCTTCTAAATGTTTTTTTTAGGGAGGGTAACAATAATTTTTGTCCGAGATCTTAACAGCGTAAAAAGTAAAAGTTGGGACCTGAAAGTAACTGAGTAATTTATTGATAAAAATTAAACATAACTATAAATTACAGTTTTTGTTACAACTTGATAAACTATATACCTGCTGCAGTAGAAAAACTACAAGCAGTTAAAAAAGACAAATTGTTTCAATAATTACTTTGGGACAAACTTTATTGAATTAAATAAAGTGTATGAAAAGGGGTCTATGACTTAGCCTTTATTGATAATCTTAAACAATTTCAAATCACAAAAAAAGGCTTCATAAAGGTTATTTATAATCACCTTAATTATTAATCTCTTGATTTTTTATCTCAAAAATTACTTTTTGCATTACAAGTTAACAATTACCGGTACTTTGTTTTCTTAAAGAAGAATTCCTCTAGTTTGAGTAACAAAAAAAATAGATAGTGTGGAGTCGATTCAGTTTTCTTCAATAGACGATTTTTAAAATGTCACGTTTTAAGTATCTTATTAGTCGCGTTAAGTAAAAAAAATACTAGGCCGACCTATTCAAAAGAGAAATAATAGTTTTGGCTCAACCTCAAATAAACAATCCATCAGGTTAAAAATGCATAAAATTTCATATCAGTCAAAACTTGTTATGGATATACGATACAAGAGTTATACTTTTTACTTCTCCAAGTGTATCGTTGGGTTATCTGAGAGAAAAGGTTAGTTAAAATGACCTTTTGATTATAAGTTATTGCAATGCTAAATTATAAAATATCAAAAGCTCTCAAAAAATTGTATTTAACTTATTGAGAAAAAGTTGCAAAAAAAGTATCCAACAATAATATGCTTGACTTACTCAGGCTTACATTTTCAAACTTCTAATTGTAACTTTACAATTATCAATACCAATTCAATAAACTAATTTTGTATTTGAAACTTTATGATAAAAATTGGATTAAATTAAGATAAATATAGTATGAGTAGGCCTGAATATAAAATAATAATCATTTAAATGAATAAAATTTAGTCATAAGTTTGTATTTGTTTGACTGAGAAGCAAACTATGGTGGGAAAAGAGATGATTTATGTCTTACGGTTCTTGATATTAACTCTGACGACACTGGCAAGAGTGAGAGTGTCATTGGTTGTCAGGTTGAGAGGCTGTGCCTTGCAGGAATATTCGCCCTCATCTCTGGTCTCCAAGTGAGGAACTACGAGATTCACCGAGTTGTTGGAAGCCAGTACCACTACGTGGTTCTTGCTGAGAATAAATACAACAACGTTACTTTAGAAGACTATAAATAATGCATTTTAAGTTCTAAATTAAATGGTAGGCCTACATTAAATTATGGTTTTGTAGTTCCCAAAGTCACCGATAGGTATCAGCACCATTCGGACATTAAAAACCATCAGATCTGCCAATTGGAGGAGCACGACACAACACTCACCGGTGAGCGCCCAGCGCTGTGGCAAAAAACTAGAACCATCACTGTAAGTGCCACGCAGCGTGATGTTAACACAACTTAATTAGGAATCTAATTAAAAGCTAGGAAACTAAAAATATACAATTAAGGAGGATTTTTAATCATAAAGTTTTGATTTAAACATGAAACTCCTGAATTAGAATATGCTTTCAAAATTTGAATCTCCTAACTTGATTTTTGTTATTATTAATTATTTATTTACGCATGAGGCACTGTTAGGTTTTGTTTATATTGTTCATTGTTTTTTTTTAAATTTGTTTATATTGTTTGGTAAAATTGTTATATCGATAAAGCAATGATTGTTTTAAAGAAAAGTTATGTGGGGCATTGAAAATAAAATAAACTGACTTTTTCACTAAAACTACAATAACTGAATAAGTAGGCAGGGTCCTTCAAGGATACTTTGGCTTTACTAGTTGGTTTAAAAGATTTTAGGTCTCAATAAATTATTTTAGCGAAGTAGGCCCTACCTGTTTGATGAACTGATGGGTGTAGTCCATGTGATGTTGTATCTCGGCTCCCAGTCAGGTAAGTTGTCGACTACAGTACATGTTAGGTTGAGTGTGTCCTGCACTCGTTTAACTACTGATGGACCATATGGAACCTCACGTGAAGAAAGAGGTTCTATCACAATATATGGATGATGTTTCATGTCCTTCTCTTCTTCCAAAGCTGAAACCATTATTCATCTAATGGCATATTAATGTCATAAGCTATTAAAGTAGATTAATATGAAGGCTAGTGTGCATATAACATAATTAAGGCCAGTAATGTATGTTGTTGTACAGGTTCAGGGAGGCAGAGTAAGACAACTCTGCCATTCTAATCAATAAGTTTATCATAGCCGATTAAAAGCTTAAAGAGACAATGCTAAAATTTCTAGAGTATTAATTTATAAACTTGGCCTATCCATCCTTCCACTCCATACACGATTCCTACAAACTAGTATTATGCTAAATTAGTTCAGGCATAGCCGTCTCTAGTATAAGGCCGCGGCCTTCGATGTGGCAACGCCGCGACTCATCCTCTCCCTGGTCCCACTCCGGGTATTGCCGCCTGCGGTAAAACTTGCTACATTTCGCCAAAACTGTGCTTATTCCATTGAAAGCTATGAAAATTGAACCAGTTCAATAGATTAATTTTTAGCATAAAATGGTGCTTACAATGATACAAATTGTATTACAAAAAACTAATTAATACATGTTTATATAATCGTATATTCACCAATTAATTGCAACCCTGAATATTATGCACAAGCGATATACATTTGTAGTAAAAAAAACGGAACCACTTTGGAACCTAATGAGTTTATGAAAAATAAATTCTATTAAATATAGGCCAAAGGTATAAACGGGTTGGATGAAACGGCAAGATTTATTTTAAACATATTTTATTCAAACAAAGAGATTACACTTTTCAAAAATATAGCCTAAGTGACTTAAGATAATATTGTGACTTTTCTCTTAATGCATTTTACATTTAGTTAGTCATTTTTCCTCCTTGTGTAGTTATTTAGTAGTAGATCAGACATTTGAAAAATCACATCTGAAGCTAATTTTGCATAAGCCCGCCTACACTCATAAGATTTACTTAAGTCTACTACAGTACTGTTGTCAGTAAGAATGCCTAATTCGGCTAAAGTTATCAGATCACGTCTGTGATCATTTCACAGTAAAAATATTAATTCAAACTCTTCTGATTTTAATGCCTGCATAATACCTAATACATGTCTACCTATGCAAACCACAAAATCACTAGGAACAGATAAACCTCCCCGTTTGAAAATAAACATCAACTTTGTTCATTGGACTTAAAACAAGTGTAATACATATTTTACATTGAATATTAGCCGTTATTTTGATAATAATAATAGCCACACACATACAGTTGGCCAGATTTGTCAAAATCAACTTATCTAAATAGTTGTCATCTAAAACAGTCATTACTCCAGAAAGCGAGCTATCCGTAGTGCGACTCCCACAAACCAGCTCCTGCGCGTGGGAATAAAAATGTTTAACAAATATAAACTCACCCTAGATCACTATTAATTTTTATATAATTTAGACACAATTTTTTTTGCTCATAGGATCTATTAACGGTCACAACGGTGCTTAGGAACGGGAATTTTCGGCGCAAGATAGCAAACTTAAACAAGGGTTTACAAAATTTACAAGAACATAAATAATAATTGTGTTAAAATTATTAAACTTCAATAAATTGTTTATATACAACCCTAATATATAGCATAACAATTTGAAGCTGGTAGGTTAAATAGTATTTTATAATAATGGTCTGAAGATGAGATTTCATCAACAATCGTGAAATCCCCCAATATTTTCCACTTTTTTCAGTATATAAATTATAAAAAGTTAGTTAAAATTCAAAAACTCCGTATTATAAAATTTGACAATATTTCCTTTAAATTGATACGTCTCTCGGCAAAATCAAACAAGCCGTTTTGGAGGTGTGATATCGTAAACTCGAGTCCACATAATTTTTGCACGGACAGTAATGGCGGGAGCCGGCCGGACCACCGGTCTGACGCTTAAATGGAGCCAAGTGGTAAGCTTATTGGAGCGGGTTAGTTCGAAGCACTTTAGTTAGATGTCATTGTAAAAATATGGTTTTCTTCTTCTTCACTGAATCAGCCAATCAAAACCACAATAACGATCTGCTAACTTCCTATTCCGTTTCCCCTGATTTTCTGTCATGACGCGACGTGTACACAACCAAAACGAGTTGGAATTAATTTGAGTGTGGGAAAATACCTAAAGTACGTTTGCCACTAGTGTAAGTTGTTTCGCGATATACTGTACTGCATGGTTCATATTGTGCTTAAAGCTATTGATAGAAAATAAATACATAGATGTTTATATAAAAGCACTCGATAAAAATTAACTAAATTAATTTTTACTATGTGTTTTTTTGTAAACATCTACGTATTTATTTTCTATCAATCGCTTTAAGCACAATATGAATCACTCAGTACAGTATTTCGCGAAACAACTTGTACTAGCGGCAAACGTACTTAATCAATTTAATCTAAATAACAAATCGGTAAAGTCATTAAAATTGAAAGTCTAGCAAACAAAACAAGAAAACGAAAATACAAACAAAGCAGACGATGACGATCGATATATCGCATCGACGACGAGCGATATATCGCATCGATCTTGATAGTTCGTAGCACTTTTAACAGACAGCGCTACTGTTCCCTTACCACCGAGTTATCATGGGAGTGCCAACTCTTAACGAAGTTCATTATTACTCTATGGCCGGACTGAGCCTAGTGTGCGACGTTGCCTGATTTCGCTCGCCGCGGCCTTATACTAGAGATGGCTATGGTTCAGGTCAACAGCCAACCTAAACCCCCAGTCTTACAAATCGCTAACTGTGGGTTTTTTATTAATAATAATAATTCATTGTTCTTAACATGGGGGGGGGATTAGTATGCAGGTTTTCTGCCACAAAAATGGAAATTTTGGGGATTTTAGACTAAAAATTCATTACATCTCATCTAGATGAAGCCACAAACCAAGTTTAACCCTTGAGCGGGCGCTTCACCGGCAAAACGCGAGCGGGCGCATGCGGAGTTTTACTCCGCAACACTATATTGCACAAATTTAACCCATTTTACTTGTTTTATAACGAAATATTGTATTTAAATGTTGACAAACTTCATTAGGAATCACATTTAATCGTCGATGCAATTAATTGTTTAATTTAATAGTTGTAATATTTTAATTGAACATAGTAAGTATTTTTCTAGTATAAAATATGTATTAATTATTATTTACATTTTTGGACTTTTCCTTTCGCTTCTCTTTTTCGAAAATGAAAGGAAAAGTCCAACAAATTTGATAATAATTACAAATCCTTCGCTATTATGAATTTTAAAAATAGCTATCACTGTCTGTATAACGGGAAAGGGCACTCCGCAAACTGAGATGGCATCTCTGAATTGCAAATAATGAGGTACCAAGGGGGGGGGGGGGTGGGGGTATAAATAGCTTTAGGAGATTCCTGGAATGAGGGGCGTAAAGTACGGAGCCGGACACAACCGCCGACACCCATTATGTCTGTTTATTTTAACATAAAAAACACGTGCGGAGGAAAACTCCGCGTGCGCCCGCTCGAGGGTTAAGCGAATTTCCCCTATAGGGAAGAAGCTATTACCGTAGGTCTCTTGGTAAGATTTAAGCCCGAGACTATGATAAATTTTCATTTTGGGGCCACCAGAAGCAAAAAACCCCGTTCGTTCGAATTTTTAGATATATATATATTACATATATATGTGTCTGTTAGCACGATAGCGGCCGTAAAAATGGTCCAATCTTAACCAAAATTGGTACAGACGTGTAAAGTGGTAATCACTCGGACGAGTTCGTGAACCAGCCTGATCGGACCACCGGATGGGGGGTAAAGGGGGATAAACCCCCAAAAATGGATTTTTTGAGTTTTTTATATAGAAAAATAAAATTTATCGAATTTTGTTGGCACCATTGAATTCAGCTAAAAAAAACGAACAATTTAGTACATTAAATCGTTGCTCTATATCCATTGGTTACCGAGATATTGAAAGTGGTAAACACAGTACGTTGTCCCAATGTTAACCTTATGGGAAATAAGTAAAATTCTATATCTCGGTTATTTCTCAACATATCTTAATAAAACATGGTAAATAGTTTATTCTAGTTCAGATCTACTAAATATTGAATGAAAACCACCCAGTTTTAATATACCTGTAGGAGCAAACCTGCATACTCATTCCCCATGTTATTCTTATGGAGCTTACCAAAACATGTCAAATCTCGCTATGTTGGATTGAAATATGTTGTTTTGCATTTGAAATTCGCTGAGTATGCAGGTCCGCTGCAACGGGGGTATTATTAAGATATGATGAGAAATAAGGGAGATGCTGAATTTTACTTATTTCCAATAAGGTTAACATAGGGACAATGTACTGTGTTTACCACTTTCAATATCTCGGTAACCAATGGACATAGAGTGATGATTCAAAGTACTAAATTGTTTGCTTATTCGAGCAGAATTCAATGGTGCAATGATGTAAATAGACTGGCCGACAACTTATTCTAAAATATAATATTATGTTCATAATTTATTTCCGCGCGAGCTCTGTGAGCTCTTGGAATGTAAACATGTTTATTCATATTCTTAAAAATAAAGTGTTTGTCTATTGTCTATTGTCTAATGGAGCTAACCAAAATGGGATTATTTTTATTTTTCTATGAGAAAAACCCAAAAAAAAATTTTTGGGGGTTATCCCTCCTTATCCCCCCTTCCAATGGTCCAATAGGGCTGGTTTTCAAACTCGTCCGAATAATTACTACTTGACACACCTGTGCCAAATTTCATTCCAATCGGACCATATTTGCGAGGGCTACCGTGCTTACAGACACATTGATATATATATATATATATATATATATATATATATATATCTAAAAATTTGAACGAATGGTGATTTTGCTTCTGGGGGCCCCGAAACGAAAAGTTATCATGGTCTTGGGCTTAGGTCTTACCATGAGATCTACGGTAATAGCTTCTTCCCTATAGGGGAAATTCGCTAAAACAAAAAAATGGGGGAATTGGAGGGATGATGTAAGACCTAGGTAGTCTATACACCAAAGGAGAGGTTTGTTGATGAAGGGTGTGGGAAAGAACATTGAAGGAAAGGCTGGGTTGAAAGGTGTTGAGGGCATGATTTTTTTTCTACAAGCATCTTTCCTTCACCAAGCCCTACAATAATTGTTCGTTCATCCCCACCCTGTGGAGTGTTGTTCGTCTTTCACCAACCAGTGTCCCGTTGTTAGTTTGTCCCAATATTGTTTTTCCCCACTTGGATCATGTCTGAGGTTTTGAGTTTTGGGAGCCATGCATTAGATAAACCAATTGGGCAGGCACGGTTGTGGGTGTGTTTGTGATGGATGAGTGATTCAGTGTCCGTCTTGATTTTTTTTTTGTCCGACACGAAACTGAGCACTCTTTCACACTATCCGGCAAAAAGTCGGAACACCGGGCCCAACTAAATTTTAATTTACTTGATCAGTCTTTATTATGTCAAAACTTTATTCTGTACGGCTAATCTATGAAATAATCGAAATTTAAAAACATGATATGTTAAAGTAATAGAAAAATAAAAAGTTATTCTTTAGTTACATTAAAAAAGTTAAATGTCCCTATTCAAGTTATTTTATATAATAAGAGGCCATCCAATGATTCTTTCCACATTTTATTAATGGTTTGGGAAAATTAAATCCCAAGAGCTCCTCGGCCCTGGACTCGGGCAAGCCGGTCTCGGAAGACTCGCTTCTCGAGTGCGTGAGCCCATACCTCCGCCCTGTAAAGAAAGACTGACTGGACGGCAGTCATGAGCAGACGGCGCTTGCAGGAGTGAGGACCGCCGACATTAATAATAATAATAATAATTATAATAATAATAATTTTTTTTTGGGGTAGGATGTGGAATGCATTTACGCACACTGAGGGGGGGGGGTCCCCTCAGTAATGTCGGACCCCCACGAGCTCGATGTCCCGTCAACTACTGACTAAACCATCCCCGTCGGCACCGAGGACACTAGCCTGGAACTGTTTCACACATTACTTCGGGCTAGGCCTTTGATATTACGCCACTAGGGCAACCTCCGTGGGGAAAAGCTGAGGATTAAGGCCGATCGAGGTCGACCTTTTTCGCCCGAAGAATGGCCTGGGCGTAGTGCTGGACACAGTTCCAGTTGCCCTCTCCCTGGAGCATAGCTCCGACGATGTTGTTTGGGCTAACGACCACGCCGATCTCAGATGAGAGCGAGGCTCGACGGAGGTGCCAACGGTCGCACTGAAAGAAGGTTTGCTCGGACGTGTCTGGGATGCCGGGGCAATACAGACAGTCTGGGCTGGCGACTTTGCCCATCCGGTGCAGATAGGCTCGGAAGTACCCGTGTCCAGAAAGAAACTGGGTCACATAGTAATCGACCTCGCCGTGCTGCCGTTCCACCCATGGTCGGACGGAAGGTATGAGCTGGAAGGTCCAACGTCCCCTCGGCTTGGCTTCCCAGTCGCGCTGCCAAGAGTCGAAGCTACGATCGCGCTCTTCCCTGGCAGCTGTTTCCCGGCCCGCTTCAGACCTCCTCTGGTAAATCGCCTGCCTCTCCCTCGCGAGGAAGAGGACAGGGATGACTCCGGCGATCACCAATACACCAGGCTCGGAGACAGTGCGGTAGGCCGAAGCGACCCGCAGAGCTCCTCGGCGCTGGACTCGGGCAAGCCGGTCTCGGAAGACTCGCTTCTCGAGTGTGTGAGCCCATACCTCCGCCCCGTACAGAAAGACTGACTGGACGGCAGTCATGAGCAGGCGGCGCTTGCAGGAGCGTGGACCGCCGACAATGGGCATAAGCCTACCAAGGGCAGCGACACCCTTAGCGGCTTTGTCGGCGGCGCGCTGGATCTGCTTGCCCCCCGCAGCCCCGGGAAGTGATGGGAATGCGCCGCTGACCTTCGGTCGTGTCGTACAACAGAACGCGGTCTGACAAATACGCTTCGATCATATGCAGGAGGTAGGAGGTAACTTGGAACGTATGCTCAAGCGCCCAAAGCATATCGCTCCACCTGGCGGAGTTGAAAGCGTTCTTCTCGTCGAGCGTGACGACAAGGACCACGCGGCGCGACCAGTGGTTGTGGTCCTCCGCCCTCCGCACTGCCTCAACTACCTCCTGGATAGCATCGATGGTAGAGCGACCGGATCTGAAGCCGTACTGCTGCGGGGACAAGTCCCCCGCAGAGACGATGGCCTCGGTCTGCCTGACGCGCAGGAGCTTTTCAAGCACTTTCCCGGCCGTGTCGAGCATGCACAGGGGTCTGAAAGAAGAAGGGGTCCCCGGTGTGCTCTTCGCCTTGGGCATAAGAACAAGGCGGGCTACCTTCCACGAAGAGAAGATAACGCCTTCCGCCAGACACGCGTTGAACATGTCGAGCAGAAGCCTTGGATTCACCTCCGCAGCAAGCTTGAGCACCTCCGCCGGAATGCCATCGGGACCGGGCGCTCTTCTGGGTCATAGGGATCGGACGGTGGCAGTGAGTTCCTCTTCCCGGAAAGCTAGGAAGGCGCCTACCTCTCCGAATTCCCTGACTGGCCGAACTGGGTGGCTGGGAAACAGTGTATCGACGACGGCGGCCATGGCTTGTGGTTCCATGACCGCAGGTGGTGAGCGAGCCCCTAGCTTCTGGGTTAGGTTAGGTAGCCCATCCCCCAGGGGTCGTTGTCGATATCCTGACACAGCTGTTTCCAGCACCTGACTTTACTCCGGTTGATGGCACCGCGGAGCTCTCGGCGGGCCGCTCTGTGCTCAGCTGATCTGGCATTTGCATCAGGGCGGTTCCTGGCTCGCTGTGCAGCTCGTCGGAGACCAAGGCATCTCCTCCGGAGTTCCGCGATTTCAGGCGTCCACCAGTAAACCGGCTTCTTCCTGTGGCGGCGGGAAACTCCGGGCATCGACTGCTCACACGCGGTCGCGATGAGTCGCATCGTCGGTGCTGCCAGATCTTAGGCACTTGTGAAATTCACAATGCTCTGGTCTTTAATTACTTCTTTAAATGTGTCTTTGCTCAGACGACTGGTGTTCCAGCGTCGAGCCAGAGGAGCAGGTTCAGCGCGCAAGCGCGCACCCTCGGGAAGGACCTTGAAAAGGATCGCCTGGTGGTCGCTGGAGGAGTAGTTCTCGCAGACACGCCAGTCAGAGATCCGCTGGGCAATCCCTTCAGAGGCAAGGGATATGTCAGGGATCGTCTCTCTGCACCCCGGACGGCGAAAGGTGGAAATGCCGCCCGTGTTGAGGATACAGAGGCCCGACCTGGCAGCCGACTCGAGGACGTAACGACCTCGAGTGTCGGTCCGCGGGGAACCCCATTCCACGGCTTTGGCGTTAAAATCGCCACCGACTATGACCCCGCCAGAGGTGTTCATGATCTTATCCTCGATGGAATCGACCATGTGGCGGTAGTCTGCAATCGGTTGGTTAGGCGTGAGGTAACAGGAGAGGACAGTGAAACCCCTGCTCCTCACCCAAACGAAGCCGTTGCCCGATCCGGAATCGAGAACAGGCACCTTCCCGAGGTCCAAAATCCATATCGCCGCAGTGCCGGAGGGATCCGAGAACCACTGCGCAGAGCGTCGGTTCTGGTACTGCTCACTGAGAAGCGGTAGGTCAGCACCCTGCTCCGTGGCGAATTGGAACAGCAAATCATTTGCTGTCCTGCTCCTCTGCATATTAAGTTGCAGAACACTGATCATTTGTTTTGTGTCTGGCGAAGCTCCTGGATAGCCTGTCGGTACTGCTCGCAGCGAATTGACCCAGCAGAATGCTTGACATGGTCGCCCTTCAAGCCGGCTTCTGTACACAGGACACAGGACAAAGGTGCATTGCACACGCTGGCCTTGTGGTCCTGGCCGCCGCACTTGAAGCAAAGCTTGCTTCTATCGGGTCCGGGGCAACGATTAGCGACGTGGCCGAACCCCAGACATTTAAAACATCTGGAGGCCATGAGCTTCTCGCGTACCCGACAGTTCACATACCAGATCTTTAGATGGCCCTTCTCCAGGAGCTTCGCAACTGCTCTGGCTCCCAGCGTGGGGATCGCCACCTTCTGGCCTCGAGCATTCGCCTTCGAGACGAAAGTCTTCACCTCGACGTCACCGATGGCGGATTTAATGGCTGCAGTCACCTCCGCCTCGGTCATCAGCTCGTCGAGGTCCCTCACCTCCAGCGTCGACTTGGGCTCCAGAACGCTGACAGTCGCGTTCGCCCCCAAGATGGTCTTCAGGTCTTCGCTGAAGGCGGACTTGCTTTCGGAGGCGTCCCCGAGCTCGACCAAAAGATCGCCACCTCGGGTCTTCCTCATGCCCTTGATGACGGCGCCCTTCTCATCGGGCTTCGCTTTGCTGCGAATCTCGCCTAGCACGTCAGCGTAGGATTTCCCCTCTGACGGCTTGATGAGAAGAGCGTCTGGCTGCGTCTTGCGTGACCTCTTCCTTGGCGTTTTCTTGTTGTCCTGGGGGCCGGGCTGGCTTCCAGGCTGCTGGGGCGGGACTTTCTTCTTCTTCCCCTTCCTCTTAACCACGTCGGTCCATTTCTCGGAGTCCTCTTCCTCCAATGAACCGTCGCTCCTCTTCTTTTTCTCTGCCTCCGGCTGGGCGGGGCTGCTGGCTGCCCGCTTTGAAACCACAGGCTGGGCCTTGACCCACAAGGACGGTGTCGTCTGCGTCGATGCGGTCACCAACTCGCACGACTGCCAAGACTTCCTCAGCTAGAGGATGTGGTGAAGGCTGGCCTCCAATTGGACTATGCCTTCCTGCACATCCCTGCTGATGTTCTTCTGCCTGCCAGTCGCGGCCTTCATGACAGCGAGGGTGGTGAAGCACTTTTGAAGGTGCTCCTCCTCCTGCTGCCTGGCAAGTGCAATCACCGCCTGGAAGGGGGACGGGTCGGTGTGCATCGACTCAACGTCGCTGGCGGATGCTTGCTCGGTGAGTGCCGGTGTTCTTGTCACCGAGGCAGTTGGTGTCGCTCGGCCTTGTGGCGACCTCGCGACACAAGGCTTCTGGCCAAAGGGGTCTTCTACCTCGACGTCTCCACTTTGAGAGGGTAGCCGAGGAAATTGCTCCCTCTGGGTCGTTTTTGGGGTTAGGGTACCCCGGGATGTTTCTTGCACCTTTTGAAACGTTTTTTCTTCAGAACTTGCCATAATGTCTGGATTAGCCCCCAAGACTGGGCGTTTGTGACCCCCCAAAACAGTGCCCCAATGTGATTGTCAAAACCGACCCGTCGCCAGAGCAACTATATCCACGTTCGACCGCCTCCGAAACACCGGCGGTCCTAGACGAGCAGTGGCCTCGGCAGAGCCCCCCCGTGACCGCAGCAGGGCCCTATCCGGTCGCCAACCGGCACCGCCACGGCCAAGGGAATTTTCGCCGGCTGATAGGGCAGCCAGGTCAGTTGGCTGAGCTGACCCGGGCCCCTGTACTATCCGGCAGCCTGGGAGGTGCAGAACCCAGTTTTTAAGCTGTACCCTGTGCTCGTCCTAGACCCCCAGCGCAGTGGAGGCTGAAGAACACAGAGTCACCCCAGCAAGTAGGCCGGAATGATTCAGATAAACAACCGGGCTATTAAAATGAACCGGAGAATGGAGTTGTGAAAAGGAGACGCGAAAAAGGACCAGTGCGCCCCCCTCCCCTTTTAGTCGGTTCTTACGACAAGCAGGGGATACTGTTGGACATTCTGTCCCGACCCAACACGGGAAAATAATAATAATAGGCTAATAATAATATAATAATAATAATTTTTTTTTTTTTTTTTTTTTGGAAGGAGGTGTAATGCTTTTACGCACACTGAGAGGCTCATTGTCCTCTCAGTAGTGTCGGACTCCCGTGGATAAATCACACGGACTACCGACTAAGCGCCCCCCCCCCCCCCCCGAGGAACTAGCCCCCCCCCGAGGAACCCCCCCCCCTCACTCCGAGGAACTAGCCTGAAACCGTTTAACACATTATCAAGGCTAGACCATTAATCAATAGCCTTCGAGGCACGACTCCTTGAATATCCTTCTTTCATTGATTACGGTCGAGATCGACCTTCTTCGTCTTCAGGATCGCCTCGATAACACGAGTTACGCGGTTCCAGGTGTCCTCCCCTCGGAGCATCAAGGCCAGCAGTGTGTCTGGGTCGAATGGCCCGTAGTCGGCCTCCAAAGCGATTCGATGGGCGTGCCACCTGTCACAGGCAAAGATGGTGTGCTCTGCGGTATCAGTGACACCCGGGCAGTACAGGCAAAGAGGGTCGGTTACCTTCCCCATTCTATGCAGGTACTGACGGAAATACCCATGGCCCGAAAGCATCTGGGTCAAATAGTACCCCACTTCCCCATGCTTCCTCTCCAACCACGGCTGGAGGTTCGGGATCAGCCTCGCAGTCCATCGACCCCTTGTCTCAGCACTCCAAGAAGTTTGCCAATCGGCAAGGGTGCGAGCTCGCTCTTCGATGGCAATGCCTACTCTGTCACCATCTCCTCTTCTACGATAAATCGCTTGGCGCTCACGCGCGAGGAGATGAATTGGGATAACCCCCGCAATAACTAGAACGGCTGGTTCAGAGACGGTGCGATATGCAGACGTGACTCGTAGGGCACCCGCCCGCTGTACCCGCAGCAGCTGATTCCTGTAACAGGCCTTGCCAAGAACATGAGCCCAGACCTCCGCTCCATAGAGGAGGACAGAGTTGACTGAAGACATGAGCAGACGACGCTTGCTGGAAAGTGGTCCGCCGACGTTAGCCATAAGCCTACCAAGAGAAGCAACCCCCTTGGCGGCTTTGTCAGCAGTGCGCCGAATCTGCTCGCCGAAGCTCACCTTGCTATCAATCGTCACGCCCAAGTATTTTGCTGCAGGCTTCGTTTCGATTTCAAGGTCTCCAACCCGCAGAGGGATGATCGTCTGGATATGCTTCTTTGTAAGCACCACGATCTCTGTCTTGCTGAGCGCGAGTGACAAGCCGTGATCTTGCATCCACCCGTTGATTCTTCGCATCACCATATCTAGCTTAAGCTGGGCGTGCTCGATAGTTCTCGCAGAGATAAGAGCTGCGACATCGTCCGCGTAACCAACGAGGTGGGTTTCATCGGGCATGTCAAGCCTCAGGAGGCTGTCATAAGACACGTTCCAGAGATCGGATCCTAGAATCGATCCTTGTGCTGCACCGGATGTGACTGCGATTCTTCGTTGACCGGCAAGCGTGTCATACAGCAAAGCACGGTCTTTCAGATACGAATCAATCATTCTCAGGAGGTAGGCAGGAACGTGGAACGTATATTCAAGCGCCCGCAACATATAATTCCACCGGGCGGAGTTGAATGCGTTCTTGACGTCAAGAGTGACGAGGAGAACCACGCGGCGCGACCAGTGGTTATGGTTCTCAGCTCTCCGCACTGCCTCAACTACTTCCTGGATGGCATCAATAGTCGAATGACCAGACCTGAAGCCGTGTTGCCGGGGCGAGAGGTCACCGGCTGCGACAATGGCTTCTGTTAGGCGTGTCTGGAGCATCTTCTCAAGGACTTTACCTGCTGTGTCCAGCATGCAAAGAGGGCGAAAAGATGACGGTACCCCAGGTTCGCGTTTTGTCTTCGGAATGAGGACAAGGCGAGCCACCTTCCAAGAGGTGGGGAAGATACCCTCAGAAAGACACGCATTGAACATGTTCAGGAGAAGGCCAGGATGGACTTCTGCGACTAACTTGAGAATCTCCGCGGGGATCCCATCAGGGCCAGGAGCTTTCTTGTTACGCAGGGATTGGACGGCACGCATCAATTCCTCCGGTAGAAAAAATTCAACCGGGCCGATGTCCCCGAAATCCCTCGCAGCCCGAACTGGATGAGCCGGAAACAGTGTGTTGACGACGACAGCCATAGCGTCTGGGCTCCATGACAGAAGGTGGTGCTCGCCCCCCTAGCTTCTTGGTTACGAGCTTGTAGCCCGTCCCCCAGGGGTCATTGTCGACGTCTTCACATAGCTCCTTCCAGCACCTAATCTTGCTCCTATTGATGGCTCCACGAAGTTCTCGCTTTGCGGCTTTGTGCGCTGCCGACTTGACAGTTGCGTCTGGCCGGTTTCTCGCACGCTGCGCTGCGCGTCGAAGAGCTAGGCACCTCTTCCTCAAGGAAGCTATCTCCGGCGTCCACCAGTACACTGGCTTCCTCCCTGAGCGGCAGCAAACTTTCTTTGGCATGGAATCATCGCATGCATCAGATATAACGCTCATGGTGCGAGCTGAAAGATCATCAGCACCCAAAAGATTAGAAAGAGTCACATTGACTATGTGCTCACGAAAGGCCTCCATGTTTATGCGGGTGATGTTCCACCTCATTGAAGTCCGGCTAGAAGTCGTGGATTGACCGCTGACGACCGGGTAAATTCGAAAGGAAATCGCCTGGTGATCACTGGCAACATAGTCTTCGAGGACTCGCCAATCGGATATCCAGTTAGCAATACCCTCGGAGGCAAGGGTTATATCCGGTATCGTTTCTCCATATCCGGGGCGACGAAAGGTGGAAGTGTTACCCACGTTAAGGATTTGGAGACCGGTCCTGGCAGCCATTTCAAGGACGTATCGCCCCCGCGCATTGGTGGCAGACATACCCCATTCTACTGCTCTGGCATTGAAATCGCCAGCGACAATGACTCGGCCAGATATGTTCCTAATCTCGTCCTCGAGGGTGTCGACCATCCGGCGGTAATCTGCGATAGGCTGATTCGGTGTCAGGTAACAGGAAAAAATCGAAAAACTTCTGCTCCTGATCCAAACAAAGCCGTTGCCTACACCGTGACCCAAAATAGGTACTCTTTCAGGGTTGACTACCCAGATTGCTGCGGTTCTAGAAGCGTCCGAGGACCAGAGTGGCGGCTGCCTGTCCCGATACTGCTCACTCAGCAGACAAATGTCAGCTTCTTTCTCGACAGCGAACTGTGGCAGAAGGTGATCGGCTGTCCTGCTCCGTTGCATGTTCAGCTGGAGTACCTTGATCATCTTCTATGAGACAATCTCGTCTTCTCAAGAGCTGACTTGTAGGCTCTACATGGACCAGATCTAGAGATGTGATTCGTCTGGTCGGGCGGTGCGCCATTAGCTGCGCAAAGGAAACAGCAAGGGGACGCACTGCACGAACTGGCCTTGTGCTCCTCGCTGCCGCATTTGAAACAGAATTTGCTGCGGTCTGGACCTGAGCAGTTACCAGCCTTGTGGCAGAATCCTAGACATTTATAACACCTAGAGACCACAAGCTTTGCTCGGACACGGCAACTAACCCAGCCTATCAGCAAGTGTTCTTTGGCGAGCAGTTTTTCAGACTCACTTGCGGCTAGTGTGACAGTGGCCATCTTTTGTCCCCGGCTGTTTGCCCCCGACAAAGTAGCCTTGATCTCCAAGTCTGTCCCACCAAGTGCAGCTTTAACAGCAGAGGTGACTTCTTCCACAGTGGCAACCTCGTCCAAGTCTCGGATTTCAACTGCCACCTTAGGCTCGACACAGCGAACTGTACCAGCCACGCCCAAAGAGGAGCGCAGTGCCTCGCCAAAGTCGGCTTTACTCCTCGTTCCTGGACCGAGCTCTACCAAGACGTCTCCTGCTTTTGTCTTCCTAAGGGACTTGACAACCGCACCACTGTCAGCGGGTTTGACTTTGGACCTCAGTTTCCCCAAAATGTCCGCGTACGATGATCCTGATGCAGGTTTGATCAGGATCGCTTCCGCACGAGACTTTTTCTTAGGTTTGTTAGTCACCTTCTCTTTTCTTTCTTTAGCTTTCGCTCTTTTCTTCGCTTTTTTTGATGTGACTTTTTGGAAACCATCATCACAAGGGATTATGGGGGCAGGTTCTTCGGCGCTCTTCTGCCGATTCTCCTCTCCTTGCTCAGCTGGAGGTTTCGTTAACTGACAAGCGCCACCCGGCGCTGAAGCAGCAGCGCGAGTGGATGGTGATGGAAACTGCGTCTGCTTCGACTCACACTGGAGTTGGAGCCTTTGGCGCGAGATTTTCCAAACCCTTCGCATGGACTCAATTATGTCCAGCGATGACTCCAGCTGAACCAGGCCATTCTTAACACTCATTGACATGTTCTTTTGTCTGTCGGCAGCAGCACGCATGTCATCGAGTACAACTCTCATTTTTTTCAGCTCGGCATCAACCGTCTCCCTTGCCATTGCAACATTTTTCTCATCAGGAGAAACTGATTGTCTTGAGTTATCTCCTGGGATTTCGACTTCTTCAACGTTCAGTATCTCCTGTGCATGCAACTCTCCTTCGACTGTGGTATTTTGTGTTACCGTTGTTGGCGGTGACCTGGCCAACAGACTACTTCTCCGAAAGGGAAAATTCCCCACTTCCGCTGGAGAAGGTAGCGGAGGATAGTCGTTTTCTCGCAGCGATGAGGTTGGGGTTTGGGGACCCCCGTGAGTTTCGTGCACCTTTTTAGACTGATTTCTATTATTTCTCATCATCTTGTCTGGCTTAGCCCCCAAGACTGGGCATCGACCCCCCAAATGTACCCCAATGAGAGTGTCAGACCGACCCACCACCAGAGCAACTATATCTGCGCTCGACCACCTCCAGAACTCCGGCGGTCCTAGACGAGCAGTGGCCTCGGCAGAGCCCCCCCGTGACCGCAGCAGGGCCCTATCCGGTCGCCAACCGGCACCACCACGGCCAAGGGGATTTTCGCCGGCTGATAGGGCAGCCAGGTCAGCTGGCTGGGCTGACCCGGGCCCCTGTACTATCCGGCAGCCTGGGAGGTGCAGAACCCAGTTTTTAAGCTGTACCCTCTGCTCGTCATAGACCTCCAACGCAATGGAGGCTGAAGAACACAGAGTCACCCCGACAGGTAGGTCGGAATGATTTAGAAAAAAAAAACCGGGCTATTGAAGTGAAGCGGAGGATGGAGTTTTGAAAAGGAGACGCGAAAAAGGACCAGTGCGCCCCCCTCCCCTTTTAGTCGGCTCTTACGACAAGCAGGGGATACTGTTGGACATTCTGTCCCGGCCCAACACGGGGTATAATAATAATAATAATAATAATTTTTTTTTTTTTTTTTTTTTTTTTTTTTTTTTTTTTTTTTGGGTAGGAGGTGGAATGCGTTTACGCACACTGAGGGGCTCGTTGTCCCCTCAGTAGTGTTGGACTCCCACGAGCTCGATGTCCCGTGAACTACCGACTAAACCACCTCCCTCGGCACCGAGGACACTAGCCTGGAACTGTTTCACACATTACTTCGGGCTAGGCCTTTGATATTACGCCGCTAGGGCAACCTCCGTGGGGAAATGCTGAGGATTAAGGCCGATCGAGGTCGACCTTTTTCGCCCGAAGAATGGCCTGGACGTAGTGCTTGACACAGTTCCAGTTGCCCTCTCCCTGGAGCATAGCTCCAACGATGTTGTTTGGGCTGACGATCACGCCGATCTCAGATGAAAGCGAGGCTCGGCGGACGTGCCAACGGTCGCACTGAAAGAAGGTGTGCTCGGACGTATCTGGGATGCCAGGGCAATACAGACAGTCCGGGCTAGCGACTTTGCTAATAATAATAATAATAATAATAATAATAATAATAATAATAATAATAATAAGTTAATAATAATAATAATTCTTTATTGTCATTTATCACAAGGAAATAGACAACGTCATGCACATATAAATCATTAAACATGCAGAAATTTCCCTATCCTAATAAATAATCATGCCATTAGCAATTAAAAAAATACAATTTACTACAAAGACTTTACATGCTGGAAAATTTCATTCAAAGAATCTTTTAGACGTCATGCACATATATATATCATTAAACATGCCCAAATTTCTCAAACTTAATAAATAATCATGCCATTAGCAATAAAAAAATACAATTTAACAACAAAGGCTTTACATGCTGTTTTTATTAATATAACTCGCAACATAAACTATGCCGAGTATGCTAAAAATTATTTTAAACTTGTGAAAAATACGCGATTGATTGATCTTGGGAATAAAGTTTACTGCAGGTTTTAACTCTGTTTTTAAAGTTTTCTAAAGCGTTATAAAAAAAGATGTTTTTCATGCCGCGTGGTCCCTCCGCCGCTCACTTTCTTTCGATAATCAAGGTATATGTGAGATTAAAATCGCATATTATTAATTCATTGCACCTTAAATTAAGTACTTACCAAAGGCAGTTTTATCTACTATATCGTTTAGCTTATCGAATTCTATGTATAAAGAGATAAAGAATCCCTCCCAAGCCTATTTTGTTAATACTCTATCTTTATGAATTTCAATACGTTTATCCCACAATATGGGTCTACAGTCAATCAATGTGATTAAAACCATTGTCAATTTTGGCCATCGTTGTTATTTTTGGGCTTAATTATTTTGCGATTATAGTTTGGTAAACCAACAAAACAAGTTAAGAAACTATGAAAATGCAAACAATGCCAAGATATAAAACAATTATTACTAATCAATCAGATAATCTGAAACGTATTAACGCAAGTGCAAGATGACAACAATAGAGGCCAGAAGTATAACTGTCAGACAGTGTGAAAGCGGCCGTTTGATCATATGTTCCACTGAATGCAAAACATGGTAAGAAGAAAGAAACCATCAAATCAGATAAATAATACTCCTAAATCCATAAATAACAAGAGGCCTTATGAAATCTTAACAAGAATAAAAATTAAGCCTGTAGGTACACAGACGGAGAGCAGCCACTGTGACTAACCTTAGGAAGGGCTGGTGTTGACAACAGTACCTAATAGGTAGACGAATTGACAGCTGTGGTCACGACCCAGATCGTTTTACCTTTAACCCGGCAGAGGTCGCACTGAATTTAAGACGCAAAGAGATGTACACGGTCATTCTGACCGGGTGTAATAAAACAGCCATATTTCAGTAAGAGGGTCAAAATCTGAAAAGGGTACAATCACTGTCCCTTCATAAAAAAATAATGTTGCCTACTGTAATTATTGCTAAAAATGTTTTATTTTTGAAGTTTAGGCCTTAATCTTATTGTCTATACTGTTTAAATCATGAATTAAGAAGAGGTTGGGTCAAAATTCTGAGAAAAAACTGGCCAAAGTAGTGACGGTCACGTGTCCCCAATCCCAGTTTTACCGCTATAGATACAATTTAAACAAGTTCACCAATCAAATAAGTGAATATAAAACCCACGTTTATATTGTCGGATACAGAGAGATAATCAAATAGCGCTTATTACGGATGAAACTATGTTATTACGACGCCGAGCTAGGTTAAAAGTCGTGTCCCCACCTTAAGCAGTAGCGTCGGTAGTGTCGTCTGTTTCTCATCGTACAGCGACACTAGCGCTAGTAGCAGTCGACAACGAGTTTAATTCAGGAGTATCATGGCGGCAAACAACGACGGATGTCGGAGTTCGTCGTGTTAAATGAATTTGGACGTGGAGGAAAATAGTTTTGTTCATTAAAATTGCCGTGTCTCATTTTTTTATGTAGCATCGGTACATGATTTATTCTTAATCAAAAGTAAATCGCTGTCCATCGTAATAGTTTAATTCGTGCGTAATACGGCCCGGTTTCAAATGCCGATTCGTCACTAGCGATAGCGTTCGCCATTTTGAGGTTAGCAGACACAACAAGCGAAATTGTAGCGTCGGTCTGGGAAGCGACGGTCGCGAATTTTGGTTAATTTAACGTGAGATCCGCTACATTTTGTGACCGGTTTTTCCATTTGACTGATATACCTTATATTCTTAATGGTGATGTATTTTTTATATTACGGCCGATTTTAATACTTAATAGAGTAAAGTGAATTAGTAAACAATGTGTTAATTATGAAAATAATGATGCAGGGTTGCCACCAACAGGGAAGATCTAATTGTGCAGGCAATTTTAGTTCCAGAAGCAATTTTTTAGAACTGTTATACATTCTTTTATTTAATCTGAAAATGAAATTAGCTGATAGAAATTCTTTATATTTTTTTCATAGCTTATTCTTTTTAGGAGTATTTGCCCTTGTTTCTGATTTTACGGTATAAATTTTTAAAATAATGATAAAGGTATTTTAATGTAGCCTATATTTAAAATCAAATTTGGGTGAGTTTTTGATTGATTGTTTTTAAGTTTGTATTAGGCCTATATATGCTTTAGATTAATTTATTAAGTCCATAGCTTTTTTGACGTTTGTCACCTAGGCCTAACCTTTGTTTAAAATGTTGGATACATAAAAAATGTAACATGTCCAACATTGAAACAAATTTTTTTTAAATGCTTCTAAACATTATTTAATTAAGTTAATTAATTAAAATACAGCATGTCTTAATAATATATTTTGAAATTTAACTTGTGAGTAGCATTTTTTAATTATGACAAATAATTTTTTAATTAAAAGATTTTTAATTCCGTTTGGTCATCTGTTTTTGCTGCAGTTTAAAAAGCAATTTAATACATTTTGAAAAATATAATGATTTTAATGTGTTTGAACTTACTCAAAGAATAGCTAAACGGGTTTTCTTTCTTTTTTTTAATTTTATTTTTATGCTCTAAACTATAACTTATTCAGGCCTAAGCCTATTTTTAGAAATTTGTAATGAAGCCTTCATTTAATCGTTGAAACGTTTAATCGTTAATAACTACAAATTATTTTCAACTCGAGTCTACGCACAGACCACTAAGGTCCATGTAGGCTCATTTCCGTAAATTTTTTTATTTTCTTTTTAGGAAGCTTAAATTAATTTTAAACATTTTTCATTATTATTCAGTGTTTTCTTTTATATATTTTGATACGTTAGTTACCATTTCTTTTTATGCTTCATTTATTTTAACAAGATATTTATAAGTTACATTGTAAATTTGTGTATTATTATTTTTGTGGAAATAAACTGATTTTGACTTTGACTTTGACGTTTTGATACATAACCACATTAAACATACCGTGACCATTTAAATGTAATTTTGAAGAATTTCAAAATAATTTTTCATGACTGAGTAATAACAATGAATGATTTTGGAAATAGAACATCTTATACATCATAAGCCATTGAAAATTTTGTATTATGCACCTAATGATTCAGTTAAGGTTATTTTAACACTATTGTATTGTCTTGTAATTACTGAAAAAGGCCTATATTAGAAATCAAATTCTTCCTATTTCAGTCTATGAATGGAACAGATGAAGATTTTATATTTAAAAAAAATTAAACAACAAACATGTAATGGAAGTCATATCCATGTAACTGAGGTCACGCGTTGTAGCAGACTGTCACATTTAAAATTTTTTATTTAAAAATATGTATGGTCAAAAAATATATAAATGGTTATATTTTTTCAATTAAGTACAGTTTCAAGTTGGTACACAATAATTTTCATGACAATGGCATGGAGTAAACACATTGTGAGGTTAAAAAACCTGACCAAAACTTGTATTTTTAGGTGAATTACATATTTTCTAAGCTATTATTAAGATATAGGTCAATCAAAAGTAAGAGGGCTGTAATATACTTAAAAACAGTATATGTGAGCAACAAAAAATATGAAATACCATGGGTTTTCCCTTTTATTTCATTATGTAATATTGATTTATCTGGGTGTGACCTCTATTACGAAAAATGGGAGTATCCGATATAAAACTGCCTCTCTCATTGACATACATGGGTAATGGTGCTTTCTTTATATTTTCTCATATTCTAAAGGGTTCAAAGTATTAAAAAATGTAACTGTCATTTAGATACCAAGTAATAACTTTTTAGTTTTTCCTACTTTGCAATTGTACCCTTTTCAGATTTTGACCCAAGAATTATATTTTGATTACATAAAATCGTAAAAACATTATAATATAGCCTATTGAATATTTGACCTTTAAAACATGCTTAAAAATGCATACGTAAAATACTGTCTGAAGCACACTGTCTTATTGACCGGTACTTTTAAAACATAAGGAGACGCACAGTGTCAAATCGACCAGTACTCGAGAAAAGCTGCCACTGGACTGATAGGAGGGGTTGGGGGATTGCGGAAAGGTCACAGCGTTCCTGGAATGAGGCACGTGAGGTACAGTAACGGCTGACACTGCCGACACCCAACAAATACAATTTTTACGCAAAAAAGTACCGACCTGGTCATTTTGACAGATATGCGTGCTCTCGCGGGTTAAATAAGCTATCTCAGCCTAACACCAAAATCTGACCTAAAATACCAAAAACCTGACCCTGGTACAAGGTATAATGAGGTTTTTACACGTTTTCCGGCATCAGTGCTAAATTTCCGATAAACTTGTATTCAACAAAAATTCAGTTTTGAGTGGAAAGCTGGAAAATGCAGATTTACAAAAGGATCCGTGCCAGAAGCACGGAGCGCCTCAAGTTCTCTAGAATTAGAGTACCGTAAACATCGCCAAGGCTGCGGTCTGCTCCGATGGTAAAATAATAGGTGCCGTGCACAACGGGTATTTTACACTGAACATAGTGAACTGTAACGTCTCCAAAACGTCAGCAATGAACTTCGACCTCCAGACACGGCCTTTCCGAGAAGACATTGAGTTAACATCTTGTGGAAGCTATTTTTCAATGTAAATATGTCATATCATCAGTTGAAAAATGATACCTCATAATAAGTCAGTTTTTATCAATTTTTAGAGATTTTAGTACCAATGGATGCAGGAAAAGCCCTACATTTGTCCAGTGAGAACTCATAACCAACATAAATGAGCACATCTTACAATATTGAATTTAGTGTCACCTCAAATTTCAAATTCACAGACAGTCCTTTTTGTAATGAGACCTCATGGGCTTAAGTCTGATTTTTTCAAGATGATTTGACTGTTGTAATATAATGTTTAACATTTTGAGTTTCGTAGAATTACCTCTATTGTTACAATTTTTTGGTTAGGTCTGTAGGCTTTCAATTTTTTGTTCACAACTAAGTTTTTCGCTCTCCTGAAAGGTTGTATTATCAGGGATATAAGAAATCACTTCTTAACTGATGATGTTATAAACAAAATATGAGTTAACATATGTTTAATACAATATCAGCACTTGTTTCTGTTTTAAAAATAGCCTAGCCTATTTAATTATAAGAGAGTAGGCCTAGTCTTAATGACAACATACCAACTGTTAAACATAGTGATATCCATATTGTGAAAAATAAAAACGCTAATACTGTCATGGTTTTTTGTCATAAGCTCATACAACCTTTTTCAAGCATAATTAACGAACATAATACAGAGGTCTTGTTTTGATTAACCTAACTTACTTCAATCACCAGGCCTTGTTTGCACGACGACCAGACAGTAGGACAGTAGAAAAAAATTCTTTTGTTCTCTTTTGTTTAAAGGTGTTACTGTCCACTGTACTGGGCGTCATGCAAACCTTTTGATTTGAAAGAGGTTCGTGTTTTAGTTTTTTGTCCTCTCTTCTGACAAAGCAGGCTAGATAATAAAAACCATGCAGCCTCAAAGTACACTCCAAAACTTTGGGTTAGAGTTTTTTTTGTTTTAAATGCAACAGGCAGACTTTGATAATCAAATATCGAGTGCCATGCCATAGAGTAATAATGAACTTCGTAAAGAGATGGCACTCCCATGTTAACTCGGTGGTAAGGAGACAGCAGCGCTATCTGAATAATGTGCAACGAACTAAAAAGATCGATGCGATATATCGATGGTCATCGATGCGACATATCGATCGTCGTCGATGCGACATATCGATCGTCGTCGTCTGCTTTGCTTATATTTTCGTTTTCTTGTTTTGTTTGCTAGACTTTCAATTTTAATGACTTTACCGGTTTGTTTAGATTAAGTGCGTTTGCCACTAGTGCAAGTTGTTTCGCAAAATACTGTACTGAGTGATTCTTATTGTGCTTAAAGCGATTGATAGAAAATAAATACGTAGATCTTTACATAAAAGCACTTAATAAAATTTAACTCAGTTGATTTTTATTAAGTGCTTTTATGTAAACATCTACGTATTTATTTCCCATCAATAGCTTCAAGCACAACATGAATCACGCAGTACAGTATTTCACGAAACGACTTACACTAGAACAACTTTCTGCAAACGTACTTTAGGTATTTTCCCACACTCAAATTAATTCCAACTCGTTATGGTTGTGTACACGTCGCGTCGTGACAGAAAATCAGGGGAAACGGAACGGGAAGCAGATCGTTATCGTCGTTCTGATTGGCTGAATCAGTGAAGAAGAAGAAAGTCATGTTTTTACAACGCCATCTGAATAAATTGCATCGAACTAACCCGCTCCAATCAAGCTTACCACTTGGCTCCATCTAAGTGTCAGACCGGTGGCCATGCATTGTTCCAAAAGTCATAACTCCGATAAGCATATCTCCGAAACAAAAAATGTGTTTTTAAGGCATAATTCCGAAAGAGCATATCTCCGAAGATCGTACCTCCGAAAGGCACTGCTCCCAAAAGAATGTCTCATTTTATCAGATCAGCCATGAGAGTCGATCTCTAACTCGAACTTGTTCCCAATAGACTTAGTTTCGCCATAGAGTAACTAATATTGGTTGATATAACCTAATAGATGTTTAGTGATCTGTAACATGTAATATTCTAATAAAATGTTATGTACAGTACTAGTGAAAATACTGTTTAAAATATTAGCGTTCAGCTTGATTAAATAACAAATAAAATTATTACAAATTACCTCTTCCATGCTTCAATTGGCAATATTTTGATATCTTAGGTTGTATTTAAAATAATTCTGATGCATTCTTTTCATTCTTTTCATTTGGACACGCGGGGCTTATTTTTAAGATTCGGGACGTTTTCAAACTTCCATGTCTTGTAGAAAGAAGTACGTCTATATTTATTTGATATCAATGAATAGTGAATAGCGCTGTAGTTGTAATAATAACAAGAATAATAATTATTTTATTATTATTATTATTATTATTATTATTATTATTATTATTATTATTATTATATTATTATAATTATTACTTATTATTATTATCTGTAATAATAATAAGAATAATAAAATTACATGTTTCATAACTAAGGTGACCAGACGTCCCGTTTTGAACGGGACAGTCCCGTTTTTTAGCGACGTGTCCCGTTGTCCCGAAGAACTCTCTCGGGACGCCCATTTGTCCCGTTTTGGCGGTATTGGTAAGAAAAATACTTAAAAAAGTTTTAATATTAAAAAACTCTTAAATAAATTTTTCCGGTTCTTTTGTAGCTTCCTAGTAACTTAAAATGAATAATACAGATGAACTGGAGTCTAGCACATATTTTCGATCTGAAAAAGTCTAAAAACCACCAAAATGCTCTTAATTTTTCAAAATTTTCCGGGGCGAACCCCGGGATCCCCTCTCTTTTTGGGGAGTATGGAAATACTTTTAATGTAAAACCTCTTATGTAAATTTTTTGGTTCCTTTGCAGTTTCCTAACGTAAAATTAATGGTACAGATGAACTGGTGTCTAGCATACATTTTCAATCTAAAAGTGTATAAAAACGCACCAAAATGCTCCTAATTTTTCAAAATTTTCCGGGGGGCCCCTCGACCCCCTCTCTTTGTGGGGGTATGGTAATACGTTTTAATGTACAAAACTCTTTAGTAATTTTTTTCGGTTCTTTTGTAGTTTCCTTGTAACTTAATGGTAAAGATGAACTGGGGTCTAGCACATATTTTAAATCTGAAATAGTCTAAAAACGCACCAAAATGCTCCTAATTTTTCTAAAATTTCCGGGGGAGAGTCCCCGGACCCCCCTCTCTTTCTGGGGGTATTCCATACCCCCCCACCCCTCGGAGGTCGGCGTTCCGTTTTGGCTGTTCCAAAATCTGGTCACCTTATTTATAACATTCAGATTTGTTATTTTAAAATTAAGAAAATGTCCGTTAAAAATAAATAACCGCTACATAACACCAAGTTTAAGAGCCTTTATTGAAAATTATTAAAATAATAATTAATAAGGGGGTGTGCATAGCTTCAAAATTCATCCGTTAAGTTACGTCCAGGTGTTCAGTTTGTTACATTTTAGGGTAATGTATACAAAATACTTTTAATGTAATATAAAATTATTACCGATACAATAAAGATAATATTATTATTTCCAATAAGTATCTTAAGAGGAGGTTGGAATCGGTTGCTAAATTGGATTCATTCCGTAACTCCAACTCCTTAAGAACAAATGCTAATTTTATGCAAGATCTCTCATTAGTCCTGCAGCTGACAGCACTTCTGTGTGCAAACTTGCGTAGGCTGAATTTTATTGCTGGACCTGTTTGTTTATTACATGGGAAGGTTAAAAAACTTGGGTGGACATCTCCTACCCCCCACGTTTTCCCAGGATGGCGTTTTCAAAATGGCCGTCAATTATCTGTTTTTACCACTAAATTTATAAAAATCATGACCATCGCCCAATCTGTGGATGAAGAATCGGTGAAAATTACCACTTAGGATATATCTAACGATTAAAATCTCGTTTTCAAAAGTTGCATCACTGCATGTCCGCCATTTTGGAAATAATCTGCCATTTTGAATTTATGTAAGCTTTTAATTGATCAGTCATTGTGAAGCTCAAAACCAACGTAGGATCGTGAGTTTCATTTTATTTTAAACCCAATTAAATTTCCTACATAAAACTTTCAGGTGGAATACAGCCAATTAGTGAAAACAATGTGTAATTGTAATGTAAATCAAGTCCCTAAAAATTGACGATGTAATTGACGATGTAATGTATTTATGTTAAGGAAAATAATCTAATACAGGCTCATCAACATCCATATCTCACAAGAAATAGAAATTTAAATCCATCAATTCAACACAGCCAAAATTCGATTTATTATTCGGGATTTATACTCTTTGAAACTAAGCCCAGTTACATAGGCACCAAATATTTTTCATTATTACCTTTAGAATTAAGACAAGTAGACAACATAAAGAAATTTAAGAAGGCCCTAATGTCACATTTGATTGAACAATGTTACTATGACCTGCCTAATTTTTCCTAAAATTCCATCCACCACACTGCCATTTTCCAACCCAAACCTGATTGACAAAGTCGAATGACAGCTGGTAGAAAATAAGAAAATAAGGAAATTGAAGAGTATAATAGTATAGAAGTAAGGCTTATTTGTAGCCTTTCAAGGGATGCCCCTTTAAATGAACCTGTCAAGCTACTGGGTTTTGTTCTGGATGGGAAACTGACATGGAAGGACCATATATCCCAAGTTAGTAGCAAACTTTCTCGGGTCTGCTACCTGCTCCTGAAACTACGCCACCTCGTGACAGAGCCGTACCTTCTGACAGTTTATCATGCTATGTTTCACTGTCATGTCAGCTACGGTCTGCTGCTCTGGGGACACGCCCCAGATATTGTGGAAATTCTGCGCCTTCAGAAGCGTGCTGTCAGGCTCATGACCTCCAGCGATCGACTGGCACACTGTAAGCCCATTTTTGTTAGGCTTGGAATCCTAACAGTTTACAGCCACTACATCTTGGCTTGTGCACTTCACGTCCACGAAAACTTGGAAAAGCTTACTCCCAGAGCAGCAGTACATGGCCATCGTACGAGACAGCATGGCTTACTAGATGTCCCAAGAGTAGCCTGGCAAGAACACAAAAAAGCCATACAATCCTTGCACTAAAAATTTTCAATAGGCTTCCGGGCTCACTTAAGTCTCTTGACAGGAGAAGGTTTTCAGGCAAATTGGTCGCCTACCTCAAAAGGAGTGCATACTACTCCTTAGACGGATTTTTTGCTGACCCTCTTGCTGATTTGGAGAAAAAACTCAAATGCGCCTATCCACAGCCCAAAGTTTTGTATGTACTGTATTGAATTGTGAAATTTTTAGTGAGTTTTTGTTTCAATGTGAAAGTATTTGACGCCATCAATCCCCCAGGGGTATCAGATGAAGAAACGGTAAAAAAAGAATGACGAGTCTCATGCCAGTATGGTCTACGGGACGTACTTCGGAGGTAACAGAGGTTTCGTGTTTTACGAATTATTTTGCTAACAACGAATCATACGCCTCCGTTTTGAAAGTAAAGGAACTAGAATGTACAAAACTAATCTCAAGGCATATTAATAACTATCTAAGACAAGATTTCATAATACATTCACCGCTTGTCAGTCTTTTAGGGAAATAATTCGCTATTTGAATTTATATTAGTTTTCAATTGCCAAAGCGTTTTCCGGCTAACAGTTGCCGTAAACACTTATATTTTCATTTTATTTTGCTTAAAGTTTTACGAGAAAATTTAAGGTGGAATGCACCAAATAAACATAAACGATAAGAAATTGCAATGTAAAAGTAGTATTTTAATGGTTTTCTAATATTAGGGTAAAAAGCAAGCCATAAGATGTGTTCGTGATTATGTAGGCTATATTTTGCGACTGGTGGCAACCATGTTTTTTGTTCCTTTTGACCTATTGAATGCAAAGAGTGAGTTTGCTACCTTCAAATTTGGTGCTGGGACCAGGAATCCAAGATGGCGGACAAAATGGCTTAGGCTTAGTTTTTTACCTTCCTTCGATGAAAATTTGGCAGTTTTAACAAATAAATAGTTGGGAGAGGGAAAACACTTAATGTTGGTTACATTTTCACATACGGTCGCCATATTGGATCCGCCATATTGGATATAAGTTATTTTTTGAAATGTAAATATGGAGTTGTGACACATTATTTCATCCTGATTTTTTGTGACAAACTCAACGCTGTAATCCGTTTTTCTATATCTCTGTCTGTTCACAAGCTGTTAGTAAATTATTCAATAATCTATTCTTATTTATTCTATTTCTTTTAGTCAGGTCGCCCAACGATATGACCTTGAATTAAGGTCCAACTCACAATTTGTGAACGATTCTCGTACTATTTGATAATTGAACAAGATTATGAGGGGTTCCAGTGTGGCACCCATGTTAAATTTTGAATATCGATGGTCAAAGTCCACAGTGCCGAAAATAAAGAAATAAATATTTAACAAAATTGTATGTATGACATCCAAAGGAATATTTTCCAAAATATTGATTTGGAAACACCGCCAATAGTTGCTGGATAGTAAATACTTAATGTAAAATGGCAAATGGCTTTTCAGCAACCATGCACCTTGGATCCGCCATATTGGGCATAACATATTTTCTAAAATGAGAATGTTGTGTTGTTACACATAAAAACTTTGTTTTCACGCTGATTACAATGCCACGATCTGTTTGAAAAAAGTACTGTTTCGTTCACAAGATATGGAGTGTATTTTTTGTGAACACTATTAGGAAATCTTAAACTATAACAGATACACGGAAGGTTAAAGTAGCTATGTAATGCGTAATGTATAAGAACAAGTACAGTAAAATGTTGGTGAGCAATGAAAAATATTCAACTAACTCGTTCTCCACGCTGGAAAAACTATTGTTGCCCTAACTAAATTTGTACTAAATCGCTCACTTTTTAAGATACGAGGCTGTATGAGGGGTCAAATTTACAATAATTTTGTTTAATTTTTTTACGATGGTATTTATGTTTTTTTTAGAATAATGCCCAAGCAAACAGTTTTAAATGCCCAACATGTAAAATTTAAATTTTCATTCAAAACATAGTTTTTCCTGAACTATGAGATTTTTGTCATCAAATGCGTTTGCAATCAAAGAAAATATTTTTCCTACAACCGCGCGTAAAGTGTCAGTTTACGCACCGAAACCCAATCGTAAAACAGCTGTTTACTGAGGAGCGAGCGATAAAGTCTTTGAAGGTCTTTGTAGCGAGCGTAAAGTATTTTACGCTCGCCATGTGATTACTTTACGCTCGCCAGCTGATTGTATTGCTGCTCGGCGCGCTACAGCGCTCTCATCCGCTTCCGATTGAGCTCGACTTGTTTATAACCTCAAATTGGCGCACTCAGCTACCATGGATGTAATAAGTGATGACGAATTCGTGTTCCTATTATTTATAAGCTAAAATATGTATTCAATAAATCGTGTTTGTTCTTGTAAAAATCTTTATTTTTATTCATTGTTTATAACCTCAAAATCATAATGGTGCATTCAGCTACAATGAATGTGAGTAACTGTGATTGTATTTATCGTTTGGGAATTTAAAACTGCAGTTGCAGGAAAAATTTAGTATGTATTTCGCGTGTAAATAATCTTTCTCGCTTTCGCTAAAAATACCGCGCTCCGCTTCGCGTCACACGGTAACTGTTTAGCTCAAGCGAGAAAGACCTACTTTACGCTCTTAATACATACATAACTATTTCGTATAAATGATAATGGGTTATAATGTACGGAACTTTTCATAAAAATTAAAAATATGGAAAACCGCTGATTATCACTAAACAGCTGATTGACTGAAAATAGCTGATTGGCCGCTGTTAACAGCAGTTTCGTTTGATGTCGAATCGTTAATCGTGAATTGTTTTTAATAAAGCTGTTTTATGGATAACCACTTTACGCACCTTCACTTAAAACAGCTGATTTGTTTGTAATTTAGCCTTTTACTATTAATCAGCTGATAACTTTAAATCGGCTTTTACCTTTTCCTTATTTTTATTAGGAATTCAGTTCATCATAACCCATAATCATGTACAATAATTAATTAACATAAATATAAATTTATTTTTAATATTTAATGGATTACTATATTGGATTCATAATAAAAATAAAGAAAAGGGGATCAGTTCATTAATAGTTAACGGATGATTGACTAAAAACATCTGATTGACAGTTGAAAGGTAATTTACAATCAAATTAGCTGTTTTAAATGAAGATAAGTATTTGACCGTCAAATATCTTTATCGCTGCCAATGCGCCGTTTTCACTCAATCAGCTGCTTAGTACTAATCAGCTTTTTTCCATATTTTTAATTTTTATGAAAATTCCAGTATATTCTAACCAATATGGTGGATCCAAGATGGCGGCTGAAAACTATTAACCACTTTAAATTAAGTATTTACCATCCAGAAACTATTGGCAGTGTTATCAAATCAATATTTTGGAAAATATTCGTATGGATGTCATACATACAGTTTTGTTCAATATTTTTTTTCTTTATTTTCGGCACTGTGAACTTTGACCATTGGTATTCAACATTTTCCATGGGTGCCACTCTGGAACCCCTCATAATCTTGTTCAATTTATCAAATAGTACGAGAATCGTTCACAAAGTGTGAGTTGGACCTTAATTCAAGGTCATATCGTTGGGCGACCGGACTAAAAGAAATAGAATAAATAAGAATAGATTATTAAATAATTTACTAACAGCTTGAGAACAGACAGAGATTAAGAAAATCAGATTGCAGCCTTGAGTTTGTCACATAAAAGCAGTTTGAAATTATGTGTCACAGCCCCATATTTACATTAAAAAAACTTATATCCAATATGGCGGATCCAATATGGCGACCGGATGTGAAAATATAACCAACATGAAGTGTTTTCCCTCTCCCAACTATTTATTTGTTAAGACTGCCGAATTTTCATCAAATGTAGTGAGGAAAAGTTGATAAAAACTAAGCCTACAACATAAATAAGCCATTTTGTCCGCCATCTTGGATTCCTGGTCCCAGCACCAAATTTGAAGGTGGCAAAGTCACTCTTTGCATTCAATAAATCAAAAGGAACAAAAAAATGGTTGCCACCAGTCGCAAAACATAGCCTACATAATCACGAAAACATATTATGGCCTGTTTTTACCCTACTATAGAAAATCATTAAAATACTACTTTTACATTGCAATTTCGTATTGTTTATGTTTATTTGATGCATTCCACTTTACATTTTCTCGTAGATACTTTAACAAAGAGCAAAATAAAATGAAAATATAAGTGTTTACGGCAACTGTTAGCCGGAAAACGCATTGGCAATTGAAAACTAATATAAATTCAAAATAGCGAATTATTTCCCTAAAAGACTGACAAGCGGTGAATGTATTATGAAATCTTGTCTTAGATAGTTATTCATATGCCTTGAGATTAGTTTCGTATATTCTAGTTCCTTTATTTCCAAAATTGAGGCGTATGATTCGTTGTTGGCAAAATAATTCGTATTAAAACACGAAAATTACATCGTCAATTTTTTAGGGACTTGTTTTACATTAAAATTACACATTGTGTTCACTAATTGGCTGTATTCCACCTGAAAGTTTTATGTAGGAAATTTAATTGGGTTTAAAATAAAATGAAAATCTCGATCCTACGTTGGTTTTGAGCTTCACAATGACCGATCAATTAAAAGCTGACATAAATTAAAAATGGCAGATTATTTCCAAAATGGCGGACATGCAGTGATGCAACTTTTGAAAACGAGATTTTAATCGTTAGATATATCCTAAGTGGTAATTTTCACCGATTCTTGTGATGTTAATTCCACAGATTGGGCGATGGTCATGATTTTTATAAATTTAGTGGTTAAAATGTTGTACTTACTGCCTTAGCAATCCGATAGGTTTAAATGTTGTGACGCGTTTCGCTAATTATAGCATTATCAGACAGTCACACATTATACACAAACTAATTGTTAATTACATGAAAATTGCCTTGCGGGTCGTCACAAACTTAAAATTAACACATAACACATATTTTAAAAAACAATTTACATAAAACTCTCATTATATAGGGAGCTCCCTTTCTTGATGAGTTCAGTGGGTGAGGTTCGTGCACAAACTGGCTAATCCTGGTTGGTCTGGAGCCTGTTATCAAGCCACAGCTGATAACAATACCTCACTACACAGAGCAAGCTTTATTGTACCCTTTTTATTAGTTTTGTTTTGTTAAAAATTGGATTTATCCGAGGTCCTATTTTTTCATTTAAAATGTCATTACTGTTTTCTAAATGCCCTTTGTATATTTCTATTTCTTCTAAGCGTAATAGCCTTTGCCCTTTCCTTTCATGGTGTAATATGAAAGGAAATATTGCTTATACCTTTTTTAATTGTATAAGCAATCCTATAACCAGATCATCCAAAAAAAATTCGTGGTAAAAAACAGATAATTGACGGCCATTTTGAAAATGCCATCCTGGGAAAACGAGGGGGGTAAGAGATGTCCACCCAAGTTTTTTAACCTTCCCATGTAATAAACAAACAGGTCCAGCAATAAAATTCAGCCTACGCAAGTTTGCACACAGAAGTGCTGTCAGCTGCTGGACTACATATATGATTCCGATTAGAAAACTATGCTTGAAAAAATCACGAACTACGAAAGACCAAACAAGTTTGCTTCTGAGAAAGAAATAGCTGGTTGAATACTAGTATAAAATAATTTTTATCTACGACCATTGCAATAAGCACCAATTATGGTATTACAATAAACATTATAATGATATACATTAAAACACCAAAAACCAAGCAGTACTCTAATGACGACTTTAGAGTACTGGAGTCACTTTAGAGTACTGGTTATAGACCAATGAGAGCTCGGAATTTGACGGAAGTAGTGTCATAATAACAATTACGCAATTCGCACATCAGCTGATTGTTGCATTACGATTCATGTTTGAGTTTACTTATCCCATCAGCTGATTGTTCCACAACGATTCATGGTTCAGTCTGCTTATTTGCCTAACCTCAAATTTTAGTTGACCTATTCCATCATTAGTAAAAGTCATGAGTTTTGTTTAACTTGGGGGGAAATTTTGTCGTATATTGTTGGTCGTAGATAAAATAGTGTATGCAACGATTGTATTATGCCTTTAAGCCACTCGTGAGATATTTAGAACACTCGCTTCGCTCGTGTTCTAACTTACATCTCACTCGTGGCTTAAAGGCATTCATTATACAATCGTTGCATAAACTACTATTTAAGCACATATTTTATATTGTCTTGTGTAAAAAAAAGTACCTTATTCATGTTACTCTCTACTTCCTTTAAATTAGAACTTTTTTTGTCAAAATTGTCGAATTTGAGTAATGATTAGTCAAAATATTGGTTTCAGTGTGTTGCCTAAATTAATTAATTGAGAATTTGTTTTTGGAACTTGTATTCCGTCCGAAAAATGTGAAAGTGTGCTTGTATGTCAGTGTACGTGGATGTAAACAGACGCCAAATACATTGTCTCATTTTGACTGAATTCGACATGTAGGTACTAAACCTGTATCCCTAGGATTTATAATACCAAATACTAACTTTTTTTAAATTTTTAAGGGTAGTTATTACCTAAATAAATTCTAAAAACTAACAATCCCAATTTCTCAAAAACTGCTGAAACAATTTTATTAAAAATTCTTGTTATTTGTAGTCAAGCGGAAGATGGGTGTTTAACATATCAATTTTTCCAGTATCCTAACAATCACAAATTTTAATGAAAATTTACTTGTAGCCCCAACAAGATAAACAAGTTATAGGTAGACGTTGACCGCGGCGGAGGAAACATTTAATTTTCGTTCGGTCGTAAACGGAACCATTATATAATAATTCTATTATGGAGGTTGTAAAAAACTGCCACCATCTACCTTATAATTTAAGTATAGCTGTTTCAAAACATCCAGGCTAAAATAAAATGTACTTATTAAATATTTCTTACAATAATAGAATATTTAGAGAGATTACGTACTCTTCTACGACCACAATAAGTCTGCCCAGAATTTTATTTATATAAAAAATATGATTAAATTTAAAGGATTGAATTTGATTAGATTTAGTCTATTTTGCACTTTTGTAGGGGCGATTACTCGCCCCTGTTTTTCTGTGTTTTCCCTGAAGGTGGTAAGACTGTTCATGCAATACAGTGATGCAACAACAGAAACAACACCAAAATTCCCTATAGGGTCGAATCGTATTGTGGATCAGTAGTGGCAAAGTAGCGTTTCTGGGCCAAAACGCATTAATCAAATTTGACAGCTACATCCGGTCTGGTGACGTCAGAGGCTGTGACGTAGCTGTGACGTGTAGGGGTGGGCATTTAAAGTTTAAATGACCGGAAATGGGTCAAGGTCAGCTGTGGATGTTTTTAAAAAGATCTTGCATTGTCGGAAAATCCGAAAATGCAAGATATTTTACTTATTTCTTCTTATTTTACATTAAGGTTGAAAAGTTTGCTCCCAAATTTGAAAAGTAGGTTGTTGTCGGTGGTGAAATTTCTTGCTTATTTTCATTCTTCTTGTTGTTGTAAGTTGGCAAAAATACATTTTTTTCGTTTTGATTGTTTGTTGCATAAAGTTCCAAAAATAAACCGAACCCAGTGGCTATAAGTTGTTTTAGCTCTTCACTAAAAATTTCCAAATCCTTGTAGGTTGTAAGATTGATAGTGTTGTAGTGAATCCCGCGAATGTTGAGAGACATGACTAGAGTTGTTTACTCGACGAGAGGTGTAGCAGGAATGATTATTGCAATGCCGGTGCTGCGGGTACCTCCGATGGTGGGGGTAGTGGTGGGGGTAATGACAGGTGTTTGTTTAATCACTTTGAATTTAATCGTTGCCACAGTAGACCGAGCCGATGTTGCAATTCTTCTAGTTTATCAAACCGGTTCTTTTGATATGTTTTGCAACTACATTTACAGTAGTAGAAAGAATTACATTTTGTACAAGCTTTTCCGTCAACTTGATCTTCAGGTATTTTAAAATATTTTTCTTTGCAACAATAAGTTATAAGTGTTAGATTATTTCTTTTGGATGACATGTTGGTTGTAGCTTGTCTTAAACAGAACTGAGCCTCTCAACGTTAAAGTTTCGTATTTATGTAAAGTATTCGAATAAAGTATCGAATAAAATAATCGAATAATACCATCGATTAAAAGTTCAAGGTCATCCGTTTGAGTTTAAAAAAAAATACAACATATCAGTATATAAAAACATACACTGATATGTTGTTTTTATCTTTTATTTAAAACATTTTTTTACAATATTTACAATGTTATTTTTGTGTGATGTGCAGAGTAAGTTCCGTAGAGTTGTTTCCGCTCATTCCGTGTGACACCAAATATATTGATCCTGGCTGAATTTCCCGCAGATCTTCATTTTGCAGCAACTGGACGAATCGTTTTGGAAGATATACTTGAAACTTTGGTTCATCACCTGGGGTATATGGTGCATCGGATAAAGATGCGACGACTGCGTCTCCATGCGTTGTATCAACTTTCTTCATTTCATGAACAATATAATGTTCCTGTTCTTTTAGTTCTGAACATTTCTTGATAATTAGAGTATTTGATTTTGAATGCAAGTTGAATTGTTCAACTAAACATTGGAGAAACTGTTGTGATGCCATCCTTCACAGGAGATGTTGTCTGTTCGGAGTATGGAGTTAGACTGATACTCGGGGTGTGTTGTCTATTCGTTTATATAACCTTCAGAACCCCCACTACATTCTTCCGTTTGTTGTTGTAAGTAAGCAGCCAAGTGATATGCGTTTTGTAATGCGCATTGAGATTGGTTGTGTTTAGGATCTATTGTAGAAACACAAATATTTCTAGCATCAAAGTGAAATGTTTTGTCTAGTTTTATGTTTAAAACTTCTTTGTTCGTGTACTGTCGTATCCAATTCTTTTTTTCCAATCCTCTAGTATATATGTGTGTAAATTGTTTGCAAAAATGAAACATAATTTTGTGTACATTGTTGTACGGTAGAAAACCTTCAAACCAATGGATATGATGAAAATTATTTGTTAGCCATCTGTTTGTTATTTTAGCCTTTGACTTTAGTTCATGGACAGAACACGGTGCTTAAAATAAAAAACGGGTACGTTACTTGTGTAAGAAAATCTAAAATTACCAATTCTTTTATGATAAATCTATCATCGTTTCCGCGAAATGCTTGAAATTCAATTACACAAGGTTTTGCTGCCATTTCTTCATCCTGTCTGCTCATCACGGTGTCTGCTGATCAACTGTTTTCCACACCACGGTAGGTTAGATATATAAACCAGGCCGTACAGTTGTAGGCGCGTTGGTGTATGTTTAACGTGGGCACCGTCCCCAGTAGGCCTACCCCACGGTTTATTCTTTTGTTAAATTACATTGTGGTTTTAAACTAGCAAAGTTTCTTCTGTATTATTGTTGTTATTGGTTTCTTCTTCTGTACTGTTGTTGTTGTTGGTTTCTTCTTCTGTAGCTTCCGTTGCATTTTCTCTAAAAGGTTCAAAGTTTCTCAACTGCCTCCACATTTCCACTTCGTGAGGTATTCTATTAAAGATGGATGTATCTATTGGTCCGTATTGTAAAGTGCTGTCTGGTTGTTTTTCGCATACATCTACCAGATATTCCTTAATAACAGATCTTGAAAATACTAATTGTTTCATATACCTGGTAATAGGTGATTTTGCATAGTTTAAAATGTATAATTCTTCACGTGTTGATAGAATTTTATTTTCAAATTGTGTCGAGTCTCTCATTCTTACTTGTTGTTGACCACGATGTTTAATAATGTCAATTTCATTGTCACAATCCAAAAGTCGAATGTTAGTTTTTCTTCCAAAGAAACCGTTGGCTAAATAACATTCAATAAGATGTAGATGTTTTAAAAAGGAATCCCAAGCATTTTCTGAAAATAAAACCATCTTTGTACCATGGCTTAGTATTACTGCGGGAGAGTAGTCTAATGATTTTACCAATCCTATCGACACACTTTTACTCATGCAAGATGAAATAGGATAACAGATGCGAAGAAAAACTTCAGTTAAAATGTTTGGTGGAATATTTTCTTCAAGTTGTCTTTTCTTTCTTACGTTTGTTTTATTATTTTCCAATTTTTTATTTTGTTTTCCAAACTTTAAAAAGTCATCAATTTCCTTTACAACATTTTCTTCAAAATGTTTATCATCTTCATTTTCCAATAAAGGTTTTTTTTCTTAAACGCCTTGTACAACTGATAAAGAACTCATTTTGTTTATAATGCTGTAGACGATGTTACCCATACAACTGTAGACAGTCAACTAAACAATTTGCGTTCCCGCTCCTGCTTTTATAACCGAGTGGTGGGGGGTATTTATTTTCTTTTCATTTTACAAAACTGCTTTTACAATACCGGTTAAAGGTGTATATGTAACAATTTTATCATGTAAAATTAAACAATAAGCAGATGTATCTTTGGGTACATTTTGTTCAAATTCCATTTCTATTTTTATATCTACACTGGAAGATTTTACAGATTCATTTTGTTTGGAACAATCAACTACAACAATCGGATAGGTAGATTTAAATTGGTTTAGCGTTAATAAAGGTGTGTTTATTTTTCCATAGTATGAATTTTGGAATCTTGCGTACATATCGTACAAAACGCTAAACCTCTCTTTTGTAAAGTTTATGTTGAAGTTGTCGTATGGAAAGAATTGCGAGTTTAGAAACACCTTAAAATTTGTAAGTTTGCAATGATCAAATTCACCAGCATGTTTAGTTATTTCATTTCTTCTTTTTGTTTGTAATACAAATATCACATATCTTGCCTTTTCCAAATGAGTAGAAGTTTTTACAGTCCATGTATGACGTTGTGTTTCCGGTAAAACCGGATATTCATGAAACTCCCAACTTCTAAATGGTATTACGATATCACCATCTGATTTTAAAGTTCTTAATAATGAAATTCTATTTTGATCGTTTAACCGTACATGCGGTACTCTCCAAACAATCTTGTCTAATTGCATTTTCCATTCTAAAGTAGCTTCCGTTGTTCCATCAGGCGCCATAATAATATCTTTGTCGTTTGGTGATCTTAACAAAACTAATTCTTGTTTTACGTTTATTATTATTTTTCGGTAATCTTCGGCAAAGCCTAAACGTAATCTTAAAGGAATGTAAAAGTCAAAATTGCCTGAACTGTTTGGAGTGATTGTACTGGAATCGGGTGCTACCCATCCTGCGGCGGCCAGCATATTTTTTTCACTCGGTGTTAAATATGCTAATCCTTTTAATGTACTTGTAATTCCCACCTTTTTTGTTGAATCTAATGTAACTCCGGAAATTTCATATCTTATTTCATCAAACAAATATGCCATGGGGTTATTTATGAACGGAACAGTACTTGCAGTGCTTCCATCTCTTTTTGTTACTCTTCCTTCGATATACAAATAACTTTCACATGGAAGTGTATAAATATCTTGTTGTTGTATGGGAATTCTAATTTCATCATTATTATTTAATTTTGATGAAGCGTAAGGGTTGTGCGTATGATATTCCTTTTCCCATAAGGTTTCGTCGAATGTCGGACCCTGTGCTATATCCAATATTTCCATTATTAATAAGTTTTAATCCAATTTCTTCTAGAAAACGAATGTTATCACTTGTTAATCCTTCTATAGCTGACGTGCTACTGACTTGTTTACCAGTCAGCTCTTTCTTTTTAAATGATAACCCCATTGTTATAAGGTTGATTTTATATGTATTCGTATAGTTATAGGTTCGTCTCTAAAATCAATATGATTTCCGTCTTGATCTAGTATGTTCACCACAATGTCTGAAATAAAACTGGTGTTTAACGGTAGGTACACTAAGTTTTGTGGCTTTTCCACAATTTTAAAACCCGGAGCGACTGTTGGATAGAATGTGTGCAATATATGAGTATTTTCACCGTCTCTATAAGAACCATATATAATATTACATGTAACATCTATACTGTTAACTTTCATTATTGTCACAGTTCTAGCACCTGAATGGTTAATATTAGGTTCTAAAATTTTTGTTGTTTTAGAAAATCCTAATAAACTACCAATTGAATGTTCTTTGCTAAAATCTATATAATATTTACATTTAATTTCAGCTTACATAGTATTGTTATTTCCTTTTATTGTTATATTATCTTTTCCCGTATGATTTTGTATCGCTTCATTTATATCATCAATTTCATATGCTCCAGTGGGTAAACTAAATACTTGTATATCTGAATATTTGTTTGTATTTTTATCTTTTGTTTTGTAATAATGTATTTTGTCATTAACATTTTCAGTAACGTTGGGAATAGAATTATAAGTTGTTATATCTAATAATGCGGCTTCCCATAATTTACTTTTTTCCAAACGTAACGCAAGGAAAAGAACACTTCGCAAAGTAGATGAAGTTCCAGTTAATGATACTGTATAGGAAGACATCTTAAAGTTGACTAACGCTTTTTGTTAAAAAATCTAAACATAAATGTCCACAGATTACCGTATCATCAGGTTGCTCTCTTTTATAATTGTATAGTACATTTTTAGCTTTTTTAAAGTAATATTATAGTTCTTTTGGTGGTGGGAGATTACCAAAACTATCAAAGTAGTAAATAGTTGATCCTAGTTTCTTATAACATACCCAATGAGTGCCTGATCCTTTACTATTATCTAAATTTACTATTCCGGTTTCATTTTTCCAAATTTTAACAGGTAATGCATCTTTCATAAACACTCCTCTAAAAATGGAATTTTTAAACAAGAAACATAAGTAATTAATTCTTTATCTGTTAATTCTTTATTCGGAATTAATAATTTGTTTTTCTGTTTAATACACACGATACGGTCTTAGGTATAGTCCTCCTCCTTTTTTATCATTGACCATATTGTTTGTTTCTTTTTATTTTTACCTGCGGTGGATCGTCGTTTTCTTCTTATATTTCCTCCACGTTTCTTTGCAGGTTTTCTCCTCCTTTTTCCACCTCCTTTCTTCTTTCCACCTCCAAACATCATTTTACCCTTCATTGCTGCTGATACCGCTAAAGATGCTGCTTTTTCACCGATACTAGCGTCACTGGATGTTACTCTTTGCCAAGCTTTTTCAGCAAGTGCTCTATCCGCTATTGATCTATTTTTAGTATCTGCAAACTTTGAATATGCTATATCGTGTTGTTTGCAGGCTTGATCAAGTTTATTTATTCCAAGATCTCCTCTAGCAAGTTTTTTTTCAATTTTGCTCCAGGAGCACAATATTGATAACCTCCTGGTAAATGTAGTTCTACAGGTAACAAATCGATAGCTTTATCAACTATAGCTCCAACCGGCTTAGTAATAAGAGAAAGTGCTGTTGATGCTATTCCTCTTCCTCTCTTTATAACGTGTCGATTATGACTGATGCGTTGAACTTTCAATATGGTCTTTTATAGTGAAAGGAAATGCCAATACTTGTTTATTTTATAAATGCTTTATAATGAATGATGCACTTATCCTTTGACATTGTTTATTTATAATAAACATGTATAAGTATGTTTGTTTATGGGCAAATATTTTTTTCCAGTTTTGCGGTAGGATTGTATCTTCTTCATCATCATCATCATTAGAAGATCTTAAACTATCAGTTTCCTTATTTAAAAAATATTTTTTCATAACATTTTTAACCCAATGTAGTTTTTGATCAGATTTTTTATGGGGTTTATTGTCTTATAAATATCATATAACACTACACTTAAGAGTCTTACAATGTAATTTACATTAACAGCATCAGTAAAATTAATAGGGTCATTTAAGCTAGTCAATCGCAAGTCTTCACAATAAAAAGACTGCCTATTATAATCTTTTCTTAGAAAAAGATTATAGTACATGTTTTCCCTCTTATGCATTTGTCCTACTGTAACTACATCACTGTCTCTTATTCCTTCTGCAACATTGAATAGTGGTATCCCTTTGCAATCAAAGTGTTGACTACCGTTTTCATATTCTTTTAATACAGGAACTTGTCCAATTGTTGCAATCAATTTCATCCGACCCTTTTTTAACATTAGTATGTTTTTGCACAGCATCCCATTTCTTATTTTTTAATTTCATTATTTGACTTATTGTAGCTGCATCTGATTTTGCAGTTCCTTCCTTAACGTTAGTTAACACTTTATTTTTGCAATCAATTGTATTAATATCATGTGTAATACAATGATCTGTAATATATTGAAGGTTTACAGCATCTTTCATATCTTTAGGGTCTCCAATATCATGTATTACAAAGTTGTAAAAGGAAAATTTATCTGTTTTTTCAGGGATGACTGAATGTAAATACTTTTTTGTAACTGAATCTTGATCATTAACAGGATCTGCTATATTGGCTATTCTAAAATCTTTTGCATCATATACTTTATTATTACTTTTAGGATCAAATCTTAAGGTTTGGTTTATGTACCACATTAAGTAGTATTCTTTATTTACCGATTCATTTTTATCTATTGGTTTTAGAAGATTTACAATTCTATAAAAATTAGCGTTATACACTTCATTTAGAAGCTTTAAGCTAGGTCATGTTTCACTTTTTAAAGTTTTGAAATTTACTGCATCATTGTCATCTTTTGGATCATTTACAAACTTTAAACGTTTGTTACTTATATCATAATCTCCATCGGATGTTAGTGGTAAACCACCTCTTTTTCCATAAGATCCTGATTTGCTTCCAGTTTCGGAATGCGGCCCAAACTTATTCACACTCATGGTTATACTGAATGTTTAATCGGGTATACTTGTATTCTATATACTCATATTTTTATACAATTACTCCTCGATTTCGCAATTCGCCGACCAAAGCTACCCATTCGTTTTCTAAACCGCTATGTCCGGCTTGTTTAGCTTCATATATCAAGTTCATTCTATCAACCAATTTGTTTATATCGTTGTAGTATATTATATTAGTATCATACAAATTTTCAATAATCCTTTTCCCGATAAACTTGATTGATTTGTTTTTCTCCTTTTATGTAAAATATTTTTTTCAGCAGAAGATAATGATTTTCTTTTTATGGGTTCGCTTCTTTTTGGTGGGAAAAGTTTAGCAATAATAGTTTTTTATTTTTCTGATTTATTTCTATGAACATTGAAGTTTTTAGAATAATTTTTCTTATGCGCATTTGTATCCTCCAATATTTGTTTTAAAATGTTTAAATCCTTTTTAGTATATTTATTAGGTTTCGGTTTAAAATAAGTTTAAACAATCCTTTTGTACCCTTGTATTGTTTATTATTTATAATAATATTGTCATGTTCGTCTACATCAAGCTTGCTATCTCCAATCATTAGGCCATTTTCTTCTATTCTAGCACCAAAAGTATGATATTTTCGAGTTGGTTGTGCAGAATGTAACATTTTTAATACAAATTGTCTTGCAAGCGGCCCTTTATATGCAATATCCGAGCCCAATTTGCTCAAGTTGGACGGATTAATAGACTCTTCTTCTTCTTGTTGTTCTTCACTTGTAGAAAAACCTTCTTTTTATGTTAAAACATCCGTTTCTTCACCTAGTTCGCTTTCTTCTTCAGTAGTTTCTCCTTGTTGCGTAAAACTTGTAGCACCTTCATATTCTTCTTTTTGTTCAAATTTTGAAATGGGTAAAATAGAATCTCCGGAAAAATTAAATGTTGAAGGTTTAACATTTTGCCCTAATTGTTTTAATGGCTCAGTAATAGGTTTAAATGTTGATTCCAGAAATTTCTCTCTTTCACTTATTCCTAATCTTAACGCTCTGTTTTTATGTCTAATAGAATCACTAAGTGATTTTATTTGTTTTAATAGCTTTTCCTGATTAACCATGTTTACACAATGGAGACTTGTACGATAATGTTGTTAATTATTGTATTAAAACAAATTTATCAAAACCTATGCGGTAACGACCATCTGTTATAGCTTTATCTTTCATAATTACCAAAAATCCGTATTTTTCTGCCCAGGCTTTTCCACAAAGCTTTTTGAATTTTTCAAATGACATATCAGCATTTACATGATCGTTGTATATATGTTTTAGGTTTGTATCGTCTTGTTTGAATAAAACTAAAATATTTGCATTGTCTCTAATTAGTTGTTTCGGAATTTTGCTATATGTTTGTCAGATATATATGCTATCAATATTATTATGTCTTCCCATGGCAAAATAGTTTCTAATAGTATCATGATTTTCACTAGATACATCATCAAATACAAATACAGAATACGGCTTAGCCTGGTCTGGTTGCATAACACTGTTACTAGCATTAAATTTGTAATAGTTAACATCAGGCACATCAGTCAGGATCTTTTCCAACAATTGATACTTTGATTGATGTAGGGACTTTGAAAAAATATATAGGTTATTAAATCGCAATCCTTTTGTGTTTTAATTAAGTTAAACACAACGTTAGTTTTGCCACAGTTTGAAGGACCGCTTACTATACATCGTACAGTGTTTGGAAATAAACTGCCGTGTTTACCATTGTTGATTTTAACGTTATCTACAGTTAAATCATCAATGTTATTAATATTAAATTTATCTTTATGGTGAACAATCTCCATCTTATTCAAAGGCAGAAGAGTAAATAAGTTGATTTAAAACTAAATCAAATCTTTTATAGGTATCCACGAATCTTCAGTTTTGTCAAACCCCAACCAACGTACTTTAACTTGGTCTTTTTTCCTTTGCAACATCTTTTCAACAAGATAGACATCGCCTACTGTTGACTTTAACAATTCATGTCCGTAAAAACTGCCTTGTAACAAATTTCCTTTGTTATCTTTTAAAATATAAGTTTCCGGTACAGTAAGTTGTACTTTATACACTGTAAAAACTTCGTTTGTCCAATTGGGCAGGTATTTTTTAGTAAACACTCCTTTGTATATACTAATTCGAACTTTATCATCTACATTAAATTTTCTTGGTTTTCTTTGTTCCGCTTTTGGCTGTGTATTCTTTTTAATTCGTTGTAAAACTAGTTTAGCGTTTTTCTTATTCACTTTGTTAGGTGCCATACCGATAGTTCTATGAAACTTGTTTTTGTAATCGCTTATTAATTTTGGTAAAATATCAACCCAAACGTAAGAACCTCTTTTCGAAAACATTTTATACATTGCACCTTTTAAGGTTCTATTAAATCTTTCAATTATAGCCGCCTTTTTCTCAGAATTTGTGGAATAATGATTTATCTTATATTTTTTCATTAACAAGGCAAAAGGTTTATTAAAAAATTCTTTCCCATCATCAGTTTGTAAATGTTTAATTTTATTTTTATCTCTTTTTATAGCTACTTCCATAGCTTTTGTTATGCTGTTACCAGTTTTGTCTTTTAATGGCAAAGCATCTGCAACTTTAGTAAAACAATTAATAATCGTAAGTATGTATTTAAATCCTTTATTTATTTTACCATGCGGTTGCATTTCAATTAAATCTGCTTGATATAAATCATTTATTACTTTTACAACAGTATGTCTTCGTGGAAACTTTATTCTTGCGGGTTTATGAAGTTCATTAACAATCTTTTCCTTTAACTCTGTCATGATGTTTTTACTAACAAAGTCAAGTTAATATTGAGTGTTTCTTTTTCTGCATCCGCTTTTATAGTTAAAGGTCATTTCAACATATTTTAAAAAAAGGGGAAATCACAGCGAGCATGCTGTGATTTCCCCTTTTTTTCTTTTTTTCTTTTTTTCTTTTTCTTTTTACTCATCGATAGGATTGAGAGAGTAGTGGACGAATGGTAAAGTGTGAATTTTGTCTGGAAGAATGTGTCGTTTGTCATCATTGGAGCAGAGTGCTTTTTTCACTTCTGTTACGCTGTACAGTTGATGGTTGAAACTTCTGATGGTGTTGAATTTTGCAGTTGTAGTTGTTTGTTCAAATAAGCATTGCTTGTAGTGTTCGAAATTTACATTCTTCTTAAGATACAAACTTTTTACACCCTTAGCTTTTTTAATAACATTGTTTTCATCTTTATGCAATTGTAGTGAATACAATTTTGACATTAGTGCAATAAGTTCTTTCAGTAAAATTCCATTTGCTTCGTCTTTAAATTTTCCAAGTTTCTTTTTGTTCCGATCATTGTCATAATTTAAATGATCTTTTGGATAGTCACTAAAATCAAATTCATTTTTGTGAACAAATGTTCGAAGATCCAAATACATATCTTCAGTAAGAATCCAGTAGATGAAAGTGTCCGTATCCATGTAGGCGATTCCGATGTTATCTCTACCGTAGAAGGCGACCATTTTGTTGTAGTGGAAATAATACATGTGGGTTTTGGAAATATCCAAGATTGACATTCCAACGTACAACGGACGATCCATTTTCACGCTTGTCTTTTTCATAGATACTGCCACAAGGTTTTCTCATATGATAACAGATATTCCAAAGTTTGGTTTTTGTACAAGTTTTTATAGTTTTATAGGATCTGTAACTAATTTAACATTTTTGTGTTTTCTTTTGTTTTCTAATGTTTTGCCAAATATCGCATTATTCATTAATTTAAAAAAATCCTTTTGAAATGTTGATGTTGCAGCTGCTCTTCTTCTGGTTTTTGAATCAATGTACGGTTTAAACCAGCATGATTGGGAAAATTTTAAAACTCTATGAATTTTGGTTATACGTAAACCCAATTGGAGTGCTTGTTGAACAACCCAAAAGTGAGCTACATATCTTTGTTTATTTTCAAGAGTCATCATTAATTTTGGATGTTTGCCAAGTGGTGAAACCTCTGTTTTTGCAAGGAGCGGAAGATCATAATGAAGATCGTGCAAGTGTTCTGGATATTCAAAATCACAGTCCAATATGTATCCGGTGTCTCCGTCTTTTGAAATTTGCTAAATATCACCAATAGAGTCTGGATTAACCCATTCAAAGTTTCCAAAAGGAAGTGGATTAGACATGGCCCATCAGTATAAATTGTTGGCATCAAAATATCCCAAGAACACTGATGGTTTTTCTTCATCGTAGTCTGGAAGATATTTGTTGTTAGCTTTAACATGTCTAGTAACACTTTGGGTCAATCCACCTCTAACACCCGATTCGATCATCAACACCATGTCAATATCTGTTAATAATTGAAGGTTGCACTTTGTTTCTTTTAGCATAGCTTGCCAAGCTAATCCTGGAGAAGTATAAGAATGAAGAGGGTCTAATCCGTAGGCTTCAAAACAAGTGTTTCTAAATTCTTCCATCACATCGCAAAGAAGGGTCACATCAAGTTTTACATAAAAATCAGAATAATCTCCCAGAGTGTTCATTTCCAATTCGTCCCAAACTCTGCATGCGTGTTGATAGTCTTCAGGTGAAATGTCCGAATCGGTAAGTTTACTTTTGATGTTTCTTGAAATTTATGTAGTCCATCGATGTAATCATACGGAAAAACTCCTTTCCGAAGAACCAAATCCATTTTTCTGCAGGTACAATTTTGCTTGTTTCTATTAAATTTTGCCTTCTTAAATTTTTAGAAAGTTTCATAAGACTAGAAGGCATAAATCTAAAAGAATCAACAAATCTAAGTTTAATTTTGCCCACCTTTTTTGAAAAGCTTATAAATTTTTCCATAGTTTGTGCCAAAACATCTATTTCACCGTTGTCTCTTGCTAATTCGGGAATAATAAAATGTCCATCGTATCCGCTAAGATTGTGAAAAACCACTGGAATGAAAGATGGTAGTTTGCAGTTGACGTTACATCCGTTGCAAGCTGCACCTCTGTAGGCTCCTGTCAGATGGTCATGGTCGCGAACTTTAACTTTAGTTTCTGTAAATTCATTGTTACACAAATAGCATTTTGTTGCCGAATCATAAAGATAAAGTTCTTCCGGTGTCATAAATGACATAGGAACCACATTGCTATACATTGCTTCCACTTTCCCAGCGATGTCATATAAATCATCAACAAAGTATCGAGCTGCTTCTTCTCCACGATAGATCTTCGGTGTAGATTTCAAACCATATTCTTGAAGATGTTGTTCAGACAAAGTGGATTTTACTATTAAACAATAACTGTTTGGTTTGTGAAGTTGATACTTTGTTCTGCTGGTATTTTCCTCTCTTTCTTCTTGTTCAAGTGGAAGCAATGAAGATTCAAAATCTGCATACACTACAACGGGAATTCTGTATTGTTGGATAACTTTGTCAAATTTTACTTGCGATCTTCTAGGGTGTGGTAATTTAATTCTTACTTCATAGTTTCCACTGCATAGTCTTTGGTGTTCCGTCACCCATTCTGAACCTCCTCTTCTCAAAGGTTTGTTTACAAAACAAAAACATCTTTTACAAGTTGTTTTTGGTTGTTCTCGTTTTGATAACTGTTTGGAAACTAGAGCTTCAAAATCCTTTATATATACATAATGTTAAATATCACCTATGGTTATTAATAATAAATCAGTGTGATCTCTGCGTTCGGTGTGTGTTATACGTAAGGGGTAGACATTGTTGGATGAATCTAAACCAAATATGTTTACAGATGCAAAAGGATTTTTCTTTTCAAATTTTGATATGTCTTGAATTGGAACAGGATAAGTCATGCCTTGAACATTATACTTATGGTAAACCTCATTGTATGCTCTACTCGGTCGTTCCGCATGATTTCTTACATATTTTGCAAGCATTGCATACTTGAAACATTCAACATCTTTATTTTGAACATTAATACAAGATTTGGTATCTTGAATTTTCTTTGGCAATTCAATATGACCACTACCTCTTATTCCATATCCATGTTTATGAACTCTAATATCTAGCCCTGTTATACTTAACAAACTCCATCCTGAACTTCTTTCATGTTCTTGCAATTTTGTTAAAAGTTCTTCAAAACATTCATCCACGATTGAGCTTATATCCGATGCAAATATGATGGTTTTGTTTTTAGTTAAAAATCCTCTTGGTGATGTTTCATTTTGAACATTTGTAAATACAGTATTTAATAATATTCCAAACTTTATAAAATTTAATCTTCTTAGTTCATTGTTCAATGTTTCTGTTACTAACGTTTTTGCTTTTGAAATAAACTGTGCAAGTTGCAATTGAGCATTGTCAATCTTAAAATGAGTTACTACACTACCTGGTAAAGCTCGGGCGTATAATTCCACATCTAAAGATGGTCCGGGTGCGTATTGAATAACACTTGCTCTTGAATTTAGTTGTTGTTGATGGGTAGCCAGCATTTGATGTAATTCTTCCAAATCTTCTGCTTCTGCATTGTTATTTGTTTCGTTGTTATGATAAAGTTCTTTGTGTAATTGTAGTAAGTTTTCATCTTCAAGAGATTCTTCGCAACTGATGCAGTAATACATGATGTAGGTGTGCTCTTCACAAAAGTTGCCGTATAATGAAAACCACTCTAAAACTACCCCTATTTATAACAATACCCCCACCACTTTTTTCTGTATTAAACACAAAAGTGTAAATATATTATATTTCAAAACACCTAAGTACTAAGATCATCCAATGTAAGTTTAAAAAATCTCTGGTGGCAAAAACGGCCCCTTCTAAGGGCCAACATAAGACTTTTAAATTTGGGGTTTCGCTAAAGCGTCAACCCTTGGTGACTAACAAGAGTCTAAGTCCCAAAGGGGTTGGGGTTGAAGTGGGTAAAGGGGGGGGAAAGATTTGATCTCGTCGCCGTTCGACTTCGGAGCTGCGTCGACGTACACGGTGGCAGTGGATATAACAAAAATGCTCTAAATCTATCATGCGGGTAGTCAAATTACGCGGAATTAAAAGACAAACAAAAAAGGTCAAGTAACATTTTTCGATATAACCAACGGTGTAAAAGTTATATCGCAAAAACTTACAAAAATCTACATTTTCTATCTAGGTGTCAAGGTCAAATAATGCAAGTTTTAAAAAAACTAAGTGCCAAGGTTAAATAATGTTAGTTTACAAAAATATAAGTGTCAAGGTCAAATAATTTAAGTTTAAAAAATATGTAAGTGCCAAGGTTAATGTTAATTTAAAAAAAATACATGTTATGTGTTGTAAGTATGTTCATCATTGCTGTTGTCTAAATATTCTACTCCCAAATCGCTTTCATCTTCCTCCGTGTCTGATACTGGAAACAAACGACGCCGAACAAGAGCATGTATATATTGTTGTGGATCATACTCAATTGTTACATGTGTTAATGGTGTTTCTTCGCCTATTGGTACTGGTTGTTCAAAAATATTTTCCTCATCAGTTGTACCATCAGATGTAGCATCGGATGTAGCATCAGATGTATCTTCTACTGGAATCAAACTATTTCCAAAATACTTTCGTCATCTGTTAAATCTTCTGGCTCAACCAATTTATATATTTGTTCACAGATTGCACATGCAGCAGGAAAATTGTTGTCTGTTGGAGGCATTCTAAAAGAAACTTGATATTGTAAAATAAATGTTGAAGCAAATGTTTAAAGGTTTTTCTAAGTCCAAAAGTATTAATTATTGGGAAGTTTCAATACTTAACATTTTTACAAGTCCAATGTAAAGTAAAATAAAAAAAGAAGTGTTGTTGCCTGTTGTTGGAACAGTGGCAAAAGAATGATGGGTTTGAAAATGTTTCTAAGTCCTAAAATATTAATTATTGGAAAGTTTTAACACTTAAAATTTGTACAAGTCCAATGTAAAGTAAAGAAAGAAGTGTTGTTGCCTGTTGGAACAGTGGCAAAAGAATGATGGAAACCAAACCCGCAGCAAGACTCCTGTGGTTTGGGAGGGGGTAAGCGAGGAGGGGGGATGACCTCGAGCCGAGTTGGGGTCCGGGGTTTGCGCTTGTGCTTCGGCATCAGTTGCTCGCTAGACAGTGAGGTGGTAACATGTTCAGAAGGCGCCCTGAACATTTTATCATTTTTGCTGTTTGGTGAAAATATCTTGTATAAATATCTTGTATAAATATCTTTGTATAATAACATCTTGACTTAGGACTGATTAATTTTAAGGCATGGTAGTTTAAGCATGGTAGTTGTTTGTGCTTGTAGATACCCTAGGGTTTGTAGTTTGTTTTTAGTTTGATGGTTTGGTAGTTAGTATTAATTTAAAATCTTTCTTTTACTTTCAATATATTTTGCCTGGAGTGTTTAAGTTTAAAGTGGTGGAGTGTTTAAGTTTAAAGTAATATTTTAAGAATGTTATATGATATGTTTTTTAATACCTTTCTATTCCAACTTCCTTTTTCCAACAAGCTTGTTGAGGACATTCCCTCTCTTGTCTTGTACTCCTTTTTAGTTAGGGACACCTTTTAATTCCAATTTCCTTTCCTTTTTTCCTTCCTTCTTTTGGAGTATGGTACACCAATTTATGGTAAACCGGCTCCCGCTTTTGTGGTGATTACGGCCACCACACCGGGTCACTTACAACCTCTATACGTGCTGGATGGGTAGTTTGCCTACCTCCGGAGTTTTGCTAGACCTCAGTTGTTCTGCGTCGCTAATGGCGAGACACTGGCTCCTTTAGTGTTAGGAAATAAAAACATATTTGTATAACATTTTTCTAAATTTAATTAAACCGGTTTACGGGGTGTACGGTTCTGTAAAACCGTACACCCCCATTTTCTTTTTAATTATCGAATGACCTTGACCTTCTTATTTTCAAGGTCAACAAAAGAGTTAGCGAAAATTTCTAAGTCTCAAGGTCATTTTTATGTAAGTAGTTTTAGCTTTTCTTATGTTAGGTTTCTGGGGTGTACGGTTCTGTAAAACCGTACACCCCATTTTCTTTTGAATTATTGAATGACCTTGACCTATTTATTTTCAAGGTCAATAGCAGTTAGCGAAAATTTCTAAGTGTAAAAAGTAGGTCAAGCTCACCAAAAATACCCTATGAACGGGGGAATAGACCGCTAAGTAATTCTTTTGGAATTACAAAGTGGTCTATTCCCCCGCTCCTATTTTTTTTGGTATTTTATTTTTTATTTCATTTTTACACTAACCTCTCAGTTTTAACAAAATGAGGTATTTGTTGTGCACACTGCATAATGTTTGATTCACACAACACATCCTTACACATCTTTTACCCTTTTTTGGTCCTTTTTTAAAAATATACGAACATTGTTCTTTTTTAGGACTGGATGATGAAGAAGAACCTGACATATTGCTGGATTTTAAAAAGTAAAAAGTCATTCTGTTATCCCGCTTTTATAAGATATTACCCCCTCCACTCACTTTTTGAAAGTAGGTCAAGATCATTCAAAAATACCTAATGAGCGGGGGAATAGACCGCAAAGTAATTCTTTTCGAATTACAAAGTGGTCTATTCCCCCACTCCAATTTTTTTCACTTGTGTTTACTTTGACCATTTAACTTTATCAGATGGAGATTTTCTTACTAAATAATAATGAATATTACTGATATTTGGAATTTGAAGATTTACTGGTTATTTGAGCATGTACAGTTCATCACAACATTTAACAACAACATCCCTATTACTGATCTTTTTTACAAAAACATATTTGTGGTTCAATTTCAATCTGTTGATTCTAATTCTTTTATAATATTCAGTTTTTTTCTGGCAATCCACTTTTGGAAGGTTGAATTTTGACTTTTTTGGAAGGTTGAATTTTGACTTTTTCAGAAGGTTGAATTTTGGAAGGTTCACGTTTGTTATGCAGTCTACACATTTTTATTTACACTACACAATTTCACACACCTTTCACCTTTATTTGCTCCTTTTTTAAAATATGAGAACACATATTTTAAAAAAGGTTCTTCATTGAAGGTTCTTCATTTTAAAAAAAGGTTCTTCATTTTAAAAAACTGTTCTTTCTTAAAACAAGATTTTCTTAATTTTTGAAGATTTTGGAGAAGGAGATTTTTGTTTCACAATAGAAACAACAGATGATGATGATGATGTTGTTGATGACGAGGAGGAAGACCTGGACGACGAGGAAGTACCTGCCATAGCGCTGGATCCTAAGAAAGTAAAGATTACTCTGTTAGCCCTGCTCTTATAACAGCCCCCCCACTTTTTATAACTCTAAAAAGTATTCATCCAAGTTTTCCAACGTTGGTAAGGGAACATTTTCAATCGGTAATGGTTGATTAATAATTTCATTAATTAGAAGAAATTGTTCCATTTCTTCTAAAAACTTCTTTTCGAATTCTAGTTGTTCCAAGTCAATTGTAGCAGTCGTGATTTCGTTTGTAGTTGGTGATTTCAAGTCTTCTTCCAATTTTTTATATAATTGATAGAATTTTTCACTATGAGTTGTCTGTTGATACGTTTTTGGTTTCGACTGTCCGGTACAGCAAATTTTAAATTCTCGAAAGCTTTTTTCAATTTTTGTTCTCTTCGTTTTTCCTTTCTTCGACTTCTTAATTTTTCTTGAATCTGTTTTTGCGACAAGGAATCCATGATGTTTTGTCAACTCAAAATTTAGCAAACTACTAAGTTTGGTAAAGCTGTTATTCGGTGAATATATACTAAAAGCCCAAGGTGATTGCCTTCAACCTAGTGACCTTGGCCGGGAAAAAAGGGGGGGGTCCTTTGCCATCAAGGTGATTGGTACGTATGTAAGGCTGTGAGGTGTGCATAGTCAGACCATAACAATGAGCTCCTTGTACGAGTTGTGTTTGCAGCGGATCTGCTCAGACAACCCTATGTTTCGGCAAATCAGGGAGGTGTCAGAGCCGCTGCCGCAAATCTTGCAAAGCGAGCTCATTAATGAGCACAGGAAACTTTGTATATTTAAAACCAAAATTTGGTTTGATATGCCAGATGGCGAGAAAATATGTGCCCTATGTGACTGGGTACGTTTTCATTAACTGTATTATTCTTTTCTATTTACAATATATTATTTTATTAAATGTCTTTAAATTAATATTTTTTTAGGCTCTTCCTTCGGCCGAACCGGGAGTACCAATGTATAGGCGAATGAGGTATCAATTCGGCATCATAGGATACAAACTGGAAACTCCAAGACCACAAGAATTGTGCCATCTGTGTGGTTTTTTCTCATTTGCAAAATATGAAGTTAAAGACATATCAATACAAGAAATTAAATAGGGACGGGGAACAGAGCAGTTTGTGGTTTAACCACTTACTGCTCTGTTCCCCGTTCATAGGGTATCTTCAGATGACCTTGACCCACTTTTAAAACTTTAGGGTGGGGAAAATGTATATATAAACCGTGGATAATGTGAAGAGGCATCACTTCCCTCACCGATCATCATGGAAAGTTTCCGAATGTTCTACAATGTTTTTTGCACTCCTCAACAACATATTCAGTTTATGTTAAATTTAATCCATGTTCTTCAGAGTGTTAATTTTCTTACAATTAATGTTACTGGGGAAAGATTGGTAAATTTAACATATCAACGTTTATTGGTTACCATCAACCCTTTGCGAGATACGAATTGGTTTTCAACACTGGAAACATACATTGATACTATGGCTTTTGAACAAGGATACCATTATCTTTGGGTTGATGTAGATTACATCAACTTTCAAAATGAATCAGATGATGATGGATATGATTCTGCCACATAAAAGTAGACATTAACGGAACTTCTCCCCCTGCCTTTTAGGAAAAAAGAGAGGAACAGTGTTAATTAATAACACTGTTCCTCTCTTTTTTCCGCTTAAAGTTAAATGACCTTGACCTACTTATTTAGAAGGTCAATTGTAACTTAGCGAAAATTTTCTAAGTCTATAAGTAGGTCAAGGTCATTTAAATCTCTCTGTTTTGTATCGGGGGGGGGTCATTAACCGCGGTCAAGGTCAAGGTCAAGGTAAAAAAAACCGACCCCCCCGACCAAAACGGAGGACCCCCTCTCCCCTTCAACCCCTTTGGGACTTAGACTCTTGTTGGTCACCAAGGGTTGAGGCTTTAACAACGACCCAAATATTAATAACCAACGCGAAAACTAAACTCACCTTTTGGGACTTAGAAGTACGTGAACCTCTTGTTAGTCAACAGGGATTAAAACATTTACAAAAACCCAAATGTAAAAAAAAATTCAACAAAAGATACAACGCAAAAACTAAAATCTTAGGTTATTTAAAACTTTTACAAAATATCTAAGTCTAAAAAATAGGTTTTTTTAAAATCAAAATATATAAGTCTAAAAAGTAGGTCTTTTAAAATATCTAAATCTAAAAAGTAGGTCATTTAAAATAATTCTAAGTCCGAAAGTAGGACAACCAAAAGTAGGTCAAGGTAATTTAAAAATTATAAAAAAGGGGGTGGGGAAGCGTGGGGTCCCTACCTTATTCTATACTACTTTATTTCTATACTACTTTATTACAACTTATGCTACCCCTTAAATACTACCATGCATGGGGTTACTGTGTGTGCTAGATATAGGCCATCCCACACACCTCACCGCCCTATCATATCTTAACCCCTACCTAACATTCCCCATATTCTATCTTATATTGTGTAATATTACAGTTACGGTGTGTGCTAGACATAGGCCATCCCACACACTTCACCATAATATTACTCCTATCCTATACTATGTAATATTACAGTTACGATGTGTGCTAGACATAGGCCATCCCACACATCTCATCATAATATTACCCCTAACGTAATATTACAGTTACGGTGTGATCATCACGTAAGCGAACTCACACACCTCACCGTAATATTACCCCTGACAATTAAACCACGCAGGAAATGGAAAGGTAGTTGGATTGCCATTGCGGTCAACTATTATAGGAGGGCGCTTCTCCCACAATAGCCGAACGCGGTGTGTGCTAGACATAGGCCATCCCACACACCATGGCGAACATTACGTTACAGCATAACGTAAGCGGACCAGTTACACCTTCACCGTAATGCCGAAGAGAAACGTTGCGCGCTTGCTTATATCAACGAGCTCAAGGCGGTAGCTTTGTCTAGTAGGTCAACGTGTCGCTACCATGCCGGTACCCGCATGGTAGCGGGGTCGCTAGCCTCCGCTCTCACAACTTCGCCTGGCCTACTTTGGCCTGGTCGCTAACCTCATTTTTCACTACCTTGACTACAAGGTTACCGTGCCAGCTGTCTATAATAACCCCATCTGACCGCCTTGTGTCATTCTGCCACTTGCCACAGTCGCTGCTACTTTACATCCCCACATCTTTCTCCATTATTTTATTTTCAATTTTTACTATGAACTCCTTACCTTCAACATCCAATTCTATCCTCCGAGGTTTGCTTCAAACGCCTACTCTTCATGAGCTACAAGAAACATTACCTACTATTGATCAGCTATTAGAACACCAAATTGAAGAAAAAGAAGCAATAACCGACGATGACGATTTTTTAAAACAATTTCTTATAATTCAACCTGAAACAATTGAAGAAATCTCGCTACCCCCACCAATTCAACCCGCACCACGTAAGAGAATACCAACGGAAATATGGAAACTGAACAGGCTGAAGAAAAATATCAACTATCAAATTTTGAAGAACAACAACAACATAATTCAAATTTTCAATGAAGGAAAAAACAAAATTTTAATCATTACTCTCCATAAACAAATGTCTGTTCCTCAAAATCCTAAAAACCTAAAAATAACAAAGGACGGTGGCAAACTAAAAATAAATCTTTCAGACTAAAAACCTTTTCCTTCCCCTCCTTCAAAGTCCACCCTAGTGGCAAAATCGGCCCTTCTAAGGGCCACCCTAAGACTTTCAAATTTAGGCTTTCGCTAAAGCCTCAACCCTTGGTGACTAACAAGAGGTCCGTGTACCTCTAAGTCCCAAAGAGTTGCGGTTAAAATTACACAATTGTCTGCGTAATTTTAGTACCCACATGATGTAGTTTAGAAATATTTAAGTAAAAAACAAATAGAAAATGTAGATTTTTTTAAGTTTTTGCGATATAACTTTTACACCATTGGTTTTATCTAAAAATGTTACTGGACCTTTTTTGTTTGTCTTTTAATTCCGCGTAATTTGAGTACCCGCACGATAGATTTAGAGCATTTTTGTTATATCCACTGCCACCGTGTAAGTCGACGCAGCTCCAAAGTTGAACGGCGACGAGATCAAGTCTCCCCCCCCCGGCAAAATGGGGTGCCCCCCCTTAACCACTTCAACCCCAACCCCTTTGGGACTTACACTCTTGTTAGTCACCAAGGGTTGAGGCTTTAGCGAAAGCCCAAATTTAAAAGTCTTATGTTTGCCCTTAGAAGGACCGTTTTTTGCCACCAGGGTGGACTTTGGAGGTGGGAAAGGATAAAAGGTTTTACTCCGTAAAATTTATTTTCACCTTGGCACCTGTCTTTATTATTTTCAAGTGTCGAGGGTTAAGGGAAATAGGAATTTTTTTCGGTAGGTCAATGACATAAATTTTGGTTTTTTCTGAGTTAAAAATGTAAATAGTAGAAGATAAATGTCTAAAGATTTCATATTTTCGGTTAAGGTTTCAGTGTTTTTAGATGAAATTTTTGCTGGGGTACGTTTGAAGATACAGGTGAAAGAGGTGGTTCGGTGGTAATTTTGGTGCCGGTAAGAATGTTCTTTCCAACTTGCTGAAAAGGTTTTCGAGCAATAGTGGTTGTAACATCGTAACATCATACCAATCACGATTGTTATTCGATTGAATAATTCGTACCCCTAGCAGTTGAAGATAGGAAAACCAGTTATACCAAATCTTGGTGTACTTGGAGCGGTTCATATTGAAATTGAAGTAGGTGTTGTTAGATCGGTGGCAAAGGAGAGAATAACTTGCCAAGTGTAGAGTGTAGAGTGTGTTAAGCAATCAATAACTTGAGCACCTGGTGTGTCAGGTGATGCAACAAGGACGACGACCTATATTGCCAACTGGCCGCCCGCATGCGAAAGCGTGACGCAACAAGGTCGACGACTTGTATTGCTAACTGGTCGGCAGCAAGCGAAAGCATGCGAGGTCACCAGGAATATAAACCTGGCCCACTTGGTCTCATTGGTTTTATTAAACCTTTTTCGTTTATCTTTTATTTCGCTTATTTTTAAAACTCGCATGATAGGGTTTGTAAACATATTAATTCAAATATGTTGTAAAAATTGTCTTACGATATTTTATTGCAAATATTTCTCAAGCCAAATGTTAAGAAACCATCTTTCTATTTAATCGCAACTGTAGTTTAGTTTTCATTTCTTCAACTAAATATTTTAACTAAGTATTAAGGTAATATAATAAAGTAGCATCTTTAAAAATATTGTAACTTGTACAAAGTTAAATAAGTATTTCAAAACAATATTTGATTGCAAATATTTTGAAGCCAAATGTTAAGAACATTTGTTTAGCACTGAGATGTTGACCCTAAAAACCTACATTACAACTAACACTACATATCTAAAAATTGCGAGGAGTCTTTCATGGTGGTGGGGGAAGGCAGGTGTGCTGCAGATGTTCCGTCCTGCACATGCCATGTCGAGGGAGGTCGCTGAGCCACTACCAACACATCAGTTTGCCGGTAGGACTTGCAGAGTAAACATCTAAATAAACATGAGTTCTGTTTTATATGTTTCTTTTATTAAAGATGGACTTTGCATTGAAACGCAAAGTTTCACTATTGATGCGGATCCTGTACAACAAATTTTAGTACATCCTCCAGAAAATTATGATTCCATCTACATTTCAGTGCATGAACCTAACGACCCCCCACCACCAACAACTGGTGACACGGAGTAGGCAAGGGCTACCACACATCATTAAAGCTTCAGCTCTTCACCCGAGCACACATGGACTCTGAGCTTCAAGATAATACTGTTTCTTCTACATCTACACCAACTTCCCAACAATTACCTACTACAAATGAAACTACTACAATTAAATGAAATTTCATCTACTGTTAGTTCTGATGCGCAAGTAATAATGTTATCATTAATTGGTTTCGACTAAAAATTCAACAATGGAAGAAGAAAGAAATTCACGACTTTACAACTTGGTTTTGGTGAACCCGTCGAAATTTGTTATTTGCCTAATTTCATTTTTATATGGTTACAATTTTGGTTACCTTGTTCAGGAAATGCTAACAGATAAAGAGGAAGAACATTCGCTATATTTTAAAGTTTATGTTTATATAATTGCATCTTTATTTGGATACTTTGTAGCAGGATATTTACTTGTTAACTTATCGATTCCATTTTTACATGGTATTTTAACAGAAATGAAAATCAACAAATCAACAATTAAGAAACAGTTTGTAAAAAAAGAAAACAAATAAAATATATTGCATTTTCGGAAAATCCGAAAATGCAAGATCTTTTTAAAAACATCCACAGCTGACCTTGACCCATTTCCGGTCATTTAAACTTTAAATACCCACCCCTACACGTCACAGCTACGTCACAGCCTCTGACGTCACCAGTCCGGATGTAGCTGTCAAATTTGATTAATGCGTTTTGGCCCAGAAACGCCACTTTGCCACTACTTGGATCATCCGACTTGATGAGGGTGTGAAGTAAAATGACGGGTTATCTGGAATTCAGTGCAAAAACTGAAATATTATGGTAAATATAAAAGTATGTCGCTAATATTTTTGCGTGCTCGGTCATTCCAGAATAGATGAGCCTCAGAGCAGGCAGATTAAAATAATTTTTTCCTGTTTATTTTAGTGCAATCTCCTTCGAAAATAGTAACCCTCTATGTCAATCCCGCTTAAAAAAACTGTTAAAATTTCACTTTTAATGATTTTATAGTCCTCCGACGTAAACCCAACCATTAAACATTCAAACTTGGAGAGATGGTCTCTGGTGGTGTGCGGCAGTGGATAAAATCACATCTTCACTGAAATATTCTAACTGCACAAATTTCTACATGGTCCTACATCAGTGCGTGCAGTCAGAAGATTTCGGTGACGATGTTACATTTAACATTCATTTTGTTTGTTTTCTTTGATTGGTCCATAGTTTTTGAGCCTAAATCAAGTCATTTTTAAGAATAAAATTGCTGTTCATAACGTGATAATACTGCATCAACTTAAACACAAAATACTCAAAAAAAGTTCTTAATTCGGTACTATTTAGTAATGAAAAAACAAACCCGTATGTCATAATATTAAAATTACTTGATTTTGAACCTCCATTCATACGAGTCCCGTATGGAACCTTTAATTATATGTCCCATACGGAACTAGAAAACTTAAAAATATAATTCTGAAGTAACCATTGATTAACATTAAAAATTAGTGTTAGGCCCTAAGTGGTTAGTGGTTAAGAAATAAGCCTTTCATTGCGCTGTATATTTTAAAAATTTCTTTTACTAATTTCTATTTAAAAGAAAAAGATGGGAAGACATCTTCCCCATCTTCTTGTTTTTTTTTTAGATATTTCATCAAAACTATGATGACATGTAATTTTGTGGTGTACATACACATATTATACGTGTACATTTTATAAATAGTAATCAAATAAATATGTAAATATTTTAATGCATACTATAAATTGCTCCTCCAATTTCTTAAAAGTGTTTATTCAATTTTTAAGTTTTGATCGTCAGCAAGTAACATGATAATAAGAACAACTTTCAATATTCCACATAATTATCTTCACATTTATCTTACTGTGTAAATCTAGGTTATCATGGTGCCATAGACATAGAGCTCTCGATTATCAATTGAATTTTGCAATTTCATAATGTATCTGTAAAAACTAGAGTATTAGTTCTTGTATTTTTACAAGAACTGGTCTACTGAAATGTTATTCCCACTAGCAACAAATAAATTATGCTTTTTACTGATAATTCGTGTTCTGCCAATCATGTTGTTATACTGTCTTTTTTTAAGTGGATAAGAGCTTTCCTATATTAAAATGTCCTTGATATTTTAATATTATTTAACAAGGAATAATGTAAAAATAATGGAAAGATTTAAATTAATTTTATTGATACATTGATAATTTGTAAAGGAATTTAAAGTAAACATACAATGATAACAAATATAACATCTGATTATAATAAGAACTGTCATATAATAAATGGAACAGACTGAAGGACACAACGTATATGAGAAAAATTTCTGGCCCAGTATACTTAAATGTTCTTGATACCTGAACATATTTTTACGAGCGTTAATACACTGTATTAGTCTTATACAGCACTACTTACTGCATAAATACTTACTGCTTAAATTCTTACTGCATAAATACTTGGCTTACTTACTTACTGCAGGACTTACTGCATTAGTCTGATTAGTAATCTTTGGCTCTCTTATCAATTTTTTATATCTTAAAATTTCCATTATGTATTTGTGAAAGTTGGAGTTGTAAGCTGTGATTTAACAGCAGATTTCCATTAAGTAATCTATATGTTAATACACAAGCGGTTTTCTCTTCACAGTCAATTCCAATAATGGCTTAACGGATTTTGACGTTTGAGGTGTCAAATTTTATGTAAATTTGTCAATATCTCTCAGAATTTTTTAAAAGAGCATCACTAAAGTACAGTAAAGGACTGTAGTTTAAGAACAGTGGTGCTATCCATCGGCATTTGAACAAGCTCAGTTCATTTTTTTTACAACTGAACTTCGCCATGCTTTGAAATAGTTCTACAAGTAAACCACAGATTACAGTGTTTGCAAGCAAAGCTGCAACTGAGCAATCCAGTTTCAATTAATAGGTAAATTTAAACTTTCAAAAAAGTATGGACATCTTACTTTTGGTCCTTATTTTTGATAACCCAGAGGGATTCACAAACTCGGAACCCTCATGGTTTACATTACATAGCGTTTTTAAGAAACTGTAATGAAAGAGGGATAAAGAAGTGTAAATTAATGAAATTAATAAACTGTTTATTCATGATAACTTTTTTATACAATAACCTTTCCTTCATAAACTGAATAAATTAATGGTTTTCAAATTGTTGAAAATAATATTGGCAATATAAAATTATGACCAGAACAAATTAGATGAAATTGCACAATAGTTCCCAGTCAGCACACATTGTAAAAATAACGTTATTTTCACGTGAAAAAAGTAAAAAAACGTAAAAGTAATAAGCAAAACATATTTTTCACGTGAAAATGATGAAAAAATGTAAAGTGAAAAATGTAGTGCAATTAAAAACGTTATTTTCACGTGAAAAATATGAATCAAAAGTATATATAAAATCAAATTAAATAACAAATATAACGTTTTATTTTTCATATATTTTTATTTTGTCGTTTATTCATTTCGATCTTTATACGTTTTGATTAACAAGTCTTGTGCGCTTATAAAAAACTATCATCCTCGTTGTACAGTAATCGTTTATTATTTAGTCCAAACTAAAATTCAAAAATATAAAAAATAATTTTTAAAAATTTAATGGATTTATAAATAATTAGGTTTTGAATTATTTATATAAAATTATACTATTTCTTAAATTGTTATTCGTTATACTTAATATGTTTTAAAATAGTTTACTATTTAAAAAAAATGCCTGCCACAATATAAGCTCTTTATTTCAAATTAATAAAATCACCCTGCCAAAATAATATGGGCCATAAATCGTGAATTGTGTCAAGACAAAACCTCCCTTCAGACGACGCGACGCCGGCGCCGGCCGCGGCAAACCGGTGCGGTGCGGTGGACTGAACTGGAGCCTGAGTGTGGAGTGTGGAGTGAGACGCCGTTGGCCTCAGTTTCAGTTAAAGTCATAACGGCTTTCAAGGTTTTAAATTGGAAGTTTAGACTTAATTGCGGTCTTCAAGTAACTACAAAACAATGAGTTAACCCTACTACGGGCTTTCATCATTCTTGGTAAGTTTATACTTTGGATATTTATTTAGTCATGTATTGTGAAATCAAGATAACCTAACCTCAACTTTTATCATTCCATTATAGTTGTTCTGATTAGTTGATACAAATTTGGTAATTATGCATATCATAACAACTCTCCTAGCCTTTTCCAAAACACTCCCATGTGATAATTCAGTATGAGTTTCATATCTGATCCTCTAGGTTTTTGTTTATTGTCGATTGTTTACCTTTAATGCTTACATGTTTGATAACTGAACTTCTCAATAGGATTTAACATGGGCAAAGATCAGTTTTGTTTTGGGTACTCAGTTCTGTAATATATTTACCAATTTTCCATGTACTGTATTACATTATTATAGTATATTCTTAAGATATGTAGCCTATGTAATCAAGTTGGCTGTAGCTTCATGTGCGGATATGAAATAAATGCTCATTGGATACTTCCATCTATCCCACTGTCCATCTACACCTTTTCCGGTTAGTCTTCTTCTTCTCCAGATTCGGTACTCCTACCAGCCCGAGTGTTCAATGAGTCAGAAAACGACATGTGACTTTTATTTATATTATTCCCTTTTATATCGTGCTTCATCGCAAACACGACAATGGCGACGAGGATATGGAATGGTGTTTCGGTTTCGGTAGTTCGTCCTACGATTGACTTTCGTCGGTATTTCAACTTCAAGTGACTCAGTGTGCTAACCTCCTAACCTATTTTCGGAAGCAGCATAGTAAGGTATGTTTTCGCTTCATGCCATTAGACAGCAGTTTCTTTGAGGCTTTTGAAGGCTTAGCTACGGACCACACTATGTCTTTAATTGGAAATTTTGGACCTTTTGACAGTTCAGAAGAGAGTTGGGCGACTTATGTAGAACGGTTCGAACTCTACATAAAGTGTAACGATATTTCAAGTTCAAAGAAGGTCAGTGCGTTTTTAACAGTGATGGGGGTGAAGACCTATAATTTACTTAAAGATTTAATCACACCGGACAAACCTTCAGACAAACCTTTCGATGACATTGTGAAAGTGTTGCAAGACCACCTGCATCCTAAACCCTCGCTTATAACGGAACGGTATAAGTTTAGTAAACGGGACCAATTGGAACATGAGACTATAGCAGAATACATTGTTCAACTAAAACAACTATCGAAGCATTGCGATTTTCAAGATAAACTTCCTGATTACCTAAGGGACCGGTTAGTTAGCGGCATCCGGGACAACTCCATTAAGAAAAGACTTTTGGCGGAGGAGGACCTCACGTTCAAGAAGGCGGAGCAGCTGGCGACATCCCTGGAAATCGCAGAGAAGGATGCAGCTTCCCTGGCGTACCATGGCAACACTCCAAGACTCCAGAAATTCTCAGCGCAGCGACCTCAACGCAGCAGTACAGCAAGTGCAGCATCAAGTTCATCGCAAGCACCACAGTGTTATTGTTGCGGGAAAAAAGGACATTTAACAGCCCAGTGCCGTTATCGTGAGTTTGTGTGCAATTTTTGCAGTAAGAAAGGCCATTTAGAGAAGGCTTGTAATTCAAAGAATAGGGGTAAGTCCCAGCATTCACATAACTCTAAGAATAGTAGGCCTAATTCATTTTCTAAGGGAAATGGGAACAAGAATAGGCAAAGTAGGCCTAAGAGTTATCAATCCAAACAACATTATGTGGGCGTAGATGAATCTAATTGTGAGCAAAATGTAGAAACTGATGAGGTCTATGACATTTCTAATATTTTTCAATTTGAATTAGGTACTAGTCCTAAGTCTGCTGTTAATTTGAAATTCGGTACAATTAATAAAATTGAGCCAATTAAAGTAAATCTCATCGTAGAAGGAAAACAAATGAGTTTTGAAGTAGATTCAGGGGCTTGTGTTTCAGTTATTTCTGAACAGTTCTACGAAAATCATTTGAGTCATGTAAAATTAATTCCTACAGATTTAATTTTGAGCTCCTATACTCATGAGAAAATCAAGCCAGTAGGCAAGATAAAACTTAATGTTAAATATCAGTCCCTAGAGAAAAGCCTAGAATTGTATGTTATCAGCAAAGGTGCTAATCCTCTCATGGGTCGAGACTGGATAAAGGAACTCCAAATTGTTGTTTGTATTCCTAACAATGTAAACAATATAGGAATAAGTTTGACTACTAGTAAAGAGAAAGTTGAGGCTAGGCCTAATCTGGAGTCGAAAGTTGTTCAAGAGTTGTTTGGTGAATTCCCAGAAGTATTTACTAGTAAGTTAGGGTGTTATAAGGGAGACCCAGTAAAGTTAACACTTAAACCGAATGCAGTACCCAAGTATTACAAGCCCAGACCAATACCTTATTCTTTAAAAGATAAAGTAGAACAAGAGTTAAAGTGTTTAGTCGAGGAGGATATTATTTCTCCTGTTTCAACTAGTGAATGGGGTACACCCATTGTCCCAGTGCTTAAAAGGAATGGTAAAATACGCATATGCGGAGATTTTAAGGTTACTCTAAACCCTTTTCTAGAGGTAGACAGACATCCTATACCCCGAATAGAAGACCTTTTTACAATATTGCAAAAGGGAGCACAATTTTCAAAAATTGACTTATCATCAGCTTATATGCAATTAAGATTAGACGATGAGAGTAAAAAACTCTGTACCATAAGTACACACAAAGGGCTATTTGCATACAACCGTCTTTGTTATGGGATTTCATCTGCTCCCGGGATTTTTCAAAGAGTAATCGAGCAAACATTACAAGGTATACCGGGTGTAGCTTCCTTTCTAGACGATATCATTGTTACTGGGGCAGACACAGCAGAACACCTGTTAAGACTAAAAGAAGTATGTGAACGCTTAAGAAGCAAGGGGTTAACCGTGAGCAAAGATAAGTGTCAATTTTTCAGTGATAGCCTAGAGTATCTTGGTTATGTAATTAGCAAAGAGGGCTTATCTACATCTAATGAGAAGGTAAGAGCCATTGTTGAGGCTCCAGTTCCCAAAGACGTAACACAACTTAAAGGCTTCCTAGGTCTTGTAAACTACTATGCTAAATTTGTACCAAATGTTGCAACCATTCTAACTCCTTTGTATCAACTCCTTAGAAAAGACACAATTTTTAATTGGAATTCAGCTTGTCAGAAAGCTTTTGAATCTATTAAGGAAAGGTTAGTTACAGCTAATGTGCTAGCGCACTATGACCCAGATCTACCACTTAAATTATCATGTGATGCGTCACCCTATGGCATTGCGGGTGTATTAAGCATAATAGAGAAAGATGGTACTGAACGTCCGATTTCTTTCACAAGTAGAGTCTTAAACTCATCTGAAAGAAATTATTCCCAGATTGATAAGGAAGCCTTGAGCATTGTTTAATGTGTAAGAAAATTCAATCAGTATTTGTGGGGAAGAAAATTTACACTTTGTACAGACCATAAGCCGTTGTTGGCCATTTTTGGACCAAAAAAGGGGTTACCAGCTTTTGCAGCGGGTAGATTACAACGCTATGCGTTATTCTTGTCAGGTTATGATTATGACATAAACTATGTTAAATCTCAGTGTCATGGCAATGCGGACGGCTTGTCCAGACTTCCGTTACAATCTGATCATGTGGAAGAAGCGAATGTAAATTTAGATTATGTAGGTACATACTTGCATTGTATTTCAGAATCTGACCTGCCAATAGACTTTAATGATGTACGGGCCGAAACCCAAAAAGACAAAGAGTTAAACAAAGTGTTAGGATATGTTTTGTATGGTTGGCCAGTGATGCCGGATGCTGATTTAAGTGATTTTGTTAAAAGACAAGCTGAGTTAACAGTAGAACATGGAATTTTGATGTGGGGCTATAGAGTAGTAATTCCAAAATCTTTAAGAGGTACTTTACTAAAAGAACTGCACAGTGGGCACTTAGGTGTCGTTAAAATGAAATCATTGGCTAGATCGTATTTGTGGTGGCCTTCTATAGACAGAGACATAGAGGCGATGACTAGCAATTGCTCAGCATGTCTTTCACAGCGGGAAACTCCTGCTAAAAGTAAACTACATCTATGGGAATTTCCCCCTAATGTTTGGCAAAGGATCCATTTAGATTTTCTAGGACCTTTTAAGGGGCAATTGTATTTGACTGTGTTAGATGTTCATAGTAAATGGATAGAAGTCGAACCTGTTAGCTCAACTTCTGCTAAACAAACTATTGACAAATTAAGACCTATGTTTTGTAGATTCGGCTTACCAGAAATCATTGTAAGTGATAATGGTCCGCCATTTTGTTCTGAGGAATTTTCTAAATTTTTGAAACAAAACGGAATAAGACAAATTTTGACTCCACCTTATCATCCTGCTTCTAATGGCCAGGCCGAGAACGCAGTTAAGACAGTAAAGAAAAGATTAAAATGCGCTCTAGTTGAAAATGAAGATTTAAATTTAGCATTAAGTAGATTTTTAATCTCTTATCGCAATGCAGTCCATAGCACTACATGTGAATCCCCTGCTAAGCTTATGTTTAATCGCCCTTTGAGAACACGATTAGACTTAATTAGACCTAATATTCAGATGACTGTAGCTCAAAAGCAAGATAAGCAGATCGGTAATGCTAAGGGTAGTCATACTAGGCAATTAAGTAATGGGCAACCGGTGTTAGTTAGAGACTATAGGGGAAGAGATAAGTGGGTTGAAGGAAGAATTGTAAAGAGATTAGGTCCAGTAACTTATGTAGTTCAGCTCGAGTCAGGTTTGACATGGAAGCGACATATAGATCAGATGGTAGGATTACAATCAGGGCCAGAAAAAGAATTTCCTGTTGTGGATAGCGAAGTTGTTCCCAATGTTCGAATGACGTCACCGTCAGCTGATCCTACCTTCCCTTCCCTGCCAGTGTCACCATCTCCGGAACGCTACCGTCATACTCAGTTGGGTTCTCCCACTCCTCACCAATCTCCTTCCCACCACCATCAGAATCAATCACCACATCACAGTACAGCTGTCCCGTGTAATCGTAATTCATTACAACCCTCTCAGCTTACTGTTACGTCACCTGTCCAACCTGATACTAGACGCTATCCAGTACGTAACAGAAAACCAACAGTTAAATTTGATTTGTAATTTGTAATCGTTTCATTTGTTTAATGTATGTTTTCCACTGAGTGATTTAAAAAATAAAAAAAATAAAAAATGTTTCAAGACCGTTTTATTATGGAAAATAATTATTCCAAATTTAGGGCGGAGGAAATGTAATATATTTACCAATTTTCCATGTACTGTATTACATTATTATAGTATATTCTTAAGATATGTAGCCTATGTAATCAAGTTGGCTGTAGCTTCATGTGCGGATATGAAATAAATGCTCATTGGATACTTCCATCTATCCCACTGTCCATCTACACCTTTTCCGGTTAGTCTTCTTCTTCTCCAGCTTCGGTACTCCTACCAGCCCGAGTGTTCAATGAGTCAGAAAACGACATGTGACTTTTATTTATATTATTCCCTTTTATATCGTGCTTCATCGCAAACACGACAAGTTCAGATTTCGGTTATCCGATATTAACTATCAACCTATCGTGTTTAACTCAACTAACTGATGAAAACCAACGGTCCCACCCACTGACCCCCCACTAACCCACCACGGTCCACTAGCCCACTGACGGTTGTTTTAACAAACAACCGTCAGTGGGCTAGTGAAGAAACTTCGATAACAAACAAATACCGAAACCATTGTCAATTATATCTAGGCCTATATCATTCGATTCTCTCACAAACAACAAACCATGCCAAACGTAAATATAATAAAACTAAAATTATATTAAACATAGGCCTAATATAAAAACTAAATTAAAACGTCACTGTAATTAACTAACTAAACACAACTTACTACCTTATTTCTCATCATCTGCCATCTTTTACTAAAATACTATTGATAACTTAAACATATTTTCGTAAAGTAACAAATCAATCGATATCAAAGACAGTGGAATCGGATGTTAAGTTCTGTCCAACAGACAGTACATCGAACTTCGACTATTGGTAAATCGTTCGATATTGTTTCTTAGAAAATCAGATGTTGAATCATCTGCTATAGGAACAAACGGCAGAAGATCAGATAGGCTATGAAACTCGTACCCCCAACTCCTCAGCCTCAGCCTTATTACTAAATTTTGAACTTCTTGTTGGATACAGTTTTGGCGTTTTATCTTCTATGGGAACCGTTTAGGCTTACACCTGAAGCGGTTGGAGTGAATTGAATATCTTTAGAACACTATAGCTGATACCTAAAGTTAACCTGACATGTTAACATTTCTAATAGCTGTCTATATAGTACCTATTTACTGTAATTTGTATGTAATCACATTTAATATTTGTTGAGATTAATTTTTTCATCATTTATCGCCCCAGATCATTAAGAATAAATAAATAATGTTTGACAGCTTCGGCAATGGAATAGGCCAAAGCTCAAGATGAAACGCACCAACCGTATAATCTCTGATTATATTTCGTTCTGATAAAGCAAATTACCTATTTTACTTCTACTGTTTATTTTTGCCCGTCACTAGCACTTATCAAAGGCCTAACTTAAATATACTCTGATTGAGTAGGCCCATGAGGTGAGACGTTATCAGACTCCACCTTAATGCTTTTGATTACATTTTGTTTATTTAGGTTAGATATTGATGTTTTTTGAAGTGTTTTGATTTGTTCTCGATGAAATCGAATAATCTTAATTTCGGTTTACAGACGTATAAAAGTTTCAGATTGATAGCCTATTTCCAATAAAATTTAGACCGCTTACAAAACTGCATCCGCCTATTTGGAAACGTTGGTAATGAGTACCTTAGCCAACTTAACTTTTTAAATATTGAAGTAGCCTTCACAAGCAATTTACATTTGTTTACCTGCAATTTAATAATGTTTGTTTATTTTGTAATTTTATGTTTTTTTTTGTGTTTCTTTTAGGAAGGAGCTTGCTGTTACATTTTTAACACCAAGAAAAGATTACAAGTTTCTAGGCTTTTTGGAGAAATTGTGAGAATCGATTCAGTCTATGGATTGGCTTCAAAACACAACTAAAGGAGAAAAAATTCAGGTAGGTTTTTAGTTTTGCTTTCTTTGGGTGTCTTATGATTCCTTTCTCTTATATTTCTTATGATGTTTTATGATCAGCGCACAGAAAACTCCATAACATTCTTCAGATTCCTTATTACCTCGTAATTTCTTAATCGATGTTACACTAAAGATTATTTTCATTTGGGTGTTTCATCAATCTGCGGAAATTCTCATGTGGTGTGAGAGGAATTAAAAAAACTATGGTATAATGATACACAAAGCTTTCTTTTCTCTTGGACGATATGATGTTCCGAGGTTGACAAATAATGTTAGGTAGCAAATATTCTTGGTGTTTAGACATTTTTGCTAATTTTC
>JAQJVK010000017.1:15769599-15893465 GCA_035578135.1 Flexamia atlantica | reverse complement strand
TAATCAAATATCGTGGGGTCCCATAGCGACTAATCCCACAGCGTCTAAAAGTGAAATAAAATTAAATTCGTCACAACGACTAAATACGAACATTCCCATAGCGTCTAAAAATAGCGGGAAAATAAAAAGTTCAAATCGTCGCACAGCGACTAATAAGTTTGTCAGTGAGTTCCACACATCGAAGTAAATAAACAACTGGAACGCTAAGTAATGGGTTCACGAAAGCGCGCCGTTGTGGCAGCCTTTCCCCACTACCATGATGGACCCAGCGGAATGCGCCAATACATCGAATGTCACGCGAAGTTGTTAACCCGCTCCTAGCCTTCAAAAACACAGTTTAAGTACAATGATATTTATATATTCGGAATCTGCATTAAATGCAGAATGCAATAGTATAAATACATTTTACTTTTAATTGTAATGAGAATTTTCACAGTTAAAAAGAGTTAAGAATTATCACATTGTGACATAAAAAAGTTAGTATGCATGGTTTTTTTTATTTTGCGCTAGAAGTAAACTTTAAGCTTCAAAGTTGTAGTTGAAGATATGATATTCAACTTGTAATCAAGCAATTTACAATAAAGTGTGCAGATATTTTGCAGTAGAGTGATTAATAGCGCGACGAGGTTGATTTTATGTCGTACCAACCTCCTCAGTCCAGCAATTCTTTAAAATGTTTTTGCTACTCGATCATTGTAAAGCTCAATTAATGTTTACATTTTAAATAGCTGATATAAGTTAAAGAATACAATCATTCTATAAATGTGATCATACATTTTATTTATATATAGAAGATAAATGTCAATACCGCAGCACCGGGCTGCCGTTTAGTTGAAGAAACTATAATTGAAACTGGGTCTCAGCTCCGTTGAATGAAATTCTCCATGTAATACAATTAATTATTTATTGTATACTCATTCCTATATTTAAAAAAATTATTGCCAAAGTCCAATTAAAAAGGCATTTCAATGACGTACAGAGCAGCGGTTCGAAGAGGGCGCTTATTTCAGATGGCCAACTCTAAGATGGCACGTGATTATCTAAGTATGAAAAACATGGACTTTCTTATCTTTAATTAATTAAGTAATATAAAAAGCTTTTTCGTTAAAAAATAAATATATTATGAAATATAAATTTCCGTAAATAATTCGTTATTTGTTTATTTACTAAGATAAATTTGTAAAAAATGTAACCCACCTTAAATAATTTGGCCACTAATATCTACCCCTGTGGTACCGTAGGCTTTATTATTCGTAATGTTGCAATAGAAATTTCAATGAAGAATTCACCGGGAATACCTGGAATATTGGGACAATGAATCGTGTCATTTCATCCTTCCTTATCAGCTTATCTGACAATTTTGTTATCGTCCCTGTCCATCGAAAAGTATAAACAGCCTGTTGTTTATACACTTCGATGTTCCTGTTGCTTTATCTTGTCAGCTCTATTGCTATGGTCGTGGACTGCTGAATGGTTTAGTCGCTGTTTTCCTTATTGTACATAGATACTTCTTTTAACGCAAGCAAAGACAATTAGATTTGTAAATTTATTATTAAATTGTTTGCTATTGCCTTAACTTTAAATACTTCCTAGGTTTAGTATTTATGACCTTTTAAATTACTTGCTCTGACAATTTGTATTTGCTATTTCTCATTTAATACCAAACAAAGTAGATAGTAAACGATTCCTTGTTAACAAATGGGGACTACCAGTCCCCGTATATGTAGTCTACATGTTATATTTTAATTTACAATCCATAGATGTAAATAGTTTACCAAGAAGGTGATAATACAGTATTTAACCTGTAGTGTAACCTGTAATAAAAATTCTTTAATATAAGTACTGATTGTACTCAGAAAGTTTCAAGAAGTACCGTAATCGAAAAGAACAATGGAACCAGGGAGGACGGCCTGCGGCGCGACTTATAAAGAACCTCATCGCGCTATTAATCACTCTATCACACACGACTAACGAATTTTATTTGAAATTGCTTGGTTATATGCCGACGATCATCTCATTAGCTACAATTTTCACGCTTGAAGTTTGCTTCTGACCAAAAAATAAAAAAAATCCTAGCTTAGTAACTTTTTAATGTCAAGATGTAATAATTTTTAGTTATTTTCAGTTGTTAAAATTCGAATTACACTTGAAATAATATTATATTTATACTGTCAGATTCTGCATTTAATGCAGATTCCGAATCTATAAGTATAATTGCACTTACCCTATTGTATAGACGGCCAGGAGCGTATTAACAACCGCGTGCACGGCTCGAGTAACTGACTCATCTGCGTTGGGTCCATCATGGTGGTGGGGGAAGGCTGCCGAAACGGCGCGTTTTTCATCCGTCAATTACTATCTACCCAGTGTTCCAGTTGTGTATTTACTTCGATGGTTCCACAGCGTCTAAAAATAATAATTAGTCGCTATGGGACGCACTGACAAATCTTTAGTTACTATGCGACAAATATTCATTACGATTCCCATAGCGTCTAATCCAAAAATAACAATATTTCGTTAAAAAGTTTGAAATTTCCAACCGTCCCATAGCGACTAAGGAACGAATCTTTTGAAATGAACAGCTCAATAGAAAGAGTCGTTCCATGAGAGCTTGATCTGAGGTGGAAAACACTGTGGCACTGGACTGATCTACATCGGCCGCCCGAATAAGGCAGCAAATTTGTTTGAACCATGAAGCCACGAAATCTACGCTATGGTCTACCTTTAGAAGTATACTCAGTAGGACATGATATGTTATATTTAGAGCTTCTGACTAGTGTTTTGTCAATGATATAGGTTAAGAGGGGGCTAAAAGTAATTCAGTGTCGGCCTTGCGGGAGAGATACGCATGAGCCCGTCCATCATACTTATTTCAGAGGGAGGTGGTTCAGAGGGTTATCTGGTGATGGGAGGGATCCAAATACGGAAAAATTCCAGGGAGCTTGGATTACCCCCCAAAAAACGAAGGGGTTTGGGAGCCCCCCGGGAAAATGTTTCAGAATAAAACCACTATACCCAGGTCTGGATTTACCACTATGTAAGCTAGCTTGACAGGGCATGTAGAGAAGGTCCTCCCAAGGAACAATATTTTTTGTTCATTAAAGATACATATTTGTACTTGGAATCATTCCAAGTTTAATTTTTTCTGTCATCAAGTAAATGTTTAAGTAAACAATAATTACAGAAAACAGTAGTTGCATTATTTATTTAACTTCCCGAATACAACATAAGTAGAAGGCCGCACAGAAAACTTTACATAAGGCCTCAACTATGTAAATCAGGTACTGACTCTCTTATGTTTTCAGGCGAGCTGAACCCGTAAAAATTTTTAACAACATGAGCTACCTACTTTTATAATGTATATATGTTATTTTCATTGACTTGTATTATGCAGACTATATTTTGACTGGTTTGTCACCAAATTTAAGCTTTCAATAATTGCTGAGAAATTAAGTTGATTAACAAGACATCCTTTAGGAAATACTATCGATCTATGAAAAATTCAGAAATTCTATGAAATGTGAACCTCTTTCTACAGTAATTGAAACATTTTCCATTTTCAATAAATTTAGTGAAAACGAAAGTCACGACAACACCCGTGTGTGGGGGAACGCAATCCAAGTCAAGGCCGCACTGAAAAAACTTTTTATTTTCAGCGTGGCCTTGTCCGAGTATAATTTTTGATAAAAAAATCATAACGCTACATATATTTATCAAATTTAAGTAGAGAAAAAAATCCTTCAAAATATTACGGTTTGCTCCCACGATTCCAAGGAAAATAAAGAGTAATCACACCTACAGCTCAGCCAATGGTTTTTGCGTGGTTTTAAATTAATTAGGTTAATTGGAATATTTAAATTCATAGGCTGATTACTTTTACAGTACATTTTTCGTTTATGGAGGATATGCGGATCGCATAGACAGAAACACCTATGCAAATTTATACTTATGGATTAATGTACTTATGTTAGGGTAACAGGTATCCACCATATTGTCCAAGACTAATAAATGAAAACCAAGCAAAAATCCATCAACCTATTCTAGTTGTATCAAGGTTCTCTTCCAGAAGTCCGATCATCAATTTTAAATCCATTTAAAGGTATCATAAGGGGCTCAGAGTTTGCATTACGAATACGATGGCACTTTGCTCCCGCGGAGTGTAACGGCGCTGCGGTGTGCGAATCTTGCGAACGGGAGCTAGTACGAGAACTGTTCTTCTTTGATACCGTTCTGACTGATGGACTCTTTAGTCGTTGTGGGACGACTTGTACTTTAGTCGCTATGCAACAACTATATTTTTAGAAGTTGTGGGAATAAATGCAAGTTTATTAGTCGCCATGGGACTCACTGATTTTAGTCCTTATGCGACAATAATGTTTTATTTTCTAAAGACAATGACTTTAGTGTCAATATATTAAGATTAGACCATGACACTCAATATTTTTTAGATGTGATGAGATCATTTGATCTATACCCTGTAAATAGGGAGCATACTAGGAATTTATCTTGCCTTGACAATATTTTTACCAATGTACATAGTGACTCCTTCTCTAGTTTTTTAACCAAAGAAGGTATAATATCTGATCATGCTGCTGTGTGGGCGGTATTCTCACAGATTGTCAGAATCACGCAATCTAACGCTGGAAATCAAGCCTTATTGCCCGTGGGTTCCTCTAGCGTCTAATCCTCTAGGGTCTAAAAGTCAAAATCGTCAAAGACTGAACGGTTTGAGTAGATCTTTGCGTTTCAAAGATTCGTTTAGTTGTCGTTCTTGGTTCTTATTTGTTTTTGTTATTGATTCATTGATGTGTACTTTAGACCCGACATATTTATTTACTCAATTTAACAGAATTATTTATTTACCGAAGCTTTTACACTTTATTTATTGAACATAAATTTGATGCTCGATTTAATGTCGGTGAGTAAAGTCGACGAAGATAAGACTTCCAGAGTTAGGTATCATATTTAGCCCTAGAAATAGGTTAAGCATTGATCAATATAAATCTAACCTTTCTAAAACACACCCGATTAAGTTGAGCTTTTATGTAAAGTAAGTTAGTTTTGAGCTATATGTCATGTTAACAATTTTAGTAAAAGTTTGAGCAATTTAATAGACAGTAATCATAACCTCTACTAGGCCTAAGGCCTATGATCTTAATTGGAACATTTCAAAACCTTAACTGAGATAGTCCTGAGGGATCTTAGTAGCCTATTTCAATGAAAATGTACAGGCACTTAAGCTATTATTTAATAGCTATATCAAGATGATTCCATTATTTGGTATAGTGTGGTATGACAACTAGTTTGCCATCCATTTGATTACCTAGTCTATAATTCTGATTGGATCAGGCGTTTTTTTGCTGGGGTTTGCTCTTTCAACGAGTTTAAACGACTGTAATAGTAGATTGGTTGACTAGTGTGAACGAATAGGCTACAGAGTTGTTGGGTACGAGTTTCATATCTGATCTTCTAACATTCGTTCCTATAGCAGACGATTCAACAACTGATTTCTAAGAAAATAGTATCGAACGATCTACCGATGGTCAAACTTCAATATAAAGTTTGTTGGGCAGAACTTGACGTCCGATTCCATTGCGTTTTTTATAGATTGTTTTGTTACCCTTTGAAAGTATAGTTATCGATAGGGCCTAGTTATATTTTTTAGTATATATTCGAATAAGGTGGCAGATGATGAGAAATAAGGTAGCCTAGTTGTTTGGCTAGTTGATGTAGGTATCGTTTTCGTTTGGTTATTGGCTAGCTTAAGGTATTATGTTTAATTTAGTTTTATACATTTCTATTATATTTTGGTTAGGTATGTTTCGGTGTTCGTGACAGAATCGAATAACTTAATAGGCCTAATGGTTTCGGTTATTGGTTGTTATAAATGTTTCTTCATTACTGACGGTTGTCGGAACAGTACATCGATTAAGTTAAACACGATAGGCCTACTAGTAGGTTGATAGTTGATATCGAATTACCGAATTCTAAGTAGGGTACATTTACGCGAAAACGATAGTGATCTTCTCTCATGTTAAATCATATTGAGAAGTTCAGTTTTCAAACCTAAGCATTAAAGGTAAATAACCAACGGTAAACATAACCTGGAAGATCAGATATGAAACTCGTATAGAGTAGTTGTTTGACAAAATTAATCAAGGTTTCCATCACTAATTAGGTGGTGAAACTGTTGGCTTGTAAGTTAGTAGTGATGGGACAAACGACTGATTTCAACCATTTGATGGTTCATCCGATGTTTTTTCTTTCATCCGATAGTTTTCAGATGGATGATTCATCCGATGGTTTTCTTGTGTAGTTGGGTGGGGAGCAGAATAGCCTGCGCTGTGTCCGGAGATGGGAGGAATTATCCAAAAAGTGGATGGATGAAAAAACCATCTGTTCGCGAGCCTGATTCATACGAATAGTTTTCATTGGTTTTGTAGCGTATCTGTTAGGATAAAAATTGATCCGCTGAGCAGATGATTCACCCGCAAATGGATGAATAAATAATTTTTTATAGGCCTACCTTAAAACATTTTGTATTTAGGATGAGGTAATTAAATAAACTAAAAGATTAACATATTGGTGGAAACATAGGATGTTTTTACCCTTGGCGCAAATACTCGGATTTTTTTACCGTTCATTAAAAAACAGATTCAGTAATTAAATAACTGACTCGTAGTTTTCAAATGAATGAAAATACGGGACGAATTGTTTTAAAATTGAATGAAAACATAGACAGATGGTTTTTAGATAGATGGATAATAATGCCATTCAGATGATTCGCTTGCGAATGAATGGATAGTTCATCTGGATGAAAATTAAAGTAACCATCGGATGAATCGTTTGGCGCGCAACAACCAGATAAATCGTTTGTTTTTATCGGATAAGTTAGTTCCGATCACTATAAGTTAGTGTTCTCACCAAAACATTGCACTGTAAAGACAGTAAAACAGATGGTAATGCTGTAGGCCAGTAGGCTGTATTATTTTCACCAAAACATTGTTGGCCTACTGTAAAGATAGGATAACAGTCGCCTATGAGGAGGTTATAAAATACTTTTGAAAATGTAGCAAAACAAGAAAAAGACAGGAATTTCATTCAAGGGACTCTCTTTCCTTGTCTTTTTCTGTGTGTTTAAAATAATAAAATGTTAAAGTTAGTATTCTAAGTTCTCAAATCTTTAACCTTATTTACATAAGTTTACATGGAAAAAGATAAGATAGTAATGTCGTAAAACTTTAGATCTCAAATGAGGATATGATAAGTTGGTACTTTGGTATTATACGGAGGCCACTGTTTTTTAGAGATTGTTTTGCTGGACACCAAAAATAACTACATCATTGGGAAGAACGTACTTTAATTGAGTTACTTTCCCAATTGACTTAATTATGATGAATGGTATTTGTGTTCTGCCTCCCAGAAGGCAGCGATGTCAGCGAGGATTGAGTGTTCATATCGTCACCGCCGCTATCGTCCACACCCGATCGCCACCCTTATACAACGCGCTGCGGCGGTTATGTTAGATTAGGTTATCATAAATATGTTAGTAGGACTTTCCTCGTTATGTTACGAATCAAACAGTACCAGATGAGTCATATTTTTGCCCGCCAAATGCCATCCAAGTAGGCCCAGGTCTGGTTGTTGACCGTAGCGCGCACATCACCTGTCAGCGGGTATTGGCGGACGAAAGTATGACTCATTTGGTATCGTTCGATTCGTAACAAAATGATAACCTAACATAACCACCGCAGCGCGCTGTATGAGGGTAGCCTCCGTATAATACCAAAGTACCGATAAGGTTTTGTGCTTTTTAAAATGGTTGCACTTACACAGACGCCCGATGAAACAATCAAATGAAAATAATTCATTTAAAATATCAAAATTAAACAATTGATTTAACATTTCTGTGAAGACCAGCTAACTACCCTACTCTTATTCCCAAGACCAAATTAAACTAAATCAACCTAACCTAACTGAACCAAAACAGACATCAAACTTATCAAGAAAATTTACAACATTTCTTTGATTCATACTTTTGCCTGCCAAATCCCGTTGACAGGTGATGCGTGCGCTCCGGTCAACGACCTGACCTTAGCCTACTTGAAAGGTATTTGGCTAAGCTTGATCTTGTGTTATAAAATAAACAGAAGGCCCTACTGTATTTAGTATCAAATTACCAGAAATAAACAATAGTTTGTGATTGAAATAAACAAATAACACATTTATTTATTGTTTTAGCCTCACGTTTACTTTAATCTCTAAAATTAATTGTGATAAGTTCAAATAACACATTTCTCAGTTCTTTGATAAAAACGAAGGTCGTAGAGATACCAATAGATCGATTTGCGATAATTAATATTTTTCCATCTCTCAAAAAATGGAAATTCTTTTTTTCAAAAATTTAGGATTTAATACTCTAATTCTGAAAATGATTTTTTTTTAGCACAAAATGATTAACCCCCCCCCCCCAAAAAAAAGCAGAAATACGAGAAAAAACCTTTTTATTTAATGGGTCATGTGGGTACTCACATTAACCGGGAGAGCAAACTGAACAAGAATATGCAGTTATTTTCAAGATTCGATGGGTATGAACAAAGCTACGCCCGGAAAAGCGTCGAAAAAGCCTAAGAAATTCTTCGTCCAGAATAATTACGGTATGTGGATTCTCAAAATGTCGGAAATTGTAAGCCAGCGGGCCTTTTGCTGTAGCCGGCTTAGGATCGGACCCCTTCCACTATAGTTTCAAGTAACTTTGTCCACCACTTAAAAAACCACTACTGTTTGCTGTGCAATGTAAGCGAACATGCAACCGAGGCGAAATCGTGGTTCGGATCCCACGTTAAAATGTAGGTCCCTTAGTTGCCATTGGCTGTTGGGCCCTTAATTAACGGTCCTGTCCAAGGAATATGTCGGCCTTAGTCAGTAACAAGACTACAAGATCGCGCCACAATCATCCTTCACTCATCTGTCATTCATACTTGGCTTAAAATACCTACCTGTGTAGGTCGCAATATCAGCTAATTTATCTCTTGTATCTAATGTAATTTATGCCACTTGCCCCAAAATATGCTTTTGCGGTAATAGCTTCGAATTTTAAATGTCAAACCCATCGAGAGACCCATTTCGTTTTTGGTCAAAACTTGTGCAAAGCATCTTTAACCTAAATTTTTTTAGTTTAGAAGTTATTAAACCGTTTCAGGATTTTTTAGACACATTATATAGTATTAGATGGTATAATTAGACATATTTCATTCGCTCTTTTACAGTTTGTCCAGATATATTGTGGTGTGATTAAGTTTGTTATTTTCATAGATATAGAATAAAAGGCCGCCGTTCACAAAATAATTCAAAACACCCTATAACAATATATGTTTAAGCTCACTGGTATCCGGATTGATGGGCCCTGGTCATAACCTGTCGGGTTATGAGTAATGCTGCTGCACACGATACACGATGTTTTGGAGAATGGTTCTCAGGCTGAAGTCTTACCATGTCAGTTATCTTAATAACTTCTTCTGCTGATTCCTTTTAGATTATAATGCAGTCTTATATAGTTGCAGACTGACGTCTCATTTAATTCGGAGTCCCTACTACTGGCCGCAATGAAGAAGTTCTCACAGAGATTCCGGTTACAAACTCTGAAGATTTAGATAGCAGTAGGCAAAATACTACAAGCCCGAAATTGCAGGTATAGGTACAATCAGCCTCACTCACTACTGTACTACAATAAGCTTTGATAACCGTAAACCTTTTTATAAATAAAAATGCCTAGTTTTTATCACAAACTTTTATACATTATAAAAGTACATTTCCTATCAATTATAAAAATCATCACAATGACCACCAGCCTCAATATATGTATTAGCTGTATTAGTAACTCCAGATGCATAGTGGATTTGTATGTAATGAACTTTAAAACTACATTTACGCAATCATGGATAATTCTCCATTTATTTTATTTCTTCCTTAAAATTTTACGATGATCACATTTTCAAGTTATAAAACTGTAATGTACAATGTAATTTATAATGTGTATGTATGTTCAATATATAAACAACAAGAAATTTATGTTTTAATATTCAAGAAGATATTCAAATGTATTAAAGTAATAATCCATATATGATTTATTTTCAGAGTCCAGAGGTTATGGAAATTCTGTCATCCAGTAGTGAAGGAAAGGCTCTTCTTTTTAAAACAGAAAATATTCTTTTCATGGCTGTAAAAAATATGTTACTGCTCGAGGTGGATTGTAAAATAATCTAGTATAGTAAAAATGTTTAAATGATCAAAATGATCAATAATTTTAAATTTTTTACAACAATAAAGAGTTTGTTGCTCATTACCTGTTTTCAAATTCATTTTACCTTCTATTAATTACTTGACTTAGTGAAGCAAATGTTTGGACTCGAGAACATCAACTGACACTGTATTAGGCTTTGATGTAAAAATAATAAAATGGTAATCTTGAAATATTTATAATATTTATCTTTTATATTTTGTTGGTTAATCTAATTGATTCATTGTCCTAAACTGAGACAGATTGTTATTCAAACAACTATGTAAAAAAATAATGTAAAATATTTTTATTTGAGAAAGAATTTTGATTAGGTAATTATACTGTCATTAAACAAAAAGTATTGCGTTTACAAATCAACTTTGAGTATGCGATTTCTGAGTATTCTCTAATCTAAGCAGGTGGACATTTGACAATTATGGTGTCTGAACATATTCATTACTGCCTATGAAAAATCTGCATTTGTGTTAATTTTGTAAGTAACTTTAAATAGCTTTCATGATTGAATGTACTTTTCCAGAGTATATTGCTATGTAAGATAATGCATTTCATTAGCTCTTGAAATTCTTTACTAGCCCCCAAACTTATTTCTCTGTTTTATCAGAATGATTTTTCTGTAATTTATTACTTTTGTGAATTATTGAAGCTAACTATGTCAACAAAACTGTTGGTTCTCTTTAAAACGTCTGTACATGTAAAACTCACTACTTGGTTTTTATTTAACACTATTGCTTGATTTAATTTATCTTTACAGTTTGTAAAATAATTATTTGTCCCTGTTCATTCTTGAACTTAACCATGCAATAAACATAAAGAATCATGATTTTGCGACAGTAAAAATTAAATAATTTTAACTTGATTAATAATTAAATTTAGCAACTTTTATGTATAGTTATTGTTTTGCAAAATCATGAATCTATATGTGTATTGCATGGTAAAATACTAGAACAAACAGTAACAATAGTATATTTAACTACTAGTCACGAAAGTAGCCTATTTCGGGGCAAGATAGTGTTTTACTTGCAAGGCGTAAGCTGAGCATGTAAAACACTATCGAGCCCCGAAATGGGACTTTAGTGACGAGTTTTGAACAATACTTTTCATCACGATGCTAATAAGTGACCAAACTTGTAAAAAAATCATCCAACATTTCGTAATTCAGTCATTTTTCTATAATCAAACACAATACGGCTGAACTGTCTATTTTAGTTTAGAGTCAGCTGGTTGGACTATCAACATAGGAAAAACCGTTTGTTTGGGTACGGCAAAATTTTGTTTTGGTACGGAAATGGTTTGTTTGGGTACGGAAATGAAATGTTTGGGTACCGAAAAAGCAACTGATCATTATTTGTTTTGATGTAAGGAAATTGAGTTTTTGTAGATCTCAGCTGTACGGTAACGGGCAATTTTCGTGTACAGAGTGATGAAAAGTATTATTTTGTAAACTGGAAATCTAAATCAGACAATAATGGTAAATACAAAGTAGTGTAGTCTACATTTACGGAAGTGTTAAAGTGTACCAACAGTTTGTTTGAAATTGCTCAGTTTTACCTGCAACAGCCTCAATATTTGTCAAAAATAATAAATGAATGAGAAATTATTCTGATAAAACAGATATGTTTTTTAGGGGCTAATAAAAAATCTCAAAGCTAGTGAAATTGTTTATCTTAAATAGCAAAATACTCTGGAAAAGTACTTTTAAAGATTCACAACATTACCCAAATGTTTGGCTAAAACAATGAATTGTTGGTCAATGTTATGGGAGAGCGTTTAGCTAGATCATTAAAAGGTTCATATGAAAGTACTGAACAAAATTTGATCTGTTCGACCGCTTTGTAAGGTCGCTTGATGAAGTAGAAAAACTGTTCGTCTAAAACTGCCAAACGTGCTGGATGATTGAGCAGAACACTTTCCAAGGACGTGTGATGAAGTGGACAAACTGTTTAGCTCTGCGCCAAACGAGCTGGGGGATTGAGCTGGACGCCTCCCTAAGAAGTGTGATGAAATTGACGAACTGTTTGGCTAAAACTGCCAAACGTATTGTATAACAACGTAGGCACTGCTAGTAAAGCACATACTTTATTTGCTTAGTTCTATTAATAAGATCTGGTATTTTTCCAGAATTAATATGGCTGGTCTTTTCAAACTTCTTTGGCTGAAATGCCTAAATAAACTCAGCCAAAAGCTTTTGGGTACAAGCGAATTGTATTGCTGTCACAAATATAGGGGTTCAGTTTTGCTAGATTTACACAATTTTTGTCTAGATCAGCCACCAACTTCTTTCAGTGATGTACCATGACCTGTTTCTGTGCGGAGTATCAATTTCACACTGCATTCCATTAAAAAATGGCAGCCATTTTTATTTTTCTAAGCTGAATATCTCAAAAACTCGAACTAACAAACATTCTAAACAAACTCAAAAGATAAAATTTAATATACTTTTTTTGAATGTATAGTTTTATTGCAGGTTTATTTCAAAACTTAAATGTTATTATAAAAATACAACAGCAGCAGCAAACTTGGGCAAATTTTTGCAATTTTCCATGTTTAAACTTGTTAAAGTTTACATTTTCTACGTCTAGATTATTATTCTTGAAGCGATGTCCTTAGAACTAAATATGCCTTTGTGCCACGCGCGTGTATCACCTTATTAACATACATTATGACATTATTTTTCCTGAATATCAGGTAAAATTGTTAAGAGCAATTCTTCAGACCTCAAGACCCATGTTGTTAATTGACTCTTTCACTTAAACCCTTATCATATGGAGGTCCTTTTAAAATCCGTAAAAATATCTTTTCTCCAACCAGTATTTATATATAACGGTGTTTTCATTGAACTGGAACATTCCTAGCGAAATGTTCTTTATGTTTAAAAGTTATTTTATGACTTCTCATTGTCAAAGATCAAACGTTCTTCTTGAATAGTTTGAGATTCAAGTTTGCAAATTTCTCAGAACTTTAAGTACGGAAAAATCAGCAAACCGGAAAAGCTGGCAAAAAAGGGTGATGTGCATGAAAATCATGTCAATCTTAATCTCAATGTTGGCTTATCGTTATCATTTGTCAAAACAAAATATATTGTAATTAAGCCTTATTACCAACACGAATGAAATCTTAAACAGTATATTTTACATTTTTTGCGCTCGATTCCAGATACCCATAATTATAGTTCAGACTCAGCAAGTGAACTTAAGAAGTTCCACATCACGATTATTACGACGAAAGGGAAATTTGGTGTTTTTTCTGTCGCTGCATCACTGCATTTCATTATCAGTCTTACCACTGTCGGGGAATACTATGAAATGCAGGGGCGGAATGTCGCCCCTAAAACATTGCAAAAGATAGAAAAATAAATTTAGTACTTGGTTTCAGTTTTATTATTTCTTTCATTAAAGGGTTGGAAAGTCTAATTATGGTCGTGAAAATGTACATAGGCCTAATCCCCCTAAATCATAGTATGATAAATATATTTAATTTTAGCCAAGACGTTTTGAAACGGCTGTACCTAATCTTCTATCTATATAGAGAAGGGGTTTTCTAACGGATAGCAAATCTCCAAAACTATAAGACCTACAGAGCTGAAATTTTGTATTTATACTCCTCTTGGGCCATAGATGCGTACTAAGAAACGATTTTACAAAATTCCTTTATGGTTATTCTCTACGGTACATCAAAGTTTTAATGTTAAACTATAGGGATGCTTATAGGTTGTCATGGCAACCTTGAGGAGTATGAAAAATTAAATCAATCTCAAGTCACGCCTTGAAAAAATAACTCATATTAGATAATTTTTACGAAAACATATTCTTTTGTAGGCTTTTAGCCTGATTGTAATCAGTATGGTAACACGAATAAGGTACCTTTTGTACACAAGATAATAGGAAGCAAGTGTTAAAACACGGCTGAATACAAACTTATTTGAATGTACTTTGTCGTACGCAAAAAAACGAACGTAAAAAAGTACTTATTTGTTTGCAAAGAGCTTTAATTTGACCTACACAATTTTTGAATAATAATTAGTGAGGTATTTGTAATAAAATTAACACTAATTCTTATAAATTATAAATCCAATATAGCAGCAGCCGACTCCAATGTCCTCCTAAGATAAGCTTGTTCAAAATATATCTAGTATACGCTACCCTAATATTTAACGTTCTGACCTGTACGTCATTAATAAATGTTGAAGTTTTAACTCCCTATTTTCCATTATATAATAATTCATAAGCTAGAAGTTCCTTTAATGTACATAATTTTTTGTTTCGTATATTTATTTTTAACGGATACTTTTAATTTATTAATGTTTAAATGACCAATCAGGATGTTAGACGTTTTGACCTACAGTAAATTATTCTGAATTTTATCGATATGAAATAACTAATATGGAAATTTTGAAACAACCCTAAGGTTTAAAATGTGTCCACGCACGTCAAAATGAAAAGTTCGCATCGGAGTTTACAATTCTAACTGAGTAATCATAATATTGTCGTTTGAAAAATATTATATACTCCATGTAAGTAAAACTTTACGATTGCTTATTTTTTTTATTCAACTAAACTGAAAAATAATCTTTAAACAAGTACTTTTCACGAATACGTAACATTTTATAGCAATATAATACATAACAAATCAATAAATAATTATTTAGATACTGCAACCAAAGTTAGTTCCTCTATGGCAAAAGTGAGTCGATTGGGAACAAGTTTGAGAACGACTCTCAGCAGAACTGTTTAAAGAGTCGGTTCTTTTGGCGTTCGAGTCTTAGCCCTTAGAGGAATAGACGCTAGAGTATGCACCCTTATTGCCACCTGAACGTAAGAAACGCCTTGTCTCTGATGAAAATATTGAGAATCTAAATAGAGGTCTATCATGTCAAGACTGGTCCTCATTGTATGTAATTAATGATGTGAATTTAGCTTTTGTATTTTTTCTTAATGTATTATTGTCCTATTTTAATGTATTCTGTCCTGTTGTAAATATTAGAAGTAAGTTTGACACAAATCTAAATAGGCCTAGGCCTAAGTCAATGGCTGTAGTCCGTGGAATTAGTTCCCAGAATCAGCAAAATATTTCACTTTTTGATACCACTTTGAAAATTTTTTTGTGATTATACATGTAAGAAGAATCAAGAAATCACCGGGAGACACTCGATCACAGGTCAGGAACTCCCTGTAATGACGTCATCAAAATGGCCGCCATAAAAAATGATATGGGTCTGTTTAATCGCATATATCTCCATGATCGTGTCAATAAACCCCATAAATGTTTATATTTTCAGAAAGATAATTAAATTTTGAACAAAAAGTGTCATATCGTTAAATTACATCAGACTAGCCGTTTACGAGATAAAGCGGCTCAAACTTCATTTTCTCAATTTTCACCGCTTGATATGTCTCCTTAATTCGCTTTATTCTCCTTAAATACTCAAAAAAACCCATTAATGTATATATTTTCTGAAAGGCAATATAAATCTTAACAAATGACGCCATGACATTAGTTTATGTCAGGCTAGCCGTTTCCAAGATATTTCGACTCGAATTCTTGTTGTAATTTTCACTACCCCATAACAAATTTCAAAGAATCACATATTTCTCCGTTATTACCCATAAAATCCCCATAAATATTGATATTTTTGGAAAGGTAATTAAATTTTAAACAAAATAAGTCGTTTCATTAGTTTACCCTGAACTAGCCGTTTCAGAGGTATTTCGGCTTGTTTTATTTTATGTCTAATTTTAAAAGTATTTAAAATTGAAGGTTAATGTGCACACGGTGTTCCTTAAGTGCATCACTTAACTTCATAATTTGGTTCTTTGGGTCAAAATAAAGAAAAAGTTTCATGTTTACATAGGTCCTATCTCGCTTCGTTTTCCGTCTGTCGGTCTGTACGTTTTATTTACATAAAACAACGTAGCTTTGAAACGGCTTGAGGTACTGGCTTGAATTTTTGTGTGGATACTGAGACTATTACCATCTATTTAAGTACAGGGAATCAAATTTCTACTTTGTACCGATTCAAAATGGCGGTCGATTATATATTTCAAAGCCTAATATCTCAGAAACCTTACATTTCATCAACAATTGTTAAAGTATAAAAAAGGTGCAAAATTTAATTTTCTATACGAAAATATATAATTTTATATGGTTTATTTTATGAATAACGGAAACAAATTAATATTTTATTTTGTTAGTACACGAAAATATGGCAAAAACACGTTAATTCTACTGTATTAATTTTTTTAAATGAAAATTCAACCGTTATTCATCATAGAAACCCTGTAAATATGTATATTTCCAAAAAGAGAAATAAATTTCAAACAAAATATACCATAACATTGGTATATCTCAGGCTCGGCGTTAAGGAGATATTTCAAATAAAAACTTAATTTTATTTCCACTACATAATATTTAACTCGATATTAAAGAAACACTTTTATCTCTGTAATAACGCACAAAAATATATAATGCTTTTGTGTAAGATTGAGTTGAACCATAAAACAAGAAGGGTTTTGCATATTTTTCTTGGTTATCATTATGTAAAATGTGTAATACTCTGTCAAGTGGTTAAAATAAAATATAGTGTCCTGCATCATCAATTCGTCCCGAGAACTTGAGGGAAACACCAGTGATCAACCTAACGTTTCGTCCCTTATTGGTGCTGCATTGGTGCATATGTTAATACCTAAATCAGTTTTAACGTTCTAGCAATACTTGAAAATGTTGTTGTCGACTGATGCGACGGCGGATCCAGATTCCAGGAGAGTTGGGCAGCGACGTGACAGGTGCAACAAGTGGCATCCAGCGTGCACCTCGGCCGGTGTGAGGCTACAGATCTTAGCAGCTTTGGGCGAAGTTGTTGATAAAGTTTCGGGCCCCTCATCAGGGGCGGCCGCCCGACTTTATCAGAAGAAACCCTGAAAGGCGGCGAGGAAGTCCTATTTCAGAGAACAGGAGGTCCTCCCCTTCTGCTGCCAAGGGTTTCAGGAGTTCCACCCTGCACCGCGTGGGCGGTACCGGGCTCCCCACTCCATCGGGGGGTCGAGCGAGCTCCGCTCGACAGTGCGAGGGTGGTTCCATTTAAGGTCTCCCAACCACCAGAGGGAGACGAGCTGCGTCTGGCGCAAGGCAGCGCCACTGATGAGATCTGTTGCCGATGGAAACGCTGGCTGACCAATTTGTTAAAAACTTCGAAAATGTTTTTCAAGCGCACATATCAATGAGACTGAAATTAGTTAATAGAGTTGATTTGGTATTTGACCAGTACATCGAGGGAAGTTTGAAAAGTGAAGCAAGAGAGTTGAGAGGCAGTGGTCCAAGAATAAATGCAAAGGCAAGTGTAATAGTTCCCAAGTCCTTTAGAAGTTTTCTAGCCAACGACAGAAATATAGAAGACCTATTTTGTTTTTTGGCAGATAGCATTACGAAAATTAGATTACCTGCAGGAAAACAGATATTCACAACATTGAAAGATAATGTAATTAGCTCAGATGGAAGTAATGTCGAACATATCTCTACCGTGTCACATGAAGAAGCAGACGGCCGTCTCTTCCTGCACGCTTGGCATGCTTCCGGGCTTTCAACATACTCAAACGTCTCAATAAAAACTGTTGGTAGCGATGTTGTGGTGATTGCTAGTTATTCATTCTCTAGATTAACAAAGTTAGAATTATGGAATTATGGATTGAGTACGGGACTGGAAAAAGTCTTCAATTCATTCCTATCCATGAGCTTCAGAAGAAGATTCCAGAGAATGTATGTGATTTGCTGCCGTTTTTTCTTGTCTTCACAGGTGCTGACACTGTGTCTAGTTTTGCCGGAATAGGCAAATCCAAGTCATAGAAAGCATGGATGACATTTAGAGTAGATGAGGCATTTTCACACTATACCAATGCACCAACCATCATTTCAGAAGAAGACACTCTGCAAGAATTTCTACTCATACAAAGATTTGTCAACATAAAGTATCAGCCGTCAAGTTTGTCAGAGACGGTGAATGAAGCCAGGCGAATAGTGATTACGAAACACAACAGACCGATTGAGAATATTCCTCCAACAAGTAACGCTCTACTTCAGCACACTAAAATAGCTTCTTTGCAGTCTTTTGTCTGGACGAACTGCCACAAGAGAAACTTCCAGCCTCTGGATCCTTGTAAATGGGGTTGGGAAAAAGTTGGAGATGGCTACAAACCTCTTTGGTCCTCTAACAGTGAAATCACGATGGCCTGATTACAAGAACTAATTGCATGCAAGTACAGGAAATGTGCACTCGCTGTCGATGTAACAAATCGGAACTAAAATACACTTTGCTGTGTGAATGTGAGGGCCAGAGTACCGATTAAAATGACTTGTTTTCAAAGTTTTAAATAGAGTTTTATTGATGTAGTAATTGAGTTGATCAAGTGAAATTGTAAATCTAGTTTTTTATGCGTTATAACAGAGATAAAAGTGTTTCTTTGATATCAAGCTTAATATTGTGTAATGGAAATAAAAATGGAAATAAAAGTTTTTATATGAAATATCTCCTTAACGCCGAGCCTGAGATATACCAATGTAAGTATATTTTGCTTGAAATTTAATTGTCTTTTTGGAATATACATATTTACAGGGTTTCTATGATGAATAACGGTTGAATTTTCATTTTCACAAATTAATACAGTAAAATTAACGTGTTTTTGCCATATTTTCGTGTACTAACTACAGGGTTTCTATGATGAATAATGGTTGAATTTTCATTTTCAAAAATTAATACAGTAAAATTAACGTGTTTTTGCCTTATTTTTGTGTACTAACAAAATAAAATATTAATTTGTTTCCGTCATTCATAAAATAAACCATATAAAATTATATATTTTCGTAAAGAAAATTAAATTTTGTACCTTTTTTTACTTAACAATTGTTGATGAAATGTAAGGTTTCTGAGATATTAGGCTTTAAAATATATAATCGACCGCCATTTTGAATCGGTACAAAGTAGAAATTTGATTCCCTGTACTTAAATAGATGGTAATAGTCTCAGTACCCACACAAAAATTCAAGCCAGTATCTCAAGCCGTTTCAAAGCTACTTTGTTTTATGTAAATAAAACGTACAGACCGACAGGCGGAAAACGAAGCGAGATAGGACCTATGTATACATGAAACTTTTTCTTTATTTTGACCCAAAGAACCAAATTATGAAGTTAAGTGATGCACTTAAGGAACACCGTGTGCACATTAACCTTCAATTTTAAATACTTTTAAAATTAGACATAAAATAAATCAAGCCGAAATACCTCTGAAACGGCTAGTTCAGGGTAAACTAATGAAACGACTTATTTTGTTTAAAATTTAATTACCTTTCCAAAAATATCAATATTTATGGGGATTTTATGGGTAATAACGGAGAAATATGTGATTCTTTGAAATTTGTTAAGGGGTAGTGAAAATTACAACAAGAATTCGAGTCGAAATATCTTGGAAACGGCTAGCCTGACATAAACTAATGTCATGGCGACATTTCTTAAGATTGATATTGCCTTTCAGAAAATATATACATTAATGGGGTATTTTGGGTATTTAAGGAGAATTAAGCGTTTCTTTGACATATCAAGCGGTGAAAATAGGTGAAAATGAAGTTTGAGCCGCTTTGGCTAGTCTGATGTAATTTAACGAATTATCTTTCTGAAAATATAAACATTTATGGGGTTTATTGACACGATCATGGAGATATATGCGATTAAACAGACCCATATCATTTTTATGGTGGCCATTTTGATGACGTCATTACAGGGAGTTCCTGACCTGTGATCTAGTGTCTCCCGGTGTTTTCTTGATTCTTCTTACATGTATAATCACCAAAAAAATTTCAAAGTGGTATCAAAAAGTGAAATATTTTTGAGCTAATTCTACGGACTACTAAGAGTAAAGGTTGGTTTACCCCTGAATTGGTTACAATGAAGAAATTTTTACTATGTTTGTATGATAAATGGAAACTTAGTTCTAATATAGATGATAAATCTAGGTTTTTAGCTTTCAAAAAAATGTATGTATCAAAGCTAAGGCAAGCCAAAATCTCTGCAAATGATTTTTTTTTTGGGTAGGAGGTGGAATGCGTTTACGCACACTGAGGGGCTCGTTGTCCCCTCAGTAGTGTCACTCCCACGAGCTCGATGTCCCGTGAACTACCGACTAAACCACCTCCCTCGGCACCGAGGACACTAGCCTGGAACTGTTTCACACATTACTTCGGGCTAGGCCTTTGATATTACGCCGCTAGGGCAACCTCCGTGGGGAAATGCTGAGGATTAAGGCCGATCGAGGTCGACCTTTTTCGCCCGAAGAATGGCCTGGACGTAGTGCTGGACACAGTTCCAGTTGCCCTCTCCCTGGAGCATAGCTCCGACGATGTTGTTTGGGCTGACGATCACGCCGATCTCAGATGAAAGTGAGGCTCGGCGGACGTGCCAACGGTCGCACTGAAAGAAGGTGTGCTCGGACGTATCTGGGATGCCGGGGCAATACAGACAGTCCGGGCTGGCGACTTTGCCCATCCGGTGCAGATAGGCTCGGAAGTACCCGTGTCCAGAAAGAAACTGGGTCACGTAGTAATCGACCTCGCCGTGCTGCCGTTCCACCCATGGTCGGACGGAAGGTATGAGCTGGAAGGTCCAACGTCCCCTCGGCTCGGCTTCCCAGTCGCGCTGCCAGGAGTCGAAGCTGCGATCGCGCTCTTCCCTGGCAGCTGTTTCCCGGCCCACTTCAGGCCTCCTCCGGTAAATCGCCTGCCTCTCCCTCGCGAGGAAGAGGACGGGAATGACTCCGGCGATCACCATCACAGCAGGCTCGGAGACTGTGCGGTAGGCCGAAGCGACCCGCAGAGCTCCTCGACGCTGGACTCGGGCAAGCCGGTCTCGGAAGACTCGCTTCTCGAGTGCGTGAGCCCATACCTCCGCCCCGTACAGCAAGACTGACTGGACGGCAGTCATGAGCAGACGGCGCTTGCAGGAACGAGGACCGCCGACATTGGGCATAAGCCTACCAAGGGCAGCGACACCCTTAGCGGCTTTGTCGGCAGCGCGCTGGATCTGCTCGCCGAAAGACAGTCTGCTGTCGACCATGACTCCCAGGTACTTTGCAGCAGGCTTAGTCTCGAGTGTGACGTCACCTATCTGCACCGGGAACACGGTGTTTATCCTCTTTTTGGTGAGGACGACGATCTCCGTCTTACTGGTAGCCAGGGACAAGCCGTGATCTCGCATCCACCCGTTGACCTTGGCCATTACAACGCTGAGCCTCAGTTTTGCCTGCTCGACGTTCCTCGCAGCGATCAAGGCAGCGACGTCGTCAGCATAGCCAACGAGGCGGGTCTCATCGGGCATGTCTAGCCTCAGAAAGCTGTCGTAGGACACGTTCCAGAGATCTGGTCCGAGAATGGACCCCTGCGCAGCCCCGGAAGTGATGGGAATGCGCCGCTGACCTTCGGTCGTATCGTACAACAGAACGCGGTCTGACAAATACGCTTCTATCATACGCAGGAGGTAGGAGGGAACTTGGAACGTATGCTCAAGCGCCCACAGCATATCGCTCCACCTGGCGGAGTTAAAAGCGTTCTTCACGTCGAGCGTGACGAGAAGGACCACGCGGCGCGACCAATGGTTGTGATCATCCGCCCTCCGCACTGCCTCAACTACCTCCTGAATAGCGTCGATGGTAGAGCGGCCGGATCTGAAGCCGTACTGCTGCGGGGACAAGTCCCCCGCAGAGACGATGGCCTCGGTCAGCCTGACGCGCAGGAGCTTCTCAAGCACTTTCCCGGCCGTGTCGAGCATACACAGGGGTCGGAAAGAAGAAGGGGTCCCCGGTGTGCTCTTCGCCTTCGGGATAAGAACAAGGCGGGCAACCTTCCACGAAGAAAAGAAAACGCCTTCCGCCAGACACGCGTTGAACATATCGAGCAGAAGCCTTGGATTCACCTCCGCAGCGAGCTTGAGCACCTCCGCCGGAATGCCATCGGGACCGGGCGCTCTTCTGGGTCGTAGGGATCGGACGGCGGCGGTGAGTTCCTCTTCCCGGAAGACTGGGAGGGCGCCTACCTCTCCGAATTCCCTGACTGGCCGAACTGGGTGGCTGGGAAACAGTGTGTCGACGACGGCGGCCATGGCTTGTGGTTCCATGACCGCAGGTGGTGAGCGAGCCCCTAGCTTCTGGGTTACAAGTTTGTAGCCCATCCCCCAGGGGTCGTTGTCGATATCCTGACACAGCTGTTCCCAGCACCTGACTTTACTCCGGTTGATGGCACCGCGGAGCTCTCGGCGGGCCGCTCTGTGCTCAGCCGATCTGGCATTTGCATCAGGGCGGTTCCTGGCTCGCTGTGCAGCTCGTCGGATACCAAGGCATCTCCTCTGGAGTTCCGCGATTTCAGGCGTCCACCAGTAAACCGGCTTCTTCCTGTGGCGGCGGGAAACTCCGGGCATCGACTGCTCACACGCGGTCGCGATGAGACGCATCGTCGATGCTGCCAGATCTTCGGCACCTGTGAAATTCACAATGCTCTGGTCTTTAATTACTTCTTTAAAAGTGTCTTTGCTCAGACGACTGGTGTTCCAGCGTCGAGCCAGAGGAGCAGGTTCAGCGCGCAAGCGCGCACCCTCGGGAAGGACCTTGAAGAGGATCTCTGCAAATGATAGGGCCATTACCAATTCCAATAACAAATGCAAAATGGCTTGGCAGGTTGTGAAAGGTGAATCTGGGCAAAGAACAGTAAATACTGATATTTCATTATCAGCAGACACCCTTAACAGGTATTTTGTTAACGCAGCAACTAGTGGTAGGGATGAGTCAACGGCCAATGGTCTATCACATGTTGATTTTATAAACAATTTTCCTATCCAAGCATGTAATAAAAATAATATTTTTAAATGGAAAATGGTTGATGAAAAGCTTGTTGTTTCAACTGTCTTGGAATTTAGTAACTCTTTAGCGAGGATGTTTATGGTCTTAGTAACTTAATTTTGAAGAAAATAATAATGTCCATTGTGCAGCCTATTACATTTTTGATTAATTTTATGTTATATAATGGCATTTTTCCTGACTGTTTAAAATTGTCTAAAATTACTCCTGTCTTTAAAAAGGGGAGTAAAAGTAGTCCTGAGAACTATCGCCCGATAGCAATTGTTCCAATAATAATAAGTAAGATAATTTAAGCCTGTCTTTTTAAGCAGTTATATGATTATTTCTGTATAAATAATTTATTCTATGAACACCAGTACGGTTTTAGAAATAAGCACTCCACAATTATGGCAGTAGAAACCATAGTTGAGAATATTCTCAAAGGTTTTGAAAACAAACATTCTGTTGGTATTTGCTTAGTAGACCTGAGCAAAGCATTCGATACTATTTCTCATGATATTCTTTGTAGTAAGTTAGATTTTTATGGTGTCAGTAATATTGAATTAAAGTTACCAAACTCTTACTTAACAAACCGAAAACAGATGGTTGTACTGAAAGGCTCTCAATCTGAAATGTTAAACGTTCAAGCAGGTGTGCCGCAAGGCTCCATATTAGGGCCTTTCCTGTATTTAGTGTTTGTGAATGACTTCAACTGTAATATACCTCTGTTAAGTGTACTATATGCGGATGACACTACGATGCATGTTGCATGCACGATGCATGACATCGGATCTGCATGTTGATGAAGTTGTATCTCAACTTGACTCTGCTTTATCTTCTGTGTATACTGCCAATAGCTTACTGTTAAATGAAATAAAAACTGAATTTCTTTTTTTCTCATTGAAAGAACAATTGCCTGATGACTTTGTTAAACCTGTAAAATTGCTTGGCCTATACTTAGACTGTAAACTAGGTTGGATTGAACATGTGTTTCAGCTGTCTAAAAAGTTGTCACGGATTATATATTTACTCAGAAAACTTAAGAACTGTGTCAGCCTAGATATTCTTTTATTAGCATATTTTGGCCTGTTCCATTCCCAGCTTAATTATGGAATTCGTTTGTGGGGTAATTCTGCTGCTTCTCATGATATTTTTCTTTGGCAAAAGAAAGCCATTAGGATTATATAATGGGCCTATCCCAAAGAGAGTCTTGTGAACCTTTTTTTATTCAACTTAATATCTTAACTCTGCCATCTATGTACATTTTTTCTAACTTGCTCTCTGTTAAAGAAAACCTAGATAAGTATCCAAAACATCATCAGTGTCATAAACACGATACAAGAAACAAACATGATATTGTAACCCCTTATGTTAGATTAAGTAAAACTAAAAAAAGTCATAGCTATCAACAACAGTACATTTTATTCAACAAATTGCCTCTGTCATTGAGAGATTTGCCTATGAATAAATTCAAACAACTTAATTGTTTCTTCTTACTTAAAAAGTAAAGCTTTCTACTCAGTCGAAGAATACCTTAATTGTTGTAGGCCTACTTTGGTGCATTACAATGTTTGTAACATATTAGCTGTCTTATGACTGACTGACTATATTTTTTAACATGTGTTGTTAAAAATGTTTTAAAGCCTTTGTAATACAACTGTATTATTTTATGTGTAATATAATAATTTGACAATGCCTATTGTTAAAATTAACTTACGGCAATAAAGTTCTTGATTCTGTTTTTAGTCCTTATGCGACAATAATGTTTTATTTTCTAAAGACAAAATTATGTTTAGATGTAGATCGTCCCATAGCGACTAATAAAGATGCAGCGAGTCCCACAACGCCTAATTTTTTAGACGCTATGAGACAAAATACTTTTCGTCGTTGTGAGACGGATTTTCTAATTAGTCGCTATGGGATTAGTCGCTATGGGACCCACCCATCAAATATGAAGCTAAATTTTCACTTTGTTTGAACGGTGAGCACTTTTTCCCCTACTAAACTTGAACGTTCTTTGCGAATCGATTCGCGTGAATCACTCAGTAAAAAGAATCAGAACGGCAGGACGTATCCAGGATTTCGGGTAGGGGGGGTCCAGACGACGTAACCCCCCATTTTTTTAACGAGAGGGTTATGAGTTTGAGGACACGAGATTATGCGTAGCAGGTAGTAGATACTGCTTGGTGGACTTTATTAGGCATCATTATCTAAACTTTACACTTAAACCCATGCCATTTTGGAATAAACAAATATTATTAGACTCTAATATTAAAATACAAAATAATTTATCAGTAAGTAAGAGGATAATATTACAACTCAAGTAGTTGACAAAATAATAGTGAAATTCGACCCGCGTAACAGTGCTGAGAATTTCGTAGTTATAAAATATCACAATTAGCTACTTTAGCACATTTTTATAATAAATTCATTTCCAAAAATATGTCATTTTTTTATATTTATTAATAATTTAAAATGTTTACGTAACAAATCTGAAATTATTTATTTTTTTCAATTTTGACCTTTTTGAAAAACTCAAAAGTACCGAATATATTGTATTTAAAAAATATATTTTACGAAGTAAAGAGTAAGTTCGGGTCGGGAAGAGTTGAGTCAATCACAGGTGGGTAATGATCTGTAATTGAAATTTTTATTTGTGCAAGAGATAAATTTAAAAGTTGTGTAAATTAAATAACTCATACAGTAATCAGGTTCAGAGACTTAAAAACTGTCGCCAATAATGCGTTTCGGTTTTATTAGGGTTAAAATCATTCTAATTCTTCCCTTTCACTCAAAACTTGTTATGTGTAGAGAGCACAGTGGGTTAGGCTAGTTTACCATTGTGACCGATTCCTAATCATGAGATTTGTCAGTGTGTTACGTTACGGCACAAGACCAGTAGGGTAGCTTCAATCTTCACATGAATCTGATTTAGAGGGAGATAATCGTGAAGATGATCCTCAAGCCCTGGACGAGGGAGGAAATAACGTTTTCACCCAAGATGAGGGAGCTAATAATCAAAGTAATGTGGAGACTCAGGAAGACTCTGGTACAGAGGAAGAGGGTAATCATTTTGAAGATGGTGGAATCAACGATAGACCAGTCACCACGCGATCTGGACGGGTAGTAAAAGCTCCAGAGTACTTGAAAAATTACGTATATAACAGTGTTTCGGAAGGTATTGATTGGAGTCATGCCATGGAAGAAGAAATGCAAGCTCTACGCGAAAACAATGTTTTTGAAGTTGTTGATCGACCAGTAGGAAAGAAAATTATCGGAACAAGATGGGTATTGAAAGAAAAGCTGAGATCAGATGGAACACTTGATCGGTTAAAGGCTAGACTCGTAGCAAGAGGATTCTCTCAAAGAGAAGGAGACTACGATGAAACTTTCAGTCCCGTAGCAAGACTGGAAACTGTTCGCACAGTTTTAAGTGTCGCTGCAAATGAAAAACTGCAGCTGCGTCAGTTTGATGTTAAAACCGCTTTCCTATACGGCATTCTCAAGGAAGAAGTTTACGTAAGTCAACCTAAAAGTTTTGAGGATGGGACCGATCGTGTGTGGAAGCTAAACAAAAGTTTATACGGCTTAAAACAAAGCCCGAGATGTTGGAATCAGAGACTTGATAACTTCCTAAAGAGTCAAGGATTGCAACAAAGTAAATCCGATTCATGTTTGTACGTTCGTAACAAAAACGGAAACAAACTGATAGTTGTGTGCTATGTGGATGATGGACTCATTGCTGGTACAAACACTAAAGAAATAATGGACTTTCTACGGAACCTGGAGTCAGAATTCAAGGTTAAAGTATCAAACCCAGACTGTTATCTTGGAATTAAGATCGATCGACAGGAGAATGGAGATATAGTTCTCAGTCAACGAGCCTATGTTGAAAAGTTGTTGGAAAAGTTTGGGATGACTGATGCTAAGCCAGTGAAAACTCCAGCCGAAACAATTTGTGGAAGCGAAGATAGCGAAAGGAAACATCTGGAGAGAAAGGTACCTTATCGTGAAGCAGTAGGAAGCTTAATCTACCTAGCTTCTGGTACCAGACCTGATATTGCTTACGCAGTAAGTAAGTGCAGCAGGACAAGACGTTGAACATCCAACCGACCTTTCTTGGAGAAGAGTGAAGAGAATCTTCCGGTATCTGAAGGGTTCTCTGGACTTCAGTTTAGTCTATAGAAGTGGTCTGAAGAGGGAGCTCATTGGTTTAAGCGATGCAGATTATGCAGCAGATAAATCAAGACACTCTCACACAGGTGTTCTGTGTCTTTATGCTGGGTGTGCCTTGTCATGGCTTAGTCAAAAGCAAAAGTGTATTTCTGTTTCGACGATGGAAGCCGAATATGTAGCAGCAAGCGAGGCAGCCAAACAACTTGTGTGGCTCAGACGACTTCTGCAAGAGATTACTGAGATTGAAGGTCTGCCTAAACTTTATGTTGACAATCTAAGTGCAGTACGTCTTGCGAAAAACCCAGAATTTCATTTTAGGAGCAAGCACATCGATGTAAGGCATCACTTTGTGAGAGAGAAGGTGAACCTGAAGGAATTAGAAATTGGCCACATTGAGGGAGAAAGGCAGCTTGCAGATATTCTGACTAAGAGCCTGCCAAGTCCACGGTTTGGTACTCTCTCCAGGAGTATCAGTGATGCTTCACAAATGAACTTTGAGGGAGTGTCAAAGTAAAATTCATTTGTATGTTTAACAAATCAGCTGATATAATTTGTTGACTATTGTATTTTGTTTTTATAATCCAAGTTCTGTAATTAAATTGTTCTTTTATTAAATATAAATATGAGAATTATTTATTATCAGAGGATTTAAACATAGTAAGTTATAATTCCTAAGTATTAGCTCTTGATTAAAAACTCTTTACTGCTTTAGAAACGCAGGTTGAAATTTATTTTTAAATCATTATTATAATGCGTGTAAATGACATTTTTAACAGTAATCATTCGTTTTACGGCAATTTAAAGTTTTTATTTCTCCGAAAGTATATTAAGCATTAATAGTCAGTTAAGGTTTAAGGCCTTCGTTGATCCGCCGGATAGTCGATGTTCTTCTTTACAAAAATGTAGTAATATTTCATAACTATAATATTTGTAAATTTTATCTTTTACTTCTTACCTCTTTAACATCACTGGAAATACTTATTTTCTTCCTTATCACATAAGCGCTCATTTTTCTTTCTAAACATTACTCGTTAAATGTCACACAATAAAACGCACATAGTTACTCAATCGAAGGATCGATTATAACTGACTCTCCCAGCGTAGATTACATTCAGTGGTTGTAAATAATCTAATCTAATGTAAAAAGGTAGACAAGAAATAAGGAATACGAAAATAAGATAAGAACTGTTTTAATCGTCTGCTTCCAAGAACTGGCCTGGGAACGCAGCTGGACAGATAGCAGGCGTCAGCTTCAATTGCGATAAGACCATGTTTGTAGGAAGGAGGAGGAGTTTGTATTTTTGGCATGAAAATCGGACGGTTAAATTTTGTTTGTACTTTGTACTTTTGTTCTCTCTTACCTTAATATTGCTTATATTATTTTTGCACCATGCACTGATAAACATAGAAAGTGTAATTCGTAACTGGATTCAATAAATATCATAATTATTAAAATAATTAGCGGGAAGGGGGGGTCCGGACCCCGCAGACCCCCCCCTTGGCTACGTCCCTGGAACGGTTGGGCTTCCGAACAGAAGCCGACTCAATTGCTCGTTTAAGATTCAAGTCTTTCTCTCCTGTTTCGTTACTCAGAGAAGATGGTCTGTTCAGAAGTAAAAGAAAATAAAAATTTCTCTCGTACTTTTGTGCAGTTCAACGAGATATTTTAGATATTTCAAAGAGATATTAGATAGTTAGATACTACAACGAGGTTTAGATCTAGCTAAACCTTCTACAGGAAGCGGCTTCTTCACAACAGGTTCTCATCAACACTGACAACCAAACAAGCCCAAGAGCCTTGAGACTAGGATGCGACATTGGCTACTATTTTAATAACCAGAACTTGAAGTATCATGATAGGTGAAATAAGTTACTGACAAAGAACGGTCAGTAACGGATGAGGTTTGTTATTGGCAAAAAACGGCTGACTTTCTGTTATGATTAAGTTGATAGCCCAATAACCAACGGCAGCTAGGCCCAGATTTGAAACATTACAACAATTTGTCTGGATCTTGCTCAAGATTGATCTGGCAGTCTTCTTTTACAAAGCAAGCATGATTATCTACCTTACTTAGATGAATAAAAATTTTAGTGAAAATGAAGTTTTAAAAAGTTAACTTAGGCCCTATAGATACACTTTCAGTTGTAGCCTAATGTCCTTGTGTAATAATTTATTTATCATCCCAATTTTATATTTGAATAAACAATACAGATAATGACTTGTTATGTGCCATATACTAGTTATCAATAAATAATTGAACAGGCAAGTTTGTTAAAGGTTATAATATTAATCAGCATTATTTTAGGCTAACTTAATTGAACTGTAATAGGTAGTCCGCAATTCCGGACTGACTTTGGAAATAAACTTCGAACAATAATATTATAAAATAAATGTTAAATGTACATTATACATTATATGTATTAATCTTGAGCAACGATTCCTGAGAAGCTAAAGTTAAGTGGTTAAAGTGTTCAAGCCAAGCGATTCGAATTCGATTCAGATGAAAGAACGATATGAGCCGGTCCGTATTCCGAACTGAGTGATTCACGCGAATCGATTCGCAAAGAACGTTCAAGTTTAGTAGGGGAAAAAGTGCTCACCTGTTTGAACTCGGAACCATAGATAAAGGGATACAAAGGAGATATCTCACACAGTGCAATCCGAGGTAGATGGAACGACCGTGCTGCGCTCCATCGGATATCAGCAGAACTTTGCTCTGGTGAGTCATTTTTGACGCGGGCCGGTGGCGCTCATGTGGCAGAACTAAAAAGCTTGGGCAATGTGGCTGAGGTGCACGAGAAATCCATCGGCTACTTCAATAGGAGGAAGAGAGAGGGTACTCGGCGCGAGGGAGACGGAAACAATTTCGCCGCGGAACCGTTCTTTGCAACTGCGCTCCGTCCTTACCCGACTCGCTTACTCATATGGAGATTGAACTGATTGAAGTTAATTTTTTTCCTTTTTATCGAACACTATTTTATATTTTTATTAAATAGTTTTATTATATACACCTTACATTTTATATATATATATATATATATATATATATATATATATATATATATATATATTAGTTATATTATTCTATAAAATTATATTAATCATGCGTAACACTGAGTTTGTCATTTTAATCAATGGGAGAAATCTTTTTTACTATTTTTTTTTTACATAGCCACTTCTTATTAATACGATATGAAATTAGTTAAATTTAATTCTGCATAACATACTTAATTTTCTGAATGGTTTTAACTTTATACACGTACACTTAGAAAATTATAATGAATGCGTGTACATGACGTGTATCTTCTGCCGTGAAGTAATGTAAATATTGAGGCTACTTTACATCTCATATCCTATATAATCAGATTTGGTAGAATTATTTGATAAACTGATTATAACTGATCAAATTATATTAAATTTAAACTTCACGTTGCCCAGGAGACATGACGGGGACATAGATAACTCCGCTTTCGTCTCCCAAAAATTTTGATTGGTGGCCACAGATAAACCTGGAAATAAAAATAACATTAAAGACAACAGAATCAATTTATATATTTTTGAATTATAAATTTTTACTTTTTGAATCACTAATTTTTAAAAAAGTGATAGGTGGCCACAGTTAAACTTGGTAATGAAAATACTGTAACATCAAAGAGAATAGAATCAATTAATGTTAAAGATGATCTAATCAATTTTGAGTTTGTGAATTTTGAATTATTTATTTATCCATATTAAATACGGGATCAGTTCATTTGTTATTGATTTTCATCATTTTTTTCCTAGTAACCGCCGTACTTCCCACCGTGTTGCCGCAGATTCTGGGACATGGCCTGCAAACCTGTTTTAATTTTGGCAATCAGGATTTTGTTTAAGATGCATTCCCAGTGTTTGAAGCATTCCGTATTGCATTTTAGCCAATAGGGATACATCTTAAAAATTCTTCTTTTGGTTTTTAACAGGACTGCCTGTTTGAAGTTGGGACGATGCATGTTCTTTTTCAACATGAAGTCCAAAACTGAGAGTGTAGCATCCACTACTTCCACCGTCTCATCTTGTGAATACATGAGGTTCGATGTATCACATCGGTATTCTCGATTCCTGATGAGGGACTCTTCGGTGTCGGCAGCCGATGGAGCCATGATTAACTCTTTTCTGCAGTCGTCGCAATCAAACTGCTTCAAGCTGGCCCGAACACCGTAAACGGCAAAATACCTAGAATGAGAACGTATGATTGAAGTAAAAAAAAACTATCGATGCACTACAAAGATGCAAAATTTAATTTCTTAAACGAAAGTGTATAATTTTAATAAAGTTATATAACAAAAATAACTAAGAAAATGCATATTTAACGTATAGAAATGCTATAAAATGACCTTAAATTCAACGATACTGACTTCATCAGTTAATAAAATTTTATATATGCAACTTTCTATTTAGTCATTAATAATTTTTTTTAGGTAGTACAACAGAATAATTTTTTAATTTGAGGCGGTATTACCTTTTTTACAATATGAATAAAATCTTAAAAATATAAATTCATAGCCCAATAACCAATGGGTTAGGTCCAAATTCGAACCTTCGCCAAATTTTCTCAGGATATAAAAGTTACAAAACAGCAGGGAAAGCGGTAAATGGCGCGGCTGTGGCGGCGGCATTCTTTGATCGTATCTTAGTTAGGCAGAGGGAGGGTTCACCCAGGACTACAGAATAGAAGGGCTGCGCCAATTCTTTGATCTCAGCCAAAAGCCGACGATGCCTAAACTCCCCTTAGTGACGTGGCGGCGGCACACAGCTGTTGGCGGCCGCTATACTTGTCTGACTGATACCCAATACACGCGCAGCTTTTCTATCACTGTTTATCTGCCAGAAGTGAGATATTTGGGTCGAACCATATATATTTATAATCTGCATAAATTGACGAATATAACAATGTAATTATGTTCTAGATAAGAGTTATGGATAATTTTTACAACGAAAACAACGTATTTTCATTATTGAGATTTGAAAAAGTTAGTCGGCTACTACTTTTATTATTTTTTGGTAAGTTTCGTCTGCACGAAAGATGTAGCTAATGAAGTGAACTTTACACTTTTTACTAAAACCTTTTCTCTAGCGCGTCTAGTTTTCCCACTTATAGGCTTTTCCATTTGGCATGGCGTGTAAGGGATTAGGAGACCCTTAAGGCCCATTTACACGTTGCCAGAATACCAGCCACTGTGGCTGGTATTCTATTTGACATGTTGACTGGAAGGTCACTGGCAAGCGGTGACTGGAATGCCAGCACACTGGCGCTTTACCGTTTACACGTTGACAGCTACTGGAATATGATAGTGCTTTTTCATGTTTGTGCGGATAGTGTCGTTTAAATAATGGCTGAAACGCCACAAAAAATCGTCATGAAAAAGCTGTGAGTTCGATATCTACAGTTTTGTGTCAAGAACTTTTGGAAATATGTACACACGAGTTGTCGCAGAAAGAAAGAGAAACATGGATACGAGACTGGATGAATAAGAAGAATTTGGGGGCGACGGAGACAATAATTAGAGAGCTTCATGTAAATGATCCACAAGAATATAAAGCAGTTATGAGACTGACAACAGATCAGTTTGATGAACTGTTATGTAAGGTTACCCCAATTATTACCTGCAATGACACTTTGATGTGCCAAGCTCTGCCAGCCAGGCTAAAACTTGAGATAACACTGGTGTATTTAGCTTCAGGAACAAAAGCTGAAGTTGGTATTTTAAATTTTGTACCTATTACAAAAATGTTTGTTTATTTGTTCTTAAAAATTTTACACAAAATTCCAAATGATTTGTTTTTTGTGTGCTTTGCAATAGATAAATCATCTTGATATCAGAAAAACTAAATGGATAAAAAGCCAGATTGAGGAATTTTTATTACATTAGATTAGAAAGTAATAAAAATCATTATTGTTTGTACAACTTACCAAATTACTAGACGTTTCTCTCTCCTTCAGATTTGTTATCTTCATTATGTGGTCCATCTCACTGAACCACGCCACAGAGGGCTTATAAACAAAATCAACTCCCCCACCACTTGCTTTACTTTTCTTAATTTTTCCCAACTCCAAATAGTACGTAGACCTCAAAGATTTAATTTTCTTTGGCACATCCTTTACAGTAAAATTTGGCACATTCATGTCTTCCACTATGGCTTTCATCGATGCATTCCTCACATCACGAATACGATAATCTTTGTTGAACACGTTCCACAGATTTTCGTGTTCACGGTACAATTGCATGAACTTAAAAGTCATTTCTTCATTCCAACGATTTGTCATGTTAATTTTCACTTCAACAAATCAAGAATTACACGCCGCCAGTCGGCTGGCGCCAGCAGAATTGTTTGGGGGAGGGAGAAACTGGCATGCCTGTAAAACAAAAATATTTGTTCTGCTGGCGCTGCCAGCTACTGGTGGGTCTATGGCTAACTGGCTACTCCAGTGACTGGCAGGTCCTGTTTACACGGTGCCAGTCACTGGCATCCAGTGACTGGCAAACTCAACTGGAACGCCGACTGGCATCGTGTAAATCAGCCTTAAAGGCTGTCTTACACACACAGATGACACACAAACGCAGCTACCCAGACAGCACAAATACGTTTATTTGACATCTAGTAGATATATTAACCAAATATCTAATATCATCACATAGATGTATATATCTTAGACTATATGTATAATGAATATCTATTAGACGTTCAAATGTCACACAATTATACGTCTATTAGACGTCTGAATCAGATATCTGTGAAACATCTAATGAACATCTGACAGATGTAAACGAAAGATATTGATTCAACATCTACAAAAAATCTTTAGACGTTGAAGAAAATGTCTATAGATGTAAAATAGGCATTTGTTTAACCTACAGAAAGAGGTCACCCATCCAGTTTTTTACCATGCCCGATGTTGCTTGACTCAGGAATAGGCTGCTGTCTACTGATCCTCTGTGCCACGGCTGCTGATGAGTAATGGTGATGAATTTATAGCCTACTATTTGAAGAATCTGTAAGTAAGTGAGGTTGTGATGTTTTGGTTGTTAATCGTGGCACTATTTCTAATAATTTACCGAGATGATTATTGTGATTTTAAATTAATTCATTAATTTATATTGGGTAGCAAAACTTACTCGAGGTCACACCTGTGCTCTGCATAATATATAATTAATTAATTGTAGTACTCAATTACTCGATTGCGATTGTTTTATCCGAGCCACGCTTCCTAAAATGGAGTCTTAACTTTTGCGGAAAGGTTATTTTTGGGTTTTGGGGCTGCCATTTACCCGGTGCCGTGGTGAGCGCTACATGCGTCTGGCGGAGCGTCTCAAAACCGTGTCAAGACGGACAAGGCGTGTCAGACATTCCCCGCGCCCCTGCCGGTGGGTAATTTGGCGTCTATTAGGAACAATGAACGTCCCCTTTATCCCTCACTTAGTACCAAGGACACATGACCGGCGCGGTGGAGCCATCTTTCACTCAATAACTTTTCCTTACTTCATGATGACTATAAAGCATCATGTTCAATGCTGCTGTTGTGATTCATTTGTTGATTAGTTTATAATTTACAAAATTAAACTGTACATAAACTGAACGTTTAACTCGGAAACATGTTTACCGACATTCAAAAATATTATTTATGAAAAGAGTAAAAAAACAAATATTTTTGAACTACCTAATATATACACAATGTGTTTTAGCGAATTTCCCCTATAGGGAAGAAGCTAATACCGTAGGACTCATGGTAAGACCTAAGCCCGTGACAATGAAAATTTCGCGTTTTGGGGCCACCAGAAGCAAATAACACCATTCGTTCGAATTTATATATATATATAGGTACGAGTCGAACACGTCCTTCCGTCTATTATATAGTAGAAAAAATTAAAAACGGAATTGTTGAAAAAGTAAACGCTTAATGTTGTTGATAAAATGCAAGGTTCGTGATTTGCCTGCAATTGAGTAAACGTATGGATGTTACTTGACCAAATAATGGAATTTTCGTACAATTTACCTATTTATTACATCCACGTTGTTTACACTGCCAATTACATCGCTTTATTCATTATCGTAATACCAGATGAAACTGAATTAGTTAACAAAGCAAATGTTTGCAATACAAGACTGAGTAACTGACTCTAGGTTTGTCAGTTTTCCTAACTGTAATCTACTTTTAAAATAATTCAGTTTAGTCCAGTCTTTGGACAACTAAATCTCCATTTCTATCGGGCCGATTTTATTAATTAATGGGTCGTTGGAAAGCTCTCTTCCTGTATATTTGCAAATAATAATGAAAGTTGTTTTGATATTTTTGGTGAAAAATTAAAAATCACGTTTTCCGCAAGAAATACATTGAAAACGGGGATTTTATCATTTTTTATTTGGAGGTAAATTTTGGCTGCCTTTATTGAGTACTAGCATTTACCCGTGGCTTCGCTCACAATAAAAATTACAGCTGATCTTACTTCTGCTCTTTGAACTGTCAAATTGTAGTATTCACAGCTGCTTACATTTCGGTATTGAAATGTTTACATCCTTATGAAATGTAAATTGAAGCTAAGGACGTTCACGGGGCATAGCCCGAGGGGATTTTAAGGAAGTGAATAGGCTTATTTGTTTCCCAGGTTCAAAGATCTACCTCTGTGTGAAATTTCAACCCAGTCGGTTCAGTATTTTTCGAGTTCACTTGTCTCATACATACATAGGGTTAAAGTGTTCAAGCCAAGCGATTCGAATTCGATTCAGATGAAAGAACGATATGAGCCGGTCCGTATTCCGAACTGAGTGATTCACGCGAATCGATTCGCAAAGAACGTTCAAGTTTAGTAGGGGAAAAAGGGGTCTTGCCTTGTACAATAGGGTGGCAAGCAAGGGGTGTTAGGCGGGGGTGTGAGAGAGACAGTGAATGGAGAACCGAACTTCCGGCGGGCTGTGTCGATGTAGTTAAAAACGATATCGCATTTTGGGGAGCCCTGGTGTCAGCAACGAAATCTTTCGTGACTGGAGCCCCCTCTTAACAGGGTTTTTGCCGGTCTTAAAAATACATGAAAACTCCAACTCGTCGTGATGGAGCTACTCAGAGATAAACGCAAAAGAGTTTAATTAATTGGTAAGTTGGCTGTAAAAACAACTGTGTGTTCCGATCTCGGGCCCGGGGGTAAAATGACGTGAAGATTATGTATACACTACTCAACGCGACTTCAAATAACGCGAATGGCCGGAGACTACAGTACAGTCGCATGTATTTACCGATCACGGAAGAATTGCGCACACACTGCAACTCATTTTTACGAACAGCGGGTAAACTTAAGGAGTAAAGCCAACATAAGACATGAATAACGATGGGGAAAAATCACGCGAGTCGCCGGTTGAACCACACTATAGACCGATTGAAATAACGAGGTCCGGTCCGTCCGTAAGACTAATGTTAATCTTAGCATTAAGCTTATGGACGGCGTGGGCCTTGTTATTTTATTCGAATTATAGTAGCTTTGAAAAATATTAACATTAAACTTCTTTTGTTGAGTAAATGGTACTCTAAAACTTACTTATTTGAATTTTCCTGAATCCGAAAAATAAGGAAAACTCGCCTCATAATTAGTCCGAATTTCTGGAGTTCTCTAGTGTGTTTATGCCTCTGAACTGCCTAAAAACGCTAGTTTACATTATAATTTTTACAAATTATCTGAAAGAGGGCCCCCTTCCGTTGAAGGTACCTCCTCCCGGCCCCCAGCCAAAGGGGGCCCTTGATGTTTACACTTAAGGCCCAGCTTGACTCTCTTTATGCAGATTACTTGGCCAGATAAAATCGAATAATGTAATAAATCGAATTTTAAAGATGTAAAATTTTAACATTGGCCTCATGGGTTGCCGTGATAGCAACGAAAATAAACAAAGAAAGTGTAAACAAATGAAGTAATCATATAACAGCTGTATGAAATCTACAGCCATCAAGGGAAAATACAGCAAGTGTGACGACGAGTCCATGGAGCAATAAAAAAGGTTTCTATTTATCAATTTCATGACATTAAAATATTGTACAGTAAAACCTAAAGAGAGAAGGGCCTATGATTCACGAGTAATCAGGGCGACACAGTATATTAAATCATTGAAAATCACTTTTAACAGTAGGCCTTATATACTAGGAGCGCGAGGAGCGCGAGGAGACAAAACTCGAAAATTCCCCAACCGACTAGAAAACGCAGGAAATTCCCCGCGCGGCGGGTAAAAGTTGTTTGAAAAAGGGAGGCGTCTGCTAAATACCCCGCCCAAACCGGTTTGTGTAGCTCCGGCACACGTGTCGTTGGTGGCACTAATGGCTGTGCCATGGAGCCATTTACCCAAACAATTACACACGACTTTTGTCAAAGCCAAAGCTAATGGCAGAGCTTTTCACTCTATTAAAGAAAACATCCGATCGACTACTCCTTTGTTGAAACGGCAATAGGGCGGAGAGATACATGAATAACGATGCAGTCCTTCAGCGAAAAAAATAGTTCGCATTAACATTCCTAATAGTAGAGACAGTAACTAACGTTAACATCACAAATGTATATTAAAAACTTTATTTTGAGCTGAAGAGTGTAATTAATTACAAATTACAAGGTAAAAACAACCGATCGATCTCTGACATTTTCACTACATTGAACAAGCACACAACTGATTGACTACTAATTTGTTTTTTTGAACAGTTCAGTTGTTTCCTTGCCACACACGGCAAGTTCAGATCTTCCAATTTTCTATGAACAGAAAAAATCCGCGTCACGTCACGCGTAAAAACAACACAATATTTGTCAAGTTTAATCTTTTTTAACAAATTTCCGTATTTAGTGCTATCTGTAAAAGGTGTTCGTAAACCTGAATAATAAAAAAAATACCCAAGAATACAAATTTTTAAAAGTATAAAATTATATAAATAAGTAGTTATTGATGGTATAAAATTTAGAAATATTATACAAATAATTTACCGTAAAAACTTTTTTGACCCAGACAAAATTATTGTTTTGCCTTTTTCTTTAACTTGCACCATCCTCCATATCGTATGAAAAAATGAACAAATACTGAAACACTCCAGTATTGAATAAACATATATCATGAATCATATAATTATTAATACATCCAACCGTAGACATCTATCATACATCTAACCGTAAACATCAATCAAACATCAAACCATATATATTTAAGCAACATCCAAAAATGAATACAGATGTATTTAGATATCTCTGGAATATTTCACATAGACATATATAAAACATTTATGAATAGATATTTAGTATATATCTTCTTAGGTATATAAATATATTTATACTTGGTTATATATCTACTACATGTAGAGGAAAAGCTATAGACATTTCTAGACTTAATAACAACAAAAATAGATATCTACTAAATATCTTGTGCTGTCTGGGTACCCTCCCGTCCGTCCCGCCACGCCTCGCCCGGCAGGTAGATGACTCATGCACTGGGGCCTCTGGTACCGAATGGCACCTTTCTTTTAATACAGTTTTGTCCATCTATGATATTATATCTGGAATCTCTGTGCAATGACGAGAAAATGATACCAAATTCGTGCTGTTACGGTGATATATTAAGGCAATACGCCCACAAAGCTCTTTGGTTTGGATAATGTTTGAAAAAAGCGATAATTATTATAATTAAAATTATTACTATTGTTATTATTTATTATCAATACGATTTTTAACTTAGACAATAATACAGGGCGTTTTAAACCCATTTTAAAGATTGAATAATGTACATGTAAAGATGAAATGAGTATTTTTTTGTTAATCTTTACATTTTAAGCAACATATTATTTCAGATTGATCACTTTTAGTTTACATTATGTGTTCAAACAATCCGCCATTGGTATTTGTATAAAGTTGTGCTCTCTCCATCAAATTCCCGAACACGTGTTGCAAGGTACCTCTTTGAATTTCTTGCATTAAATTTGTTATATTTGTTTTGAGGTGCTGAATATCCGTGAATCGTTTTCGTAGGCCTTACTTTTTATTTATCCCCATAGAAAAAAAATGTTGTGGGGTCAAATCTGGGGATCTTGGGGAGAAATAATCCTTCACTGATAAAATAAAGTTTTGGGTTGCGTTAAAAAATACCTGTACATCTATGATGGTAGCTCCACTATGTCGCACTTTCTTCTTTTACTAATCAGTGATGGCAACTGACCGCAAAAATCGATAAAGCATACAATTTTTTGCGGAAAAGTCTATTTTCTATATACCTATCCCTACAAAGGTATATCTACATATCACATACCTATCCCTACAAAGAATTTCAAACGATGAAGTTCCACTTTCATTATAAAAAAAGTAATTTCATGTAATCTTAATCATGAGAACTACCGTACAGCCTAGTCGAAATATTTCTCAATATTTTCTGAACGCACCCAAGATGGTTTTAGAACGTTAGTTGTTAATAGCTTTCTTCCTAACCTGGAAAATTGGAAGTGTTCCTGGGCTGATTATTACATTTTCTAACTAACGAATAGGAAGGACAATGCCTTCCTAATGCGCGCCTTTACTACACGTTGTTTGACGAACTATGTGCCGACAAAAAAGTTTTTTTTAACTATTTCCGAATGTTCCTTTTCCTTTTTTTCCACTTTTACTTTCTCCCCTTTATACATAGTATTTGGAGAAAGTATTGTTTTCGTCAAAATTTTCGAATTTGAGTTGTTAGTGGAAATATTCGTTTTAGTTCTCCCTGAATCCAAAACGTGGTTTTCGTGGTGGTGTCTGTCCATGTGTGTGAAATCCACACTGTGGATGTGTGGATGTATGTAAACAAAGCTTGAGACCACACCATTGGCCCAATTTTCATGAAATTTGGCATGTAGGTATAAAGCCATGATATCTCCTGGCGAATCCAAATTTCTCAAAAACGAATTTGATAAAATTGTTATGGTGTTTAGAGCTTAAGATGACAAATAAAATGACACCACTCGTATGTCTGTAAAAATTCAGGTTTAGAAGATAATATGGGAAGTGTTAAAAAATTCATATTTTTCAAATTTCACAAAATATGTAACTACTAAAGAAAATATACTTGAAACCATTAGATTTGGCTTCAAAAAGTAAATAATTCAGTTGATTTTGAATTATTAGTCTATGTCAACTGGTTGCGGGGATAATTGATATTTTTGTTTGGCGGTAAACGCAGTACGTTGTCTAATGTATTTGCGGAGTGATTGTACATTAATTTTATTTTATTGCAGATTTTCTTACTTTAAGGGAGAAGGTATTGTGTCAGTTTTCTGATACCATTTATTTTATTTTTTTCTTCTGTTCACTCATTTAAAAAATCAAATAAACAATTAAAACTCGTTTAGAAAAATCATTTCCCAACTGTACCTGCCTCCGCACGTGAACTGCTTGAGTTTACCCCCAAAAACAGTTAATGCGCGCGCTTTCGTAGACGGGAGTGGCGGCCACCGGTGGCTACGTCTGAAAGCTCACATTTCATTCAATGCCCCACGACGAGTTGCCGCCACCGCGGTGGCCGACTCGCAGTTGCGCGAGGAGACACTGCTCGGCCACTGTGTCCCGTCGGGCAACTGCAGTGGCCACGTCTGAAGGCCTCCATTTATAACAATGTTTAAGCTGTGGCGGGCAACCGGTGGCGGCCACCGGTGGCGGGCAACCGTTGGCGGCCACCGGTGGCGGGCAACCGTTGGCGGCCACCGGTGGCGGGCAACCGTTGGCGGCCACCGGTGGCGGGCAACCGTTGGCGGCCACCGGTGGCGGGCAACCGTTGGCGGCCACCGGTGGCGGCCACTAGTGGCCTCGTGTGAAAGGGGCCTAGATCGGATCATATTTACGGCCGCTATCGTGTTAACAGACATATATATATAAATTCGAACGAATAGTTTTTTTGCTTCAGGGGGCCCCAAAATGAAAAGTTAACATGGTCTCGGGCTTAGGCCTTACCATGAGACCTACGGTAATAGCTTATTCCTTTAAGGAAATTCGCTAAAAACAGACAGACAGAAAACAATCGCTTTTGCCTTAACTAAATACTGTATTAACAAAGTAATTTGTCTGATAAAGTTAGACATTTTATTTTTTAACATTTGGGCCAAATTTTATTTCTTAGAAGTCGTTAGCAATATTTCCTCAATCTAAAAAAAATCCGCTCATCCCGGGCCCCTTCGGAGCCCGGGCCCCAAGTTTCAGACTTGGTCGTCTGACATGGCCTCTCGGCGGCCCTGAATCCCAGGTCTTGTTACTATCTAACGGCGACCTAAATTACAGTCACATTTTAAAACCGTTATAACGCAAGTTGGTCAGCACTGGAGCGTTGAGAGCGCTCTCTAGAAACAAATCAAAGGCTTGGGGGTCGAAGCCGTAAAAGCAATGGTCATTGTTGGAAGATTAAAGTAATTTATAGTCGAAACAAATAATTGAATTCAAATGTTGTGATGACAGCTGATGGGGTATGTTTTTGTTTACTTGTTTTGATGTTAAAGATAGTTTTTATATAAAGAGTCTTTTAATTTCATGTAGAATAAAAAGGTTTAATTTAATCGTTTGAGTATTAATCGTTTTAAGTATCAATCAGTAAATTCAATAAACAGAAATATTAAAATGAAAACAACACTTTCTTTATAGTTTTATCAAGTTGTTTTCAGAGTCATTTTAACTATCAGTCGCCGGTGCGCTACATTATAAGCTTTACAATGCAACATAACACATAAAACATTGCAAAATTTTCTACAAATTTGCGATAATATCCAGCCAAGCCGAGAAAGCTTTTTACTTGCTTTCCAGTTTGTGGTCTTGGGAATTTCTTACAGCCTGAATTTTGGTTGGCACAGGAGTTATTCCATTAGCAGAGACTATATGTCCAAGGTATTCAATTTGTTTCTTGGCAAAATGACACTTGCTTAATTGTAGATATAGATTTGCAGACTTTAAGCGTTTAAAGACATTGCTTAATCGGGTACAGTGTTCTTGCATATCCTTCCCGACTACTAATATGTCATCGATGTATACATATGCTTCTATGCCAATCATGCCAGACAAAACTATATTCATCAAAGACTGGAAGATACAAGGTGCATTTTTCAATCCAAATGGCATTTTTAAATATTCATACCGTTGATCTAGAGCAGTAAATGCAGTCTTCTCGATGTCATCTTTGTGCATATTCACTTGGTGGAATCCATGTCTTAAATCTAAGCTTGTGAAATATGTGTTTTGACCTAATTTTTCCAAAGTTTCACTTATGTTTGGAAGAGGTGTGACATAACCTTTAGTTATACTGTTTAATTCCCTAAAATCACTACAAATTCTATATTTTGGTGTTCCATCGGTACTCTTTTTACCGACTACAACAATTGGGCTATTCCATGGACTAGTTGAAGGACGGATAATTTTCTTGCTCAACATTTGATCAATTTCCTTTTGTACAATAGGTTTGAGAGCTTCAGGCAATCTGTAGGGTATCTTCTTGATGGGCGAATTACTTCCGGTGTCTATTCTATGTTTTATATCAATTAAACATCCTCTATTGAGGGGATCATCCAAAAACAAATCGACATACTCTTTTAATAGGGGTTCTAATTGGCTTCTCTCTTCTTTACTTAGGTGTTGCAGTTTTTCTTCCAATGATTCTAACAATTCAGAAATTTCCACCTCACTATTTATTACTAAGAGTTCATTGCTACAGGTATCATCTTGATTCTCAACAACATGTAAATTCTCTTGATTTACACTATATCCGTGGGAACGTCTTTCAGTACCCTCACAATCTCTAGGTAGGCCTACCTCTAAATTACTGTAATCCTCGTTGAGCTCAACTATGTCACTACAATATTCTCCAATTGTCAACAATTTGTTTTTGTGTATCTGCACACTTTGGTCAGTGCAATTCAATAACTTGACAACGACAATTGGCAATTTCTCTTCCCGATACATCGGGTGACACAGTGCCCGAGCCACGTACACGTCTGGCTCGTCACTCACCTGTCTTGCATGAATAAGTACATTGTCATTGATATTCAGGAGGCGGTTCTTCGGCACATTCAGGTGTCCATAAACCACAACTTCGCTTCGCGGCGGTAGCTCGGTATTGTCTACACTAGTCACCAACCTCGGGTCTTCTGTCAGGAAATTAGCAGTGGGGCCCTCACTACCTGCATCCTGGTTAGTGGTAATAAACAGATTGACTAATGCAGTGTTCTCAGATAAAATCAACCTTTCATTTGGTACATTAATTTTAGCTCCTACTCGCCTTAATAAATCTACACCAATTATACCGTCATATTTCAGCGGTAAATCGCAAATGACAAATTTGTGTTCAATTAATTTATTACCTAATTGAACCTTAACTTTTTGTAAGCCAAATATTTCTAATTTTGCACCGGTTACACCCTGGGCTCTCAAATTACATGGAAATAATTTATTTCCACTAATTCCCTTTTTTAGTACACTAATGGTTGCCCCTGTATCAATTAGGAATTTACATAATTTCTTTCCAATTAACAAATTTATAGTCAACTTTTTGTTGATGGCAGTGATACTAGGGATACTGGCCTGGATTAGTTCGACACTCGGGTGCTCAGTGCCGAAATGTGTACTTTTGGGTTCCTGCAATTTCTCGCTATATGCCCTGGTTTGTTACATTTGTAACATGTTACGGGTCGGCCGCTAGTGACATAATTATTCGGTCTTGTCTGTGATACTTGAGGTCGGGGCTTTGTACATGTCCTGGAAGTATGTCCTTCTCCCCTACAATTGTAACACTTTATGGCAAAGACATTACGCTGGTTTTGCGCATGCTGATTGACAGCAGCGACTGTGTTTGCAATTTGGATAGCCTCTGTCATTGTAGTGGGCATCCGGTATCTGACTTGCTGTCCTACCGTTCCCTGTAGTCCATTAATGTAAGCCGCAAGGAGGCGATGTTCGGCTTCTTCCACTATAACCTTTTGCTCCGTTGGGTCGCTTACTTGACGAATGGTGTGTTCACACAATTTTCTGCAGCGGTCTGCAAACATCTCTGGTGTCTCATCCTTCTTTTGGGATGCAGTTTGCAGTGCGGTATAATGGTACTTCGGTAGCTGTTTCTGTTTGAATCGCTCGATAAACTCCCCTTTTAGAAGTGAATATTTTAGATGTTTACGTTCTAATTTAGGGTTACTGTTCAGAAATCGCCTGGCAGCTCCCTTAGATTTCAAAGCCACAATTCGGTCTTTGTCATCCTCACTCCAATTTGCGATTTCCCCCGCATCATCGATTTGCTGGAAGAATTCCTGCACTGATATTTCTACAGGTTCACCCTTGAACGTATCCACTAAGTTTGCAGCACTAAGGTCTTTTACGGGGGGATTAGTTAGCGTCTGCTTGCTTGCAGTTGCTACTAATTGTTGTTTCAGTTTCTCTACTGCTTTCTTCAATTCTTCTACGTCAGCCATGGTAGTTGTTACTGTGTGCGGCCAACAGGAATTTCTTGTTAATTAATAAATTAGGCGAATATCAACCATAAAGGAGGTTAGAGAGAGTTTTATTAATCCCTGGCCTTTGTGTGATATAGCACTTAGCGATCATTATAATTCAAAATCTAGGTACCAGACGGTAATTATACTTAAACATATGGTAAACACTATTCCAATAAATATATAGAATAGTTCCTTAATGATCATCCTTAGTTGTTAAATTCCAAAAACAGACTTACAATTCTTACCCGTATTATCCCTGTATCATTATTTGTATAGTTAGTATGTCCATTAATTCTTTGTTCAATGATCTTTTCTATTAAGCTTTTCAACAAAGTTTGACACCCGTCTAAAATAACATTTGGTTTAGTAACAGGAATATAATAGATAACATTTTGCCCCTGACTCATCGCTTAGCTACTTTAGGAACTTCGTAGCCATTATTATCGACTGCTGATGAGGTGGTGGGTAAAGGCGGCAAAGGTAAATTAGCACGATTTGGTGTGGTAGGTGTGGTAGGAGTTGTTGTTACTCTCTCATATATGGCAGTAATAGTAGCTACTCTTGTCCCTATCTTCATAAAAAGATCAGTTGAAAAGGTATTACTAGTTGAATCACCAGAATATTGCGTACCGCTTGGAGTATTGAATGGTCTTCTTCGGTCCATTAATAAATAAAGGTCCTCCTCATCACGGTTATTAGGTTTACTTTTACGGCTTCCCATTAATCCACCAATCCATAGCTACTTGACATTTTGTGTGTCGTGTTACATGAGCATAAGTGGAAGAGTTTTCTTGAATTTCATTCAAAAGGTCGGTAGCCCGTTCTTCCCAAAATGTTTCAGGTAAGTCTAAAAAAGAAAAGAATAATGGCTGTAATGTTGAAAGACCGTCATAAAAACGGACAACTGCCCCTCCCTTTAAATACTGAATAACATATTCCTTCAAAGAGGGTATCTCAAAAAATGGTTGCAATTCTATCTCAGCTATAAGGTGTAATAATTCTTGCCAAACGTCCTGCCCGTCCTGACCCGACATGAGTTCGTATTTTATAGTGTCATTTTAACAATACGAATCTTAGACTAAGATCCCACCACCGCTGCCACCAATGTAATTCCGGTCAGGACTAATTATCTATTTACCAATTATTCATTATTTAATTTAATGCCACAAAATGAGAATTTAGGAACTTTCTTGTACCAAGGAGAATAACAAGGAGAAGAAGCCCCGCTAGCAATTGGGTTAGTGAGAGGTATATTGATTAAAACTTACATTACAGCGCCTGCCACCCGCACTGGTCGCACCTAGACATCACAACTGAGCCCTGAGTTTCCCGGAGGGGGTTTTTGTACCACGCCAACAAAGGCAATTGTAAGTGCAAGGCCTCACGTCCTGCAGACACTCATCAATCGACCGGAGGCAATAACTGTTACACCTGTGGTAGAATCTTGATGCCTCAATTGGCAAGTGGCAAGCTAAAAGGCTAGCCCACTACAAGATATAAATCGTAAAAATCGGTTAAGTATGACGGCTGAAAAAGGGATGTAACAGAGAAAACCCTTATTGTTTTAAGTATTATAGATTTTATTTTAAGTAGAAACGGTTTTGTAATTTTTATTCTAATCCATTAAAAATTTGTAAAAGGTATTGGAACAAAAATTTCAAAATGTTTATTAAAAACCTAAATGAACTGATCGAAAAAACTATGAATTTATACAGTGTGATTTACGTTTTTCTAGATAGAATTTAAATACGTAGAATGTCAACAATTAATTATGATCCAAATAATTAGCTGTCAAAAGAGATCCGATAAATTCGGAAAACTGCCCGGCCTTGAGTTTCGGCGGGAAACTGCCGTCATCAAGGTGACCGCCGCCGCGCCGCGCTACTCAAAACTACCAATGAAACTACTGTCCGGCACGGCGCTGCAGCGATGCCGTTCTCTGTTCTGGCTGCGGTCTCAAAGGAGCCGCCTCAGTGCCGTTGCCGCCGCTCCTCGCCTGTGGGCTGTGATTGGTCGCCCCAACACCCTCCACCCCCTACTGATGGCGTGGGATTATGAAATTTCCTTACTGTTCTTTGCTAATGTTTAACAGGGATAGATGGATGTACAGTAGAGCGCCGATTATCCGAACTAATTTGGGACAAGGGGTGTTCGGATAACTGAATATTCGGATAATCGAACATGAAAAGACAACATTTTAAAATTATACATGTAACGTAATTCTTAGTAGTAAAAAGGCTAAAAAAATATCAAACAAAAATTATGCACGTAATTGTATTATGAAATCTATCAGAATAGGCCTACATGGATATCCTGGCGCGACGGGAGTTTCGGTTGGCGAGCGAATTTGAATTGCTTAAGAATCATGTTCAAAATATGAATTATTACGGCGTTCGGTTAACCGACGGTTCGGATGACCGACGTTCGGATAATCGGCGCTCTACTGTACAAGGCACGTTGCTTTATATGTTTTCACAATTATTTTTATGCTGATGTTTCATGTATTTTTGCCCTTCAACAATAATATTAATATGTAATCATAAATATTCGGCATAAGTAGGATACTTATGTTCCTCCTGCCGCTGGATTCAATATGGGATCTTATGGGACTAAAATTCGGGATTCAAGGGAGTCGTCTGATTGGTCGAGATCAGGTGATGTCATATCCCCCCCCTCTTCCATCCCACCCCTTCCTTTCTCCCTTCATCTGTCTCGTTGAACTTTGTTGTTTCAACAAAAGCATAATCTTTGTGATTATGTGATTTAAAATTAAACCAATAGCTCTGTCATTTATATGGGTATTAAATGAATGAAGTTTAAAACTGCATTGGATCGCTGAGCACTAAGTGGTTAAGAACCAAGAAAAATAATATGGTTGTTTAGGATTATTAATTGAACAAAGTTAAATTCTTATTGCTTATGTTATCAAGAATTCAAAAATTACATTGATATGACTGCTTTAGGGTTGGAATGTGTCACCGCCTATGAATTTATAATTAACAGTGGGATTTAACAGTGGGATTTTATCATTTAGGATGATAAAATAGTGCTAGTTATATTGTATTGAACACTAATATGTACTGGAAATGAATATACTAATCAAACGGAGTTGATTTAGAAAAGTGAAACTGAAGCTAAAAAAGCAGTTGAATCATAGTTAATCAGTTGTAAAAACTAATTTATTCCATCACTTTAGCATAGTACGACAGTAAAAAAAGAATTCGGTAAAGTATAACATTCGGTAAAATGATTGAGTCTAAAATGGCTGAACAGTTTTAAACAATAAATTAACATGTTATCTCTTGATTAAATTGTTAAACGTAATTTTTTAGGATTACCAACATCGAAATGCAGGCTATATATCAGGAGTGGAGGATAAGACAGGCGTTCTCACACTGTACACTCTCGCTTGAAACTGGTCTTCGGTCTACAATCGTTTGTGTATTTTTTCTCCTTGTTCTTGCGGTTATTGTTTTACTGTTGTTTGTTTTTAGACGAACGAGGCAAGCAGCATTAAGGTTAAAGTGTAAAAAACACTTAATCACAGTTTAAGATGAGTTTTACTATCATATCATTAGACATTGTAGTAACTGTAAGTTAAAATTGCAAAAAAACCGTATGAATAATGAAGCCTCTTTATTTGTAAGCGTAATCTAACTCCTTAAAAGCTTAAGCCATATTTTGAATAATTTTATATCTACCATGATTTCGAATTTTTTTTAAATTTCTGTCTTTAGGAAATATTAAATACCATTGTTTTTCACCGGTTTAATGCTGAATAATAGAGGGTAGCTTAATATAACTAAATATTTTACATTCGTATTTCTTTAATTCATTGAATATTTCTAAATTTAAATAACTGAAAAACCATGTATTAGAAATAAAATTAAAGTGAATAGAGTGAAATGGCTAACTCTTCTGCGTAAACCTTTCATATTAGTTTTGATATCTGAGCTGAAGTATCAGGCGAGCAGAAGTGGCAGGAGCTATGGCAGCGTGATGTGCTCGCTAGAGCGCGTTTGTAAAACTGGTTCGGGGTCAGTGAGGTTTTATTTTTATTGCACGTTCATTGGTGGGCAAACTGCACCAGACATACCCACTTACAAGAGCACCGCAACCTGCAGGCGAAAGTCTTGTAAATTAATACTGTCCTTGGCGTTTAACTTCATATTTGTTAAATATTAACAGGTTCTATGTTTGTATAATTTTATCCGATGTTTTAGCTCCTTGACAAAAAAATATAGCATGCCATCTGTTGCATTTGACTTGAAGTAGTAAAATATATGTTTTGTCATGTCCATAGCGCTTAACCTGATAACGGTTACGCTGTCTTCAAATTTTACCCATTCTGTAACTTATAGTTTAACAACGTAAAGTCTTTAGCAATATTGCTTTAATTTATTTGCATAATAGTATATTTCATTACAAGGACCTAAAGTGACGCTTTTCGTACAAGGTCAAGTTTTACAACCGAGGCTGTAAGCCGAGGTTGAAAAATGACCGAGTAACGAAAAGCAGCTTTAGGTCCGTGTGATGAACTATATTTTTCGTTATATTGCTCAATACAGTACGTAAACTACTTAAGAAAACCAAAATGTTTCAGCTTGTTTACCTTTAAAGATGCCTTCAAAAGATGCCACCGTCTTGTTCTTGCTATTTGAAGCAATCAGCTGATTGTCTGTTTCATTTGTGTTAGGGTAGACTGACAACAATGAACAACTATCGACGTATCGAACGCATGTAATAATCGATTGGTGAAATGAGCGAGTTTCACAATTGATTAAACTGACAACAATGAATGTTTCGATAATAACGATGAATCTTTCGATTATTTGTAATCGAATGAATATTCTTCGATTATTACGTCGTACTCGGCACTTTTTGACTTTTATAGTCCTAGGACTATAAAGAGTCAGCCGGTATCGAGTACATCAGCTTTTAATTCCTAGGAATAAAAAGAGTTTATTTAGGTCCGGAAAACATGCATTAAAAACATCTGTTTTTGAAGCAGTATAACGAAAAAATACATAACAAAACTGCGGTTTGTGGTTTGTAGCGTTTAATGAAGTGGCGTTAAAATTGTTGTTTGGCAAACAATATTATGTTGTTTTTAGTAATAGTCTCCCATGACGTTAAACTTATGGTTAAACGCTATTTTAATGGTTATTCATGGTGTATGACGTCTATTGCGTCTGTGGCGTTTCACAAGATTAAATCCTACCCCATAACAGTTATTCTTGAGATTCAATTTAATAATGTCCTTAGCAAAACAAACGGATTTTAAACATTTATTTAAAAGGATTGTTCTTAGCGCTTAACATAATGTCTTAAGTTAAAACGGTTTTTATGTTGGTTAATACCTACTATAGTACTGGCGAAAACAGTTATATTGTATAGCATTCAACAAGAATCATGTTATTAATAATAAGTGTTGCTGATGACATTTAACGTATTTAGTAATGATGACTGTTTTTAACAAATTTCCCCTATAGGGAAGAAGCTATTAACGTAGGTCTCATGGCAAGACCTAAGCCCGGGACCATGATAACTTTTCGTTTTGGGGCCCCCAGAAGCAAAAAACACCATTCGTTTGAATTTATATATATATATATATATATATATATATATATATATATATATATGCAAGCTGCATGGTGCCGGTTGAATGAAGCTGTTTTCAGTTTAACTTACAAGGTTTTTTTTTTAAATTCCAGAAATATGAATGCGTTAACTAGCCGATCTACTTGATTTACTTTAAACTAAGAGGAGAGTGAAATTTGTTCATTTACAGTGATAATAACCTGAATATATCAATCAGCAGTTAGTTTAAAATATACATTGTGATAACATGGGCGTTTTTAAGGATAAAAAAACTTATCTTCCCCAATTTTGTAACCAGTTCTAATCAAGTTATTGTGAACAAAAACCCCATTAAACCCAAAATATTGAGAAAAATACACTAAAGGTGTGTAAGAAAAATATCCATCATATTTAGTTTTTAATGTGATTTGAAGTGAATTTTATTGGCAAAATAAGGTTTATTCCAGTAAACGTGAGCAGGTAACGATCTATTAACAGACACTGATAGTAACGTGATTTTTCCAATTCATTTTAATAAATAAATCTTAATACTGTATTTTTCTTATGATACGAAGATATATCCCAGTTTGCTCATTTCCTAGGGTTTTCCCAGATTGAAACTTTCTTTATTATGTAAGATATTATTTTTCCCCCTGCAACTAAAAAGAAAATCTATTTTTATTTAGTTTTGAAAGTAATGCTCATGTTGTTACATATTCTGTTAAAAACTGTAATGAGAAGGTAAAGATAGCGTCTCAAACTATTAGGAGCGAAGAGTGCCAATCCAGCTTCTCTCTGGTACAGTGTCGAAGGTCTCAGGTCATTCACACAGTACCAGGTGCATCTCTGTGCACTTGCATGTTGTAACATGAACGGAAATCCGATGCAGATGTCGCGCTAAGCACGTTGTAACATGAAAGATCAACCGAGGTTATAAAAGGAATCAAAATACCTCAAACGGTCATTTGGTGTACAACTTGCGTAGTGTGCAGTTCACCAAGTTAGTGCATCTATCCAGTGAAGAAGCCCAGACTAGGTAAGTCTATTATTTTGCACAGTTGTTATATCATTTTTATTTATACAACTTAAGGATAACTATTTCACTAATATTTGAAATTATTTTTCGAACTTATGTAAGTTACAAACGTATGTGTGTGATTGCTGCTGTCGACTTGGTATAAAATGTATAACGAACCTTTATCGAACTTATTAATTGGTAGTAGTTATTAACCTTAACCATAGAGTCAAATCTTTCGAATCTTTGTAGGTTACAGTAGTTATTTCATGCATCTATAATTTAAAAAAAACCTTTTTAAAACTTCCATAATTGTAAAATACTCTAAAATAAGTATCACAAAGGTCTACACTTAGTAAACTATTCAGTCTACAAAACAATTTCAAATTATATACACTTCAAGATCAATATCCTAAACCCAAAAAATTGGCAAATAATGGTGTGTTAATTTGTAAATATAGAGTTTTCTTAACTCAAGTGAATATTTTATCAGAAATGTAAACTTTTCGTGCGGAAATGCTTCGGAAGAGAAAATATTAATCAGGAGATCAGAGGTGTACAATAAAATACACTATACTTAGAAACTTGTTGCGTTGCTTGTCGGATCCAAACTGATCGTTGGCATTTTTGTATAGGTAAATTCAAAACATTTTAAATTCTTCTACAGGGTGTGCTAAACTCTGATCTCATCAGAGTCTTCAGTTTTGAGCTATGAAAACAAATGCTTAGAATAGATAAACAATACATTCTATTACGTTATGGGGTGGGCACAGGGTGGGGGTAGAGTGATCAAGTAAATTTTCATGTCGTAAAGCACTTTTTCCTTCATTCTTGTTATTTTATTTCAAAAAATATTGATGCAATATGGAAAGTTCATCCGAGCTTATAAAATATATTACATCGTTGCAATCGGTCATTTGATCTATGATCATTGTGCTGTGAAGGTTTTTTTTTAATTAATACCTGTTGTGTTGAGCGTCTGTGTCACTCTCATCAATTTAAGGTAACTTTTTCTCTTGGTCTAGGTAATCACATAGTTAATTTGTTTATTAATATACTTTACATATTACCTTTTTTACATATAAGCACAGACAACGGAATCCTATCTCTGTTATCCAAGTTAGATTTAAAAAATGATTACTAAAATTGCTTATTGTTGAGGTTTTCTCACTTCAAATCATATATGAGACCTTTTTAACAATATGGAGAAAGTCAAGTCAACTGATTATTTTTATTAACTTAAATAGTTTAAGTGTAATAATAAACGTACTAAACAGAAAAAATCAACAACAACTTTGTAGTAGTCACATTTAAGAGCATCAACAATCAGGGGGCCAGAGGGGATTAGGTAACTCCATAGATATTTCATTTGTGCGAGAAATCCAAACGTTATAAAGATCCTCAAAGGTTTCCCTCTACCCTCCACCCCCTCTAATACTACAAATTAGAACATAGCTCCCCCTCTGACCGATTTTTAGCATTTAGTCTACCTTTTAAGTATCAGAACAACAGTGATAGCGTTTAGAAATTGCCATAATCGAACATCTCAGATATTGCTGTAATTGTCGTCAGATCAATTAAGCGAGTATAAATGTGTATAAAATCACCTCCCCCCCTTCTTTATGTCATAAAAAATCTTGTTTTATAGGAATACAGTATTTTCATATTTCTATCGTATTGTACATTACAAAATTTCAGCTGGTCGATCTCGCGATAGTATCGTGGAAGATGAATATCGTCTACGTTGTGTGTAAACGAGTCTAGCCGTTAAACATTGTGTCAAAGGTCGACAAATATTCGGCTGTCTTGTAAATAAAACCTTTGTCGAAGGCTCGGTTTTGATGCGCAGCTACTATGTTACAACAGGTTCATTGCCATAGGTATAATGGTTAGATTGCATATAATGGTTTAATGAGATCGAAAGTATAGTCATAATTGATTTACAAAAGAATTGATGACAACAGGGGTAAGTATCCCTATATAGTTTCATTACTTAAAATCGATTCTGGAGGCAAAAACCTGAATATATATTGGCATTTCGGTTGAAACTAAAGAAAACGCTTTGGGAGAAATCCCATATTTTAAACCTTAATTACATTTCATAACCTTTGTCAGATAATCCGGAATGTTGACAGTTCAGGTCTGGATAATTCTAGAAGTGGTTAAACCGATTTACGTGTGGGCAAGGAGTAGCAATACAATTCACATGTAATCGTGCTTTGCAAACACTACGTGAACAGATGTAGGCAGTGTCAATGAATTGAAACAATCCCGTTCCAAAGCGAGCTGCATAACCCGTTTGAATTCTTGCAATATTCTCGGTCAAGATCAAGGCCGTCACAAGAGGGAGCGGGGGGGGGGGGACTGATGGGTTCCGTTGTCCCGGACCTGGTCGGGGCCAGTAGTAAAATTTTACATAATTTAATAATGGAAATAAGTGTATTAGAATTTACGGACCTTATATATCTTTTTTATAACAACTAACCTTTAACACTTACATATCATTCAACGGTCATTTTTAATGCAAATGAGTCAAACTTTTGGGCAGTGCTACAGTGGAAGCTCTCGCGCGGGCGTCTGTGCTCTGCAGTCGAACTCTGTAGAGAATAATAAATATTATAAGGAGAAATTTACTATAAATTTTGTCAAATATCACTCACCTATAATAGTACAGCCCATAGTATTTGACCTAGAACCTTGAAAATTTGCATTACCTTTTCTCTTAGGGGTAGACATTTGATAAGAAAGGATTTGTTCAAAACGCTCTTAGGGCTACGACCAATGAGAGTTTTAAACTACAGGGAAGCTCATGAAGTTAATATCCTAATGAAATATGATAAATGGAACATTAAATAATCATGAATCTATGAACGTTTTTCTTCGGGTGAAACCGGTTTGATTAGCTTGTATCACATATATGATGTTTTGCTGTGTTTGTGTGACGCCCTGAAGGCTTGAGGAGCCAGAGCTAGTGATGCCAACGCTGGGCCGTCCAGCTCCATGAGATTATTGGGTGAAAAAAGCCTAAATCAAAGTGTACCTTCTGATTGGTACGTTTTTGCCCCAGCTGGAAACTATAGATGAGCCCTCTGGTCCGTCTATGGAGTTATTATTATTTGTTTACATTTTTTGTAAGGGATCCTCTAAATTTCTTTGGAAAAATGTAGGTTTGGAAAATTGTAGTGTAGTAGGTATTGAGACACTTTATTCCACTACTGAAACTTGAAAAAGGGTTTTAAATGGAAAGAGGACTGTAGGTTTTTCAACATAATATTGGGGGTCCATGGTATGAATCTGAATTTACTAGTAGCCCTGGGCCCAGCTTTGCGATCTGGAGACCCTGGCCAAGATTGCTCAATGTCTTCCGTTCTATAAATATGTATACTCATTGTCTCTTTTGAGGCTGAGTTAGAGTTTGGAGTTATGTATAACTAATACACAAAAAAATATATTATTACCATAATACTGGTGAATTGGTTGTTTGGTAAATGTAGTTTCAGTGTTACATAATAATATACTTTTACTTAAACGATATTTATCGCAAAGTATGTTTGAGGTATTTCTACAGGGAAAAAAACAGTCACTTATACACTTTAGTAGGTAGAGGATCACTCTAGTGTGTATTTGGTTTACTATAGTAATATTGATTTAAGATAATTAGAAGGCCTTCCTGCTAGACGATGCAATTAAACCATTAGCATTTGCTAATGTATGTAGGGGTTCTAAGATCCACTAAAACCACAGCTCAGTTAATACTCAATAACATGAAATATATATTTGAATGGTTCAAAATAAAGGTTAATATATTATGTTAGTCAGATAAACATCTATCATAGTTTACAAAAAATAAAAAAACCAATATATTCTTTCACAGGAAGTACATGTTGTCTTTTTTAAATGTTAAAAGAATGTATCTAAATTTGTCACTATCATTAACTAGAATTTTTTAAATTAAGCTATATCAAAAAATAGTAAGTTTCTTTTTTCTTATCTTAAAACATGACTGCTAATAAGTTCAATTGAATTTAAAGGTACAATTACATATAAAATAAAATGCACTTATCTTCAGGATGGGTATGTGTTCATAGAATTCTTCTGACAAACGTTTATTTGACGAAACGTTTGAGTCCAAGAAATATTCTTTACATGCTAATTATTCTCTGAGATGAAGTGCTTGTTTACAATCATTAAAACCGGTTTACTCGACTTTCAACTCCCGTTCCCCTCATATTTTATAAATCCATATGTATCTGTTATGTTAATATAGCTGTTGTACCCGTTCTTCGTAAGAGTTGGATGGAAAACTGATAAATTTACAATGGTTGACACAGTAAAGAAAAAATATAATAGAATCACTGCAAATTACCATGAGATAAGAACAATAACCCACAGGGCATAGTACGAAGGTATTTTAAAAACGCCAATATGTTGATTGAGTGTGTTGTCTACCTCCAAACCAAATATCAGTTTACTATTTGCTTATACGTGATACAGCCACAGACTCCCAAACTTTCACACTTAAAATACTATTAAATGGTGTGATGTACCTGTTAAACAAAACGCAATAATTTACATTAATTGTTACTGAAGAGCTCTGAAAATCGATGTCTTGATCTGGAAGGCTAACTCCTTGTCTATAGAAGCATCTTAAGCTTGTACGTTTACAACCAAAAGAATTATTTAATTCGGAATTCCAGGGAGAGGGGATTGTTTATTAAGGGAGTTGACCACTATCGAAGAACATCAAAGTTTCACACCAGAATATTAATATATTCTTCATAGATGTATACACATCCACTCCATTAAGTTCTTCCCCAATCCTCTGTCTCGTCAGTGTATGTGTTAAGATCCCCTGTACACAAATCTGGTTATCGCCGCTGACGGTCAGCAACGGTTAACAGTAGCGCTATAGAAACACCTTTGATTAGTATCTGATTTGTCAAATGAGGTTAGAATCTATACTAGAGGTAACGCGCAATAGTATTTTTGCCGCCCTCTGATTTTCTCAGATTGGCAATATGATTGGGTGTAATTTCCTTCTTTGCACTACTGACCTGATACAATGAATTCATAATGAGAGCCAAATAATTTGAATGATGAAACAAAAAAATATATATTTCAAATAATTCGAAGGTATGAAATTGATTTAATTGCTTTTTCGTACTTAGAAAAAAAAGAACGCAAAATATTATTGAGATTGAGCATATATTTGCATTTATGGCATATTTCATAGAACTGGTTCAAATCTTTGGTCATTTTTCTTAGATTCAAATAGTTTTAAATTACTGTTAAAAGAATAGTAGCTCATTACTTAATTACTGAATTACCCCCCCCCCCCCTTCATGCTACCTCCAGTATAGGCTCTTTGGTGACAGCGGCAAATTTTCTCTTTATACCAAGTTGACAGTAGCGGCTTCCTCACAACAACTGATTGTTATATATGGCAAGTAGCATAGTTACAACAGTACTGTCAGAAGTACTGCATGGCATAAGCTTGTTTCATCATGGAATTTAAACCGAGGCTATAAAAGGGATCAAAACACTACAATCTGTCATTTGGTCTCCAGCTCTCGTAGTGTGAAGATCTCTAGTGAAGAAGATCGTCCCTCCCTGTGAACTCTACCAGACCAGAACGCTTTTATCACAGCTACGTTATTGTATCCTTTTACATACAATTTAGGCTAAGTAAAGATATTTTTGCTAGATAGCTTAAAGGCTAAAACTTCATGTTCTGAGTTCTTATAATAGATCAAACAACTGATAAATCTAGTTATGTATGGAGGTAATGCTAGGTCGTTGACCTTTTATCTAGTCATGTCGAGTTTCTTTTTTTCAGGTAGTATCTATTTATTGAGCTTTCCCGAAAAAAATCAGTTGTTAATATTTATAAGCTGTATGTAATATTATAAGTTTAGGTTATATGAATCATTCAGATTACTGCTTATAACGCAAATTTATTCATTCCTTAACTTTAATAACATTAATTTCGTAAAAAAGTCAAATAAATTGATCATATTTTTCTGTTACTTTTTTTAATATCTTTGGTCATATATATCAAATCAAGTTGAGTTATGACAAATTAAAACAAAAGTGTATTTAAAGTGCGCAAAGCGTCCAAAAGCTTCTTCAAAGCATGAGTTATTTTCTCTGTTTACACACTACCCCCCCCCCTCACTGTTTGTTATTTTTTCTGTTTGTTGTTGCTATTTCCTTAACTAGATCCATCAGTTGGTCTACAGCTCTCGTGGTGTGAAGATCTCTAGTGAAGAAGATCCTCTCTCCTTTTGAACTCTACCAGACCAGAACGCTTTTATCCTACCAACGTGATGTATCCTTTTACATGCAATTTAGGCTAAGTAAAGATATTTTTGCTAGATAGCTTAAAGGCTAAAACTTCATGTTCTGAGTTCTTATAATAGATCAAACAACTGATAAATCTAGTTATGTATGGAGGTAATGCTAGGTCGTTGACCTTTTATCTAGTCATGTCGAGTTTCTTTTTTTCAGGTAGTATCTGTTTATTGAGCTTTCCCGAAAAAAAATCAATTGTTAATATTTATAAGCTGTATGTAATATTATAAGTTTAGGTTATATGAATCATTCAGATTACTGCTTATAACGCAAATTTATTCATTCCTTAACTTTAATAACATTAATTTCGTTAAAAAGTCATATAAATTGATCATATTTTTCTGTTACTTTTTTTAATATCATTGGTCATATACATCAAATCAAGTTGAGTTATGACAAATTAAAACAAAAGTGTATTTAAAGTGCGCAAAGCTTCCAAAAGCTTCTTCAAAGCATGAGTTATTTTCTCTGTTTACACACAACCCCCCCCCTAACTGTTTGTTATTTTTTCTGTTTGTTGTTGCTATTTCCTTAACTAGATCCATCAGTTGGTCTACAGCTCTCGTGGTGTGAAGATCTCTAGTGAAGAAGATCCTCTCTCCTTTTGAACTCTACCAGACCAGAACGCTTTTATCCTACCAACGTGATGTATCCTTTTACATGCAATTTAGGCTAAGTAAAGATATTTTTTGCTAGATAGCTTAAAGGCTAAAACTTCATGTTCTGAGTTTTTATAATAGATCAAACAACTGATAAATCTAGTTATGTATGGAGGTAATGCTAGGTCGTTGACCTTTTATCTAGTCATGTCGAGTTTCTTTTTTTCAGGTAGTATCTGTTTATTGAGCTTTCCCGAAAAAAAATCAATTTTTATTATTTAGAAGCCGTATGTAATGTTATAAGCTTAGGTAAAATGAATTTTTCAAATTAGTGCTTATAACGCAGATTTATTCATTCCTTAACTTTGATAACATTAATTTCGCAAAAAAGTCATATAAATTGATCATATTTTTCTGTTGTTTTTTTTAATATCAGTGGGTATATATATCAAATCAAGTCGAGTTATGAAAAATTAAAACAAAAGTGTATTTAAAGTGTGCAAAGCTTCCAAAAGCTTCTTCAAAGCATGAGTTATTTTCTCTGTTTACACACTACCCCCCCCCCACTTTTTTGTTATTTCCCTGTTTGTTATAATTTCCTTAACTAGATCCATCAGTTGGTCTCCAGCTTTCGTGGTGTGAAGATCTCTTGTGAAGTCTCTCCCTGTGAACTCTACCAGACCAGAAACGCCTTCACCCCAGTGACGTTGATGTATCCTTTTATATGCAATTTAGGATAAATAAATATTATTAGATGACTAAAAATTGTTTGCTATCCTGTTGATTTATTTATTGTAATAAGTCAACTAAAACATTTAGTTATGTAAAGGGATAAGGCCAGGTCGTTTACCTTATCGACTTAAATAATTTTTCTTACAAATTGCTATTAGCCTAGTTATTCTATTCATCCACTAATTAAATACAAAATTATGATATTAACGAAATAACTGAATGTACCACAGAAGCAATGCCATGATAGCTATCCTTTTGTAAAAACTCATTAAAACCTTGTTTAAAATAGTTTATATATTTTTTAGGTATTGTTCGGTCATTGACCTCTTCCACCATTTAAACCACTTTTTTATATTTGGAAGTTTTACCTTTTGAAATATGGGTATGATTGTTAAATATACCACTAAATTACTAATGGAACAGCCATACAAATGCTATGCAATCGCTAAAAAACAATTAAAAGTGTTTTAAAACAGATTTTTCTATTTTGGAAATAGCGTATACTGTAACTGATTTTAATCCATTAACTAACTTTTCAAACCAAATAACTTTACAAAAATATGTAATCTTATTAGTGTATTTATTAGATATTATTGATTATAAATAGCAAATCAAGTATAAGGTGAGGACAAAGTAAAATTTCAATATTTTTAATTGTACAAAGATCCTTAATGCTCCTACAATGAATGAATTTTGTTTTCCATATAGACAGATATTTCCTTAACTAGATATTTCAGCTATCATCATGTTTACATGTGAAGTGTGCAAGAAGACGTTCACTCAACGTCACAATATGCTTCGGCACCTTCGATCTCATGTCGAAGAAAAACAGTTTGTATGTGATTATTGTAATAAGTCATTTGGAAGAAAGACACATCTGACTCAACACATGAACTTTGCTTGCCGAGGTAAAGCTCCTCCAAAGGTGCAAAAGTCACTCCCTTCATGTAAAGATAATTCACCATTTGTTGAGACAGAGAAATCCCTTAAGAATAGAATAACAACTTTTGAAACTCGACCTGACTCTGGAGATCTCCAATTCGTTCTTAATAAACTTCAACCTGCAATTCTTGTAAAAATTCAAGAGCAATTAAAGACTCACACAGCTATAAAATTTAATATATTTTTGAAGGCTGATTTTACAAACGCAGCTGAAGAGCACTGTCTCCGTAGCTTTAAGACGAAGAATATCATTGTATACAGAACTTCGGATGTAAAATCTCTCGTGGAAAATGGGTCTGAGAAGCTCAAAAGTGAGAAGAGTGAATGTGAGATGAAGAAATCTGGATGGAGTTTTCAAAAGATAAATCGAGTAGAGCTAAGGATTAATAAATACAACCCCTTGAGAGGATCTCGTTTTATCCAACTGCCAAAAAAGATTTTGGATAAGAAGGCTGTCATAAATGTCCAGAACACCGACATTTATTGCTTCAAATATGCAATTTTATCAAAGTTTGTCGTCACTAATGATCCTCAAAGGGTTAGTAACTATATCAACAATGAGGAGCTAGAAAATAAATATAACTGGAATTGTGTTTCATTTCCTGTAAAACTGGATGACATCAAGAAGTTTGAAAAAGCGAATAACGTATCTGTAAACGTGTTTGGACTGTCTGAACAAGCAGAGGTTTATCCCTTGAAAGTGTGTGAGAGAGAAATGGGAGATCACTACGACTTATTGTATGTCAGTGACACGTCCTCGTCTCATTATTGCTTGATTACCGACTTTGAAAAGCTGGTACATAAACAATTCACAAGTAACCATAATAAAATTAAGATATGCAAAAGATGTTTTGCTCATTTCAACGACTACTACGGTCAAACTGCTGAAGAAAAGCTTGAAAAACACAAAGAAATGTGTTTGACAAAAAAAGCTCTAAAATGCGAATTTCCATCCTACGACAATATTTCATTCAAAAATAACCATCGTTCAAAAAAAGTTCGATTTGTAATCTATGCTGATTTTGAGACCCTCCTACAACCTGTTGACACCTGTGAAGGTGATCCAGAAAAGTCTTGGACTAGTTCATATCAGCGTCATGTTCCGTATAGTTATGCATATTTGTTAAAGGACTCAGAAGATGAATATACAAAGCTGCGTGTGTTTAGAGGTCAAGATGCTGCAAAGCACTTCACAAAGGCTATAGCTAAAGATATAAAATTCGTCGATAATATCTTATTTGGGAATAAAAAACTTGAAGTTCCTAAATTATCGACAACAGAACAAGAGGAGTTTAACTCTGCTTTAGCATGTCATATTTGTAAAAAAGGAAACTTTTCAGCTGATAACTTCAAAGTTAGGAACCATTGCCACGTTTCTGGCAAATATCTTGGCGTTGCACACAGACATTGCAATCTGTTCTATCAAGACCAGCACTTTGTCCCATGTTTCATCCATAACCTGTCTGGATATGACTCTCACTTTATCGTCAGAGAGCTTGGTTACGACAAGAAGGAGATTAAAGTCATACCCAACACTGAGGAAAAATACATATCTTTCTCCAAAATGATTAAGGTGAAACATGCGAAAAACAATCTACTAGAATTGAGATTTTTAGATTCATATAGATTTATGCAGGACAGTTTGAGTACGTTAGCAGACAATTTACCTAAACATGAATTTGAAGAAACGATGAAGCATTTTCCTGAACACTACGAACTTTTAACACAAAAAGGAGTGTTTTGCTATGATTACATGACTGGTTTAGAAAAACTTGAAGAAACACATCTTCCTCAAAAATCGGCATTTTTTAGTAAACTTAGTGAAGAAGATGTAAGCGACGAAGACTACAATCATGCAGAGAACGTTTGGAAGACATTCAATGTGCAAACTCTGGGGGAGTATTCTGACATTTATGTTAAATGTGACGTTTTGATTCTTTGTGATGCGTTTGAAAACTTTAGGAAAACATGTCTAAATACTTATGACCTCGACCCGGCCTATTATTTTACGACACCCGGTCTAGCTTGGGACGCAATGTTGAAGTACACTGGAATCGAACTGGAACTGGTTAAAGACATGGACATGTTTTTGATGATCGAAAAAGGAATCCGAGGTGGAATCACGCAATGTATCAAGCGTCACAGTGAAGCAAAAAACAAATACACCTCAGAGACAAAAACCCCCTCAGAACCAAGTAAATTTTTACTATATATAGATGCAAATAATCTCTATGGTGAAGCTTTGAGTCGTTACATTCCTTATGGAGGCTTTGAATGGTGTCGTAATGTGGAAGAGATTAATTTTAAAAACATACCTGACGATGCAGAAAAAGGTTACATATTAGAGGTCGATCTGGAATATCCAAAGTCACTTCATGATGAACATGCCGATTTCCCATTCTGCACTAAAACTAAGACTCCACCTGGAGGTACCCACCCTAAACTCCTCGCAACCGTGGAAAACAAAGAAAAATACGTGATACACTATGTGGCCTTAAAACAAGCTTTGAAGCATGGATTGAAATTAACTAAAATTCATCGAGCTATCCAATTCAAACAAAGGGATTGGCTTAAACCCTTCATTGATCTAAACACCGAAAAAAGGAAACATGCAGCGAATGATTTTGAAAAAGACTTCTATAAGCTTATGTCTAATGCGATATATGGGAAAACTATGGAACAAGTTAGGAACAGAATTGATATTAGACTAGTGTCCGATCCAAGAAAAGCTGAAAAACTGATTTCAAAACCGAATTTTATCGACCGAACTGTATATAATGAAAAGCTTGTTGGCATCCTAATGGGAAAACAAAGGTAGTTCTAAATAAACCAATATACATTGGAATGAGTATTCTAGATCTTAGCAAGGTTCGAATGTACGAATTTCATTATGACGTCATGAAACCACTTTATGGGGATAAACTAAAGCTCTGCTACCAGGATACGGACTCATTTATTTACGAAATTGAAACGGAGGACCTGTATGAGGACATGGCTAACTTCAAGGAACACCTGGACACGAGCAACTACTCAATTGGTCATTTTCTCTGCTCAGACAACAACAAAAAGAAGCTAGGAAAGTTTAAAGATGAGTTGGCTGGTGAAATAATGTTAGCGTTTGTAGGACTAAGAAGTAAAGTGTACGCCATAAAGAAAAAGGATAGTCCCATCAAGAAAGTCAAAGGAATAAAAAAATCCGTCGTAAAAAACAAAATTAGATTTGAAGACTATGTTCAATGCCTTTACTCTGGCGAAAAAACCTACACACTGAATAATGTCATCTCCTCGAAAAAACACAATGTATCAACTGTCACTATGAACAAAGTGACTTTGAGTGCTGATGATGACAAACGCTACATTATGCCAGACAAAGTCAATACTCTCCCCTATGGCCACTACAGAATAAAAACACTTCAAACCACCGATTCCCTTGAACCACCACTTAAAAGAAGAAAGCTCCAGTAGGAATTGTCCAAATAGTAGAGATTCTTAAAATTCATATGTATAATTGTTTGACAAATATTATAAAATGTATATATATTCTTGACAATGGAAAAATTTCAACTTTCTCAGCCTCAATATTTTTTGACATGAAATAATTAATGAAGACTTCTTATCCATTATGTGACATGAAAACTATGCATATGACTTCATTTTGCAGAAACTGAGATCCCAACTACCTAGAGATATTTCAAGGCTTTGTTACTGGACTAATAGCCAGGGTCATTTATTAATAGCCCAACGACCAAGGGCAACTGGATCCAGTATCAAATCATGGACGCAATGTTTTTGTTCAGGATCGAACCAGCAAACTTCAGATTATGAAGCGAGCACTAAAACCATTCGGCTATCCAGTCAATTAGAAATAGTTGCTCTGATTACAGTTTTTTAAAAACAGGATAAAATAGCCTACAGTGGATTATTCTACCAAAACACCACTATAAAAAAGGGGGGGCTAGGCCTGAAAGGGGATCCTCCTTAGGCTAACCGCTAAAGCCAACGCTCATGCAAGGGAATTACCACCTCTAAGAGCTCTGGTCATGAGAGGAAAGATTCCTAGGCTGTTTTATCCTTGTTTTTATATTTTCTTATACAACGTACTTGGCATCAAAATTACTTATACTCGAACAACTCATCATAGTGGATAATGTATATAATATTTATTATTTATAATGCTAAAGTAATTATATATTTCTTAGATATTTTTATGTTAATATGTAAGTTGCTAAATTACATTTCTCTTCGTTTTTCATAAAATCGTTCAAACTAGTCGAATCATACTTAATTCCATTCATAGATGAACTGATTTATTACATGACATGTTTGTGCTTTATCATGGTGTTTATGTATAGTTAGCGTTTAGTAAACATATACAGGTGGTGTAACCAATAAAGCTAACCAAATCAATGTCCCCAAACAATGAAAAAAGTGTAAAGATGAAAGGAATTCCAAATAAATAACATTCATTGTTACTAATCATTATATTAAACGCTATGAATAAAAAAATTCAGTTTTAAATAAGCATTATTGCTAGACAAATTTTCAGTTTAAACACCATGAACTACCGTTATTTTTAAAAATATCATCAATCAAACCCCTTCAATAACCATTAAACATGTAGTAACATATCAATTAAATTGCCAAAACCCGTTTTTGATGGATAGATTATCACATTAAACATCATGTCAAACCTTTATTGATATAGGAATAAATAAAAAACAATTTATTTCTAAAAGCTCTATATCCTTAAACCAGGAATAACGTTATCTAAATCGTTTTATTTTTTAACAGTTTAAACGACCATTTATGCTAAATCACATTAAATGAGAGCGTTATTGTTAAATACACCCTCTGGTTAAAGAGGCTATGTTTTCCAACGTTTTTAAGTAGTTTTTATCGCTATACAGCGTAAACAACCGTTTTTGCTAGATCACATTAACGAGAGCTTTATTGCTAAATACACCTTCTGGTTAGGGGGCTATAACTGTTTTCCAACGTTTTCAAGTCGTTTATATCGCTATACAGCGTAAACAACCGTTTTTGCTAGATCACATTAAACGAAAACGTTATTGCTAAATACTACTTCTTGTTAGGGGGCTATAACTATTTTCCGACGTTTTTAAGTCGTTTTTATCGCTATACAGCGTAAACACCCGTTTTTGCTAGGTGAACATCAAACGAGAGTGTTGTTGCTAAATACAGCTTCTGGGCTATAAAAAATGTTTGCCTGCGTTTTTAAGTCGTTTTTATCGTTAAATAGTGTAAACCACTATATTTTACAGGTGGTCATTAAACAAGAGTGTTATTGCTATATACACCTTCTGGTTATTGGGCTATAATCAACTGTTTACCAGCGTTTAAGTCGTTTTTTTATCGCTAAACAGCCTAAACACCCGTTTTTGCTAAATGAGTACTAAACGAGAGCGTTATTGTTAAGTATACCTTCTAGGCTGTAATTAACTGTTTTCCTGCGATTTTAAGTGGTTTTTTGTTATCGCTAACCACCCATTTTTGCTAGATGAGCACTAAATGAGAGAGTTATTGTTAAGTACGCCTTCTGGGCTATAATCATCTGGTTTCCTGCGTTTTTAAGTCATTTTTATCGCTAAACAGCCTAAATACCTGTTTTTGCTAGATTACTTTAAACGAGAGCGTTAATGCTAGATACACCTTTTGGGCTATATATTTAACTGTTTTTAAGTCGTTTCTTTATCGCTAAACAGCCTAAACACCCGTTTTTACTAGATAACCGCTAAATGAGAGCGTTATTGCTAAGTACACCTTCTGGTTAGGGGAGCTGTAATCAACTGTTCTCCAAAGACTTGTTAAATAATACAAACAACCGTTTTTCATAAGCACTTATAAGCACTATAAGCACTTATAAGCACTATCTTGTTATTACCATATGAGCAACAGTTTCTTTTGCTGACTTGCAATATTTGAGACCGTTTTTGCTCGATATAATTTATTGATAATAGTATAAACAGCCTTTTTTTAATTATCTTACTAAACATCACCGTTTTTCCATGCATGCCAAATTAATTATCGTGAGAGATCGTTTATATTTTGATAAGTGCTGTAAGTATCTGGCTTCTCTGAACACATAATCCTATTTTAGATATTATAGCGTTAACGTTAAACATCAGAGGCTTATATGATATGCTGATCTTTGGTGTTGGTGAGTGTACCATCATATCAAATCGTAAAATGTTACAAAATTCGTAGTAAAAAACTGGAAAATGAATGATTGCACCACAAACCTAGACTTACACCATTCAATTTTGCCGACTGAGTAAACGCACAATTTAACTTAGTTCAAATAATAATCATAAACTAAATAATCGTTCATTTCTTAATCATATAATCGCAAAAATTATAATTTTGTTGAACGCATAAACAACACCCATGGGGAAGGGGGGGTGAAGGGGGGAGGGAGAAAGGAAGGGGTGGGATGGAAGAGGGGGGGGGATATGACATCACCTGATCTCGACCAATCAGACGACTCCCTTGAATCCCGAATTTTAGTCCCATAAGAACCCATATTGAATCCCGCGGCAGGAGGAACATAAGTATCCTACTGGCATACACTGCCCTCTTCGAATGCCATTCATCAACTTTCACTTGTCACTTTCCGCATAAACTAATTATCTAGCACTATTAATGGCCAAGAAATTACATTTTAAATTGCTACTGTTTTTCAATCCTTATCAAAAGTATAAAGGCTCCCTTTCCAACACGGGCCTTTCCGATAATTGTGGCCTTGATCGTCCTTTCAGTGTATTATTACTATTTTATAAGAAGTATAATTTCGTAACCAAACAATGAAGATATGCCTAATTTATAATGGGCTTAAGGGGTTTAAGTTTATTTGAACTAGGAACAATATTAGTGTAATCGGGGCAGTGGCCACATATTTCAACATTGTTGAGCTTGCTGGTGTATGTGAGTGGGCTCTGTGCTGAAAAAGAATAAGCCGATGTGAGGCAGGATATGGCCATATCAAAATTTGGGAGATGTTCCGATATTTGGTTTTTAAACTGTAACTGGCTAGAGCACAGTAACGGGGTCGGCTCAAGAGTTTTAGGCGCCACGAGTTTCTACGAATACGTGGAATTGGGAGTAGGGTGACCAGATTATTCCCAAATAAAAACGGGATACTTAAACAAAACTCACTCCCCCCCGATCCCCAACACAACACACCACACACCAAGGCGTTTAATTATACGGGGGTCTCTAATTTACAAATTTTGTAATGGAAGAAATGAAGTATCGAACTGTTTTTGAAGGTTTTAGACCATTAATTTTATTTTCCATTTATTGAACTTATTACAGCGCACTATTGTTACTGTTTTTCTTTAAGAATACAATAAATGGCATGCAGTCAGCCATGAAACATAATTATTTGAATCGCCACATACTGAGGATTAAAAATAATGAAGTCTCATTTTTAAGTTCTTAACATTTTATATAAAAGGAAAAAAAAGTCTAACAATAAATTACATTGTATTTCCCCAATTAGTCTACATTTCGATTTCAAACAGCTCCAGTGAAACGGCCGGACGGCGGCGTTGCGGTGGAATATAAGTCGCGCTTCAAGCAATGTAACTGATGCGTAGTGGTAACTAGTTTTCACATATCTGTTACGATAAAACAACTAGTACAAAGATCACTGGAACAGCCTCAACAGCGCTGCGGCGGGAGCGTTGTCAACTACGTCGGCCAGCGGCCTGAACGTTCTAGCAGACTGTGTTCACTGCCCGGTATCCAGTGAGACATCTCCTTTGTATCCCTTTATCTATGTCGGAACTTTCATGGTTGCCTAACCTGATGGCAAACTTAACTCATGATAGTCATGATATGGCAATAAGAGGAATAACAATGGTTATAATCTACAATTCATAGCAAAATAATTAGCGCTAAGTGTGGACTCTCGACCTAATATCTGAGTTTAGTATGTTTTTAAAATTGACCAAAAACTGTGAGAAAAATTATTAATGCATTGGCAAAAACGTAAGATTGAGATTAACACATTTTTAGATTATTTCCCGGGGTTTCTGTGTATGGTTCATTTGCCTTTGCAACTACTTCCGCAGTGGCTTAAATCACATGGTACCACCCAAAGTGTCGTAATGTGCAAAACAGTTCCAGGCTAGTGTCCTAGTGTCCTAAAGTGTTGAAGAGGGTGGCTAGTCGGTAGAAGGAGGTACTTGAACCCACAGGGGTCTAAGGCCCAATTCACACAATACGTGCGTGTGGCGGAGTCGTAGCACGATCATCTGTCCTCGTTACTCCCATATGTAAACTAATCGCCCAATGTCCACAGAAGCGACGTTCTGACGGCCGCCCTCTCACCACCGCAACGCCTCTTCTCTCCCAAAAACATTCAGCTCTTCCACGATGGGCAGCCCGTGACCGACCCTGGCGACGTCAGCAATATCTTTAATAACTTTTTCGCCCACGCAGCTGAGAGTGTCTCGTCAGAGCAAACTAGCAAAACAATTTTCAGGTTTCATTCTTGAAGCAAATAAGCTTTTCTCAGATTTTAAACCCTGTGATCCCTCAGCCATACTTGACATTCTTTCCAAGTTCAAAAATAAAACTTCATGTGGAATAGATGGCATTTCAATGAAAACTCTAAAATATTGCCGTTTTGAAATAGCTTCTCCTACCTCATATAATCAATAGTTCACTTTCTTCTGGTTGTTTCCCTCAAATTTTTAAAACCGCTAAAATTAAACCAGTTTTCAAGAAAAATTCGGATGTCTTAGCTTTTATAATTATCGTCCAATAGCTCTCTTACGTGCAGTTTCAAAAGTGTTGGAGAAAGTGTTGTTCGATCAAATTGCAGATTTTCTTCAATCGAATACATTATTCTTTGGTATGCAATTTGGATTTAGACGTAAAAAGTCCACAACGTCAGCTTTGATCTAATTCATCGAAGACTGCCTCGACATTATGGACGGTGGGCGTGGCGTTGTCGGGTGCTTAGCAGATTTGTCGAAAGCATTCGATTCTGTCGTCCCGGCCGTCCTGGTGGAGAAGGCGGCGGCCCTGGGGATGTCCGGTGTTGCCCTGAATTAGACAGATTCCTACATGACTAACATAACTCAAATCACCGAAATCGACTTTTTCACTGACCAAAGGCACAAGTTTTGTTTTCAAGCTGACTTGACACAGGTGTATCTAGGGGTTCCTCAAAGCTCGATCTTGAGGCCTCTACTCTTCATAATCTACGTAAATGACATCCACCTCCACCTTCCTCCTGACAATCTCATAATTTACGCCGACGACACAACTTTGATCACTAGAGACACTGACCAATTCAGACTAGAAATCAACGCCAACGTGGAAGTCAACCAACTCGCACAATACTTTTCTGATCTAAACTTATCACTGAACCCAGACAAAACAACCTTCCTTTACATACAGACAAGACAAAGTCAACAGTCACACGTGACCCACTTCCCACAGCTTGCAATAGGAGACACCATACTGAGCTGTTTAGATTCTGTCAAGTTTCTTGGCGTCATGCTTGATTTCAACCTTGATTGGGAGGGCCACATTGAATACCTGAAAACCCGCCTCAATTAAATAAATAAATAACGTCTTTATTTGAAGCGCTTGTCAGAAGCATGCTGTTTTTCACAATAACAGGTCAATACAAAATATGGTCCACAGATAAAATATACATGTATATACAAATCTTTCCAAAATAAACATAAGGTAAAAAGTAATAAAAACTATGCTCTTTTTTACATAGATAAAACATTAACAGCATGATTTTTGAAAGAATATACACCGGCCGGACCATGAGTCCCATCACGGATTTCAGATCATTGTAGACCTGTGGGGCGAAGTATGCAAACCTCTTACGGTCAACTTCAAGGCGCACGCGAGGCACTTCCAACACGGCGTCCTGACGAGTGCAACGGGATCGCACCTCAGCTCTAGTTTTTAGCTTAGCTTTTAGGTAAGTAGGACGACCATGCAAAATTATTTTGTGGACGAGGCAGGAAGTTCGAAGAGTACAAACATGTTTTGTAGGCCATAAGCCTAATGACTTCCTCGTCTCAGAAATGTGGTCAAACTTTCTCAAACCAGAGACATACATAACGCACATATTCTGTACCCTCTGCAACTTCTCCATGTCCCCCATGGATACTCTGAACAAGACGTAGTTTGGTTTCAGGAGGAAACTAATGTCTGTGCTTAAATAACATTCTCAGCCGGACCATAGCACGTTGACACACTGCGCTCACATGATCTGAGAATGTCAGCTCAGAGTCAAGCATAACCCCAAGTAGTTTGGACACATGAACAACTTCTAGCTGTTTCCCATCTAGGGATACGCCATCAATGGGAGTGGTTGGCAAGAATCTATTTGGATGAAATGTCACCACCGAACATTTCTCACTGTTCAGACAGATGCCATGGTTCTTAGACCTCTCATTAATGGAGTCCAAATCTGAATTGAGGAGGTGGGTGACAGTATCCAGTGGCGTGGTCGCATCATAAGTCAACCTCAGTTGAGCATCGTCAGCATATGCATACAGCAGGCAATGTTTCAGAGTTTCCCCCTTAGTGGCAGCGAACAATATAAACAGCACAGGCCCCAGACAACTTCCCTGAGGCACGCCGCTATGTTTTGTCAGGAGAGATGATGTCACAGACCCAAAAAGTTAAACAAACTTGCCTTGCTGTGGGACTGTTTGTCCTACGCAACATTGTTTCATTTGGTAACACAAAGCTGTCAAAACTTGTCTATTATGGGCTGATCGAATCCCATCTTCAATATTCAATTGTTCTGTGGGGATCCTCATGAAAACCTCATCTTGATACAATGTTCAAACTCCAAAAAAGATCGATCCGCTACATCTCTGGGCTGAGGTTTAGAGATCATTGCGGCGAATCCTTCAGACAATTGAAAATACTTATTGTTCCATCCCTGTTCATTTTTGAATCGATTAAATATTCAAATGCATTAATGTATTAATGCATCAAATACCCAGAACGAACGAGTCGGCAGTCGTTCTGGGCAGATGTGCCATGTAAACATAACCTATGAAACTTGGATCTTGGTCAAATTTTGCAGTATGTGCACGTTTAAAGGCGGAATGAACTATATATATTTTTAAAACTGATGAATTATTAATATAATATGCATGTATCTGCTTATATTTGTTGATTTATGAAGGTCTTTCATTGCCTGCTTGTAATATGAGTAACTGTGGAACATGCAATTCTCAGGTTAACCGTTCAGACAAATGCAAGATTGTTTGTAGTTTATGCAAAGGAATTTTTCATGCAAATTGTGTCAATTTTTACAGTAGAAGACATTGAAACTCTAAATAATAGTGCATCTAAGTGGGATGGTGCTGTGATCAGTGCATGAAGGTTAGGCGACTGAGTCGATTCGTATCCTGTAAGTAGTATAGTAAAGCCTAGTCCTAGAATGGATTTAACTAAGGATATTATTCAAGAAATGCTAAATGCAATGAAAAATGAAATTTTGGCTGGTCAATCTAAACTGGAAACTCAGCTTGGTAGTTCCATAAACCTTTGTTTAGAGAGAATAGATGAGAATAAAAAGGAGATCGAAAAACAGCATAGGTTAATTTTGGATCAGCAGGAAACCATTTCTAAGTTGCATGATGAGAACAATACGCTTCGAGTTAAATTAAATGACGTCTCTGCTCGCCAGACCGATCTTGAGCAATACTCAAGGCGGAACACTTTGGAAATATTTGGTATTCCTCAGGTTGTTGGAGAGACTTCTTCGTCGTTAGTTAAGACTGTGGTTGATATTGGTGCTGCTCTGGGTGTAACCATTAGAGAGGATGGAATCGATGCCTGCCACCGTATTGATGGAGGTAACAATCGTAAAACCCCAGGTATCATAGTCAAGTTTTTGCGACGTGAGGATCCTGATAAGCTTATTAAGACTGCCACTGTTAATTTATTTATATATTTTGTACAATCTTTTTCTTAATATTTGTATTTATTAATAATATACATTTTTTGTCATGATAGCTGTTTTAGGATTACCCTGTAGCTGTCTTTTGTATTTTGAATTGCTATGCAATTTTTGTAATGCAAGTGTTTATTGAATAAATAAATAAATATATAAAAATGTATTAATGTTTCTAATCAGTTAACAATACAATCAGTTACAATACCAGATTTAGAGATGTAAGAACCTCAATGCGCCACAATCTTAAGGCTTTTGAATCTAAACCTAGTTATCAGGGAATTAAACTATACTCTAAACTTCCACAAGCCCTGAAAGACATTCAGAACATCAATAAATTTTGCTCTAAACTCAAAGACTTTTTAATCCAGGCCGGGTTGTTTTTACTCCCTGGTAGAATATCGCGACTCGATCTGGGAGGGCTACTCAACGTAATATAATTGTATGTAAGCCCTATTGACCTATTCCCTTCCTATTGCGGCAATATCCCAAGCACAGAAAACTAAATAAGTACAGAAAGCTGACCGGTGTTGGAAAAGGGTTGCGTTCGCCGTGGCAGCGCCACTAGTCTTTTCGCGCTTGGTTCTGTGCAGAACGGCTCCCAGCAGACGAGCCATGCGCCAGACCTGATGCGCAGTAGCGGGCTAAAGCAGCGCTCTCGCGGCGGCGGCGCGAACTGCAGTCCTCGCCATACAACACTCCCCCCTCACTGCGCTGGCGCCGCCCGCCGTGCTCCGGCTCGGGACAACGAGCAAGGCCCGAGCCCGCTGCCGGCGCTGCTTTCGCGAGCTGCCTCAAATGCTTAGTTTATTTCAAAAAATCACGTTACAGGCAGGGCCGTAACGTTAACTTTGGGGGCTCTAGGGTAAGACTGGCTGGCGGGGTCCCATGTCTTACTCTAGCATGTGAAATGAAATAAAATAATATTTTATTTCATTTACAATTTTTTACAAGATTAAGTTACTTAGTTTTTCCATAATAAACCTAATTTACGAGGAATCAATAAAAATTAAATAGTGTAGGGACTTAACTGGTAGTAAAATACAGTAAAACCATTCTATATTTTACAATATTTATTATTGTTTTTTGTTGTTTTTATTTACAACATAAAGTTATAATATCTAAGCATTAGTTGTTAACAGAAACAACTGTTTCCTTTTTTATCCTTTATAGCAAGCAGTCATTAACATACTATATAAAACAATTAACTCTGTCATTATTTCAAAATGACCAGAAACATATGAAATTTCCGACTGTCTCTTGCCTTTCCCGATTTAAAAAAATCCCGATTTATGAAATTGGCCATGATTTCACCTAAAACGAACACAATATTTCGTAAAATACAATATTATTTTGCGGCCGCAATGCGATCAAGAGATTAGTACAAAAACATAGTACAATCCTGAATCATTGCTTTATGTCCATTGATCACCGTTATAATGAAAATGGTAAACATCCCTTACTACATGTTATCCTATTGGGAAATAAAAAAGGTCCATTTCTCGCTTATTTCGCAACTTACCTTACTATACGGTTTTCCATTTCGCATGGCGTGTAAGGGATTAAGACGACCCTTGCTCTCGCACGCACACTCACCAACGCGGAGCGGCCGGCCCCACTCAGCGAGCACAGAAAAGAAATAGAGGGGCTACACGTATTCAGCCAACATTACGGACATTGTAGCCATGTTCCCCCACTCCTTATGCGGACAACTCGCGCTAAATGAGACAAACAGCGTTAGAAAACCTTTTTCAAATACACGATGATTAGAAGCACTTAGAGTGGTCCTAAAATTACCAAACTTGGAACATATAGTGTTTATTAGTGCTACTCACAGATAGTAAGGTTAAAAATTTAGAATATATTCTATTTTGCTTTTATTAATCAAAAATACCTAAAGAAATTATTAAATTTATTATGAAAACATGAAAAAGTTAGTCTGTGAGGAAATTTTTTATTTTTTGGTCAGGAAAGTTTCGTCTGCAGCAAAGTTTGAGAGCATGAGTTGAACCTTTACATATATTTTTTGGAAAATTCTACGATCATTGGTAACGGAGAAAAGTTAGGTTGAAGAGGATACAAAATCTGTCCTGCGGCCCGGGAGCTAGGCGCTGCCACTGCGTCCACGTTGCGTAGCTCACTGCTGGCACATGAGTGGAATAATGAAACTTAACGTTTTCACTATATTTTTTATGCTTACTTTTTTCTCCTCTGGTAACAATAATAATAGTAATGAATGATTTAGGGTACAAGAAAATAAGCTGGCTTTTGTTTTAAGTTTTAATTCTGACAAGTAAATAGCCTTAATTACACATCTAACACGTATTTATCTGCCTACTGACATAAAAAGGTAAAGAACTTTAGTCAGGTGGTTCCTAATTTAGCGATTGGTGTGAAGTTTATTATTGTATTGTTTACTGAAATGATATAGTCTTATGTTCAATATATGTTCTTATGTTCTTATGGTCAGTGTTAAATAATGTGAGGCCAATATAGAGGTTTAAAACTTTTGAAATTAGTACTTGGTACGTGCGAAAGAATATTACGGCCATTTTTACTATGTCAATCCAACTTTAACGAATATAACTGAAACCTCGTTTGTTATCCTTGAAGTAAAAAGTTCTTTTTAGCTATTAAAGACATATAAATTTTTATATCACTCTAACTTTTTTATTGTTTGAGGTTATTTATTATTACATCTCTTATAATTATTACTCTTGTTATATTTTAGAAACCATTCAAAATAAATAAAAATTAGTTTTTTTGTTGACAGTTACATGAATAAAAATGTTCTGTTTGAATAACTCAAAGGAAATATTTTAATCATGAATTGAGTAAGGTAATTGGTAATTTAATTTCAAAACCCAGGCAAGACATAAACATAAGTTAGAAGTATATCAAATCAAGAATTATTGTGAGTTTAAGTAAAAGGTTTTCTTAATTTGTTTGGTAATTTATTTGCATATCTGCTCTTAGTTCAGTAACTCTTTTAAGTTTAATTACCTCAAAATTGTAATTTTTATTTGAGCAATAATAATAATTTTTACCATTATGTAGAAACATGATGACTTTTATATTATAAACTAAAAAAAACTCGACTAGAAAAAAGCTCGAAACTCACGGGTATTTTCAAAACTTGACTGGACTCCACTCGACTTCAAAAATCACTACTCGCACATCCCTACTTAATAATATTATATACTTTAAACCCATACTAATATTTTTCCTTACCTGTCCGGAATGTCCTTGTTACTAATGTTTTTTCTGGCTGGCCTCTCTAAGGAGTTACTCCTTAAATTTTCCCACGGTTGTTACAACCGTAAGCCACGCAATGTTGAGCCATGCTTTCTACAATACAAGTGAACGCTCCAGGTGAATGTAAACAACTGAACTGACAGCTGCTGATAGCAGAGATATCCGCGGTGGTGGCCCCTGGCAGCGCGCAAGACGCTCGGGACTAGGGTGACTCACCGTTCCCCCCACTCCTCATGCGGACACGGGCGCTGCTTACTTGGCTACACCGCCGTGCTCGGCTGGCCTCTCTATTTCTTTTCTGTGCTCGCTGGCCCCACTACCCTCTGGTTTCACATTGTAGAGTAGGATTCACCTAAGTTGGCCAAAGCATGTACTAATCATCTCATCAAAAATTTTTATACAAATCACATTTAAAACATTGTTTTGTTTGTTTTGGTTGTTTTGCTAGATTTCGAGCAACGGGTTTACTAGTAAACTTAAAAGCTGCTGATTAGCGTGTGTCCACTAGTTACATCAAATCGGGTTAGGCTGCCGAACTATATTTATTTAACATTTTTTAATCAACCCCAATTGGTAAATACCCCCATCGCAGCAGACCTGCGTACTCAGCGAATTTCCATAGGATTTATTTTGTATATGTGAGCATTCAACTTATTTGAAGGAAAGTATTGTTTGAATACGTTAAGTAAATAATATAGGCCTACTAAAAACATATATTTAATCATTCATGAGCTTTAAACATGAGGAAAATTAACAAGGAGACCACATTGGTTTTCATGTGTAACACACACACTTTTGTATTTTATATAATTCTTAGTCTTTTAATTAAAAAAGTAATCTTGTTATAGTAATATTAATGTCAACAGACATATCTATATATTTAATACGCTAGGCATATTTTTGTGATAATTGTTTTGGAGCGGTGGTGCTACCGATCACCATGTCCAAGGTGTCGTTAGAAAGGTCTTAGCAGTTTGCCATCAATTAAAAAAATTTTGAAAAGTCACCGTGGTCATGGGAAAACATGGGGTCAAAGTCGCGATTTTCCCCATAGACATAATATGCAGTTACAAACCAACGATCGAGAAATCAGCTGTTTATTTAAGAAAGTGGTTAAACAAATAAAATCTGACTCTGAAAAATGGTTATTGATCGTACAGCTGGCAACAAAACACCAGTTTTTATTTGTACAAAATCAAAACATAACCAAGGGTTGCTTGAAATACAACACCATAAGTACGTTTTCCAAATGAGTATTATATGGGTTATATTCATGTAAATAACGTTTTGTTTAGCATTATAGGCCTACACATTTTTGTAAATACCAGATGTAATAATGAATACTATACGGCTTACAACTTTTAAGCCGTCGACATAATGGAGACTACAAGACGTCGACCAGGAATAATTTGTTATCATTAGTAAATTAAGTTGATTTTTTAAAATAGCAACACTTAAGATTAACTACCTAGACGCATTGGTGGACAGATTTTCTCCTTGACAGCGCACGATTTCGTGCGCCAGGTACACTAGTAATCAATTAATTCAAAACACTCAAAACAAACAAATAACTTAATCTCATGAAAAAAATAAATTCAATCATATGGTCAGTTTTATAATTACAGTAAACACCCCTGTTATAGCAGTCCTGGATCTCCAGCCAATTTCAATAAAACATATCATCAATCCTCATCATTGTAAACATACCATATATTCTTTGTTTGAAATTCATTGTTGGTGATGGTGATTTTATATTTTGATTAGGATTTTTGCGGACATTTGCCATCACTGATTAGTAAAAAACAAGTTTCACGACGTTTCGGGATCTGGAATCTGATTCCGTCTTCAGGTGGAAGAAAACCTAGAACATAACAAGATTAGTAACACATAGCCAGGAAAACCTGGAGAAAAACACAGCTAAAACAGAGAACTGTAAAAGCAGTCACGAAAACAATAAGCTGAAAAGAAAAACAATACACAAAATGACACAGGAATCACAAGTAACAAGAATCACCAGGCAGGAGAGAGCACGTCCACACTCAATGAGAGCTGAGCTGAGACTGGTGGGAGGAAAGCAAATGGCGGCGGCAACGGAAATGGCGGCGCCCACAGCCAACCAAATCACGTCGCGCTACGTGATTCCTCCCACCAGTCTCAGCTCAGCTCTGATTGGGTGTGGACGTGCTCTCTCCTGCCTGGTGATTCTTGTTACTTGTGATTCCTGTGTCATTTTGTGTATTGTTTTTCTTTTCAGCTTATTGTTTTCGTGACTGCTTTTACAGTTCTCTGTTTTAGCTGTGTTTTTCTCCAGGTTTTCCTGGCTATGTGTTACTAATCTTGTTATGTTCTAGGTTTTCTTCCACCTGAAGACGGGATCAGATTCCAGATCCCGAAACGTCGTGAAACTTGTTTTTTACTAATCAGTGATGGCAAATGTCCGCAAAAATCCTAATCAAAATATACCATATATTATGCTACATTTTCAGGCAGCTTAGACCAAGACATCCCCTCTCCAAATGCTCATACTTTCTTTATAAAAATTTAAAAATAATTTGTATTTTTTGAAATAGTATATTTTCTGAAAAATCTTGATCAATGAACTCTAACTATTCAAAATAAACACAAATCAAATTTCCATCACCTGAAAATTTAATCTTATGTTCAGAATTGTATTTTTTTGTAATTTGTCAAATCAGGGTAACTATACTTTATGTTGGTTAAAATTAAAAATAATATTGGACAACATACTGTGTTTAGCACTTTCAATATCTCAGCAACGGATTGACGTAGAATATTGATTTAAAATGCTAAATTGTTCATTTTTTTAAGATGAATCCAATTTTGACACTTAAATTTACAAGAAAATAATATAAAGATATTAAATCCTAAAAATAAATTTTATTTTGTCAAAAAACCCTCCTTAGAGTTAACTTATCGCGCTGGTTTTCGAACTCGAAGTAATAAATGCCACTCTAGACATATGTACCAAATTTCATCGCGATCGGACCTTTTTTACGAAATTTATCGCGCCTACGAACAGGTATATACATATATATTTAATTATGAACAAAAAGGGTACTCTGTTAGTAAAAATGATAATCTCTCTAAATATATATATATATATACACATATATATATATATATATTTGAAAATGAACGAATGGTGTTTTTGGGGTCTGGGGGCATCAAAATGAAAAGTTACGGTGGTCCCGTGTTTAAGTCTTACCATGCCGCCTACGGTAATAGCTACTACCCTCTATGGGGGAAATTCGCTAATACTTCCCTTTGGGGGGAAATTCGCTAAAAGCACACATTATCAACATATAATCTTTAGTTTCTAAATTTTAAACAAGAAAACTTACCACCATTTTTTATCCACTGGTCAGCCAAATCCTTTGGAAACTTAAAAAATCTCAACCCAACATTTTTTCGACTGTTCTTGCATTTATAGTAGCTACAAGTAGGAGGCATGGTGATAATTCGTTTAATTAGTTTGCTTCACGCATTAAAACGTACTCAAACGTCTGAAAAAATTCTGAAAACCCAGTAATACGCAGAGCCATGCGGTCGCTAGCGCTGGGTGGCGCGGGGGGGGTCTTGCTGCGTAGGTCGCCGAGAGGGGAAGTAGTAGTGGGTGGGGTAATGGTTAGCGGCAGAACGGCTCCTCGTTCCCTCCCCTCCCGGCGACCTGCGCTCCTAGCGGAGGGCGACCGAACTAACTGTTTTGCGCGCAACTGCCGCTGCATGGCAGTTAGATTTCTATACTTATTTAGTTTTCTGTGTCCCAAGGTTGGGATGGAGTACTTAGGGACTGGTCTCATGCCGTCATGTGCGGTCTACGGAACGACGCGGGATGTATGTATGTATGTCTTTGCTACTCGTGGCGACCGGGAACCGCCATGCCTGTGGCGCGCTCGTTGTCTGGAGGTAATATAAAATAAAAAACAACAAAATAAATACTTGCAACGCCTCCTAGTTACTCATACCTCTTCAGTACTCCTAGTACTGTTCATTGGTAACTGCCAATGAGAACGTCACCTCTGAGTGAATTGCTCACGTACTGTGCCTCACCACGTGAATTGCCTGTGTCTCGGCCGTGCTACGGCTTCACCATACGCCCGTTTTGTGTGAATTGAAAGGAAAACGAGCACCTCAGTGTTTGTAAATGAATTGCGCCTCCTCTCCCTTCCTATCCGAGAAAACTCCAGGCTTTACGAAGCCAAGATTTCAATTCATTCAAAGCTTTTTCATAACATCCAGGTTTCATCAGGCTCCGTCATGTCCCCTTTCATACCGTCCAAGTATAAAAACATCCGGTTTAAATCGACGAAATGTTGCATTTTCAAAGCAGCTCTACCTTAGGAAATAAATAAAATAAAATATGTCTAGACAGAAATAGAGGGACCCTAAAAATAAATTGATTGTGACGTTGCCTTAAACAAACAATTAATTACAAAAAAATTAAATGTTTACATAGCTACTTGAGTAAAACATTGTCGTCGTTTGATAGGAGCACATCCTCACTCATTTTTCCGTTTTAAGTTTTAAATATTTTAAAGGTTATGTTTTGGTAATGAAGGTTTATGTAGCGAGTTCTATGAGGACATTTTCTTATTTAATACTGAAAACTGTAAATTTAAATGTTATGAATGTTGTAGTTTTTCACAAGTTTTTAAGGTATTGTAACTTTAATGTTTTAAGATTGGCAGTGATTTTATGCTTATTAACCTTTTCTGGGTCAGTGAATGAGTTGTTGCCTATAACAAGGTTAGTTTTAATGTTTCCTTGGCTTAAAAAGCCGACTTACACCAAGCACTAAACATGTTTACTGTGAAATTCAGCACAAGAAATGCAAAAATTGTTCAAATATACTAGTAAACCTTGCCTCTGAAAATTGTTACATAACACTTTGAAGTCAGTAGTGAAGTTCAGCTATCATATTAAAAAAAAAAACTTATACTCTAAAAAATCAAAAACTTAATTGGGAGAAACTACAGCTTTAACGAGGGTCAAGCTTTGTACTATCCATGGACATGCACTGCAGCTAATTATTATTTGAGCTTATTGTGCACCCTCGAGGTTACGGCATTATCACATAGCAAATTGCCATTGGTGATTGGCGGGTTTCGAACGCGGGACCCTGGGGGCCAAAGTCCCACGCACTACCTCTACGTCAGGCCGCTCCCGAGTATAAGTTTCCTTACAATGTTAGGGGAGAGTGGGGCACTTTCATATAGAGGCACTTTCATACAGTCTAAATTTCCCGCCTTACAGAAGAGCAGGAAACAAACATACATACCACCTATAGGCCTTATCATGTACTACTTGCTATAAAAGTTTCAGTTCTCCAGTGTATTTCAGTTGAGAGATATTTAACATTTACTGGAATCCGAGAAAAACGTTTTTTTGACCATTTGATAAAAGGGAAGTAATTTTTTTAAATATTTTTGCTGTTATTAAGCATTATTAGACAGCTCTATGTTTTGGACTAAATATTCACTAACTGTAGACCTCCAATTCCAACTTATAAAAAAGTTATAGGCCTATGGTGATTTATTACATATCCACACTTGGGGCACAAGTTTTCATTTATTGAAACGGGGCAGTTTTATACAGCACTGGGGCAGTTTTCAACATTGTTTGTCTTTACTTTTTATCAATACTGAATAATTTATCTGAGTAAAAATATCATAAAAATACTTAGTTAAAGCATCAGCCTACAGTTAAACTCAAAACATTAATTTTTTTTAAAATTTTCTTTTGGGTGACAAATGGCGAGAAATTACATTGCTAAAGGTCTACTCCTGGCCCCAATCTGAGCTAAGTCTCGTTGCCGACCTTCCATGCATTTCATTCTCACAGCGTTTCAAAATGGCGGCGTCCTTTGAATATCCCGCCAAATGTATTTGACCTAAGAATGTTGCTTCTTTCAGTTCCTTACCTCTTTCAAACACTTTCTAGCCTAAAAATTCCCTTAACCACGAAAAAAATTATCCACGTAAGGCCAGGTAAGGGTTACACAGGGATTGTTCGAAAATGTCTCACTTGAGGTAGCAAAGTTCTGTGAAGTTGCTGCTGCTGCGTGGGGCGGACGCCGCGGCGCCGCGTTGGCATGGATCAGCAACACCCTAGCCTGCGATTGGATTTATCCAAATCGCATGTTTTGTATGGCATGTGAAGTTAACGTAGGGCGTCATAATGGACTCAGAATCACTTTTTTCTCCTCTACGAATAAATTTAACAGTGAATAAACGTTTTAGGCCACAAAACACTATTTAAATCACCTCACTCGCATTCGGTGGGATTTTCAGTAGACACTGCCATTTTGAAAAGCTGTAAAAATGAAATGCGTGATCGGTCGGCAACGAGACTTGGCTGAAATTGAGACCGGGAATTAGACCGCACACTCAGTCGCGGTGTTGGGGCAACAGGGCTAGATTTAGCAACAAAACGTGCTTTACTTTCTGGACGACCCTCGTAATTTAAATGGAATTTGTTTGTTCATATTGTAATATTTTTATAAAATAATTACTTTTAAAACATTATATTATACTCATTTTTTTATGCAAATTTAACATATGGTGTCGAGATATGGGGTTTCACTTCAAAATTCAATATTAAAAAACTTATTGTAGGTACCTCAAAAGAAAGCAGTGAGATATATAGGCCTAGCAGGTTTAAGCTTTAGAGACTCCTGTAAGGATGCATTCAAAACTTTAGAAATCCTTGCAGTTCCATGCATTATTATTTATAAAGTTATTGGTTTATATTAAATTAAATAACTTTTTCCAAGAATACCATGAACTTTATTTATGTAACACAAGGGGTAGGGGCAATATTCACGTAACAAAGCATAATATTCGGCGACAGTCATTGGCTAGCTTATCTTTTGGTCCAAAACTTTGGTACCAGATACACCTACAAAATTTAAAGAACTACCACTAAAACAATTCAAGTTAAAACTAAAAACGTTTTTTTAGCAGTCCTTCCATTGTACTCATTAGACAAATTTTGGTGAATAAGTAGTAGTCAGTGGTCCAACTGCTGTTAATATTTAGCAATTTTCAGTGGTCTCGGTAATTAATTGGTTGTTAATGTGAGGGCCATACGTAGCAGTAATTAAGCATGACGAAACGGAGGATACTTGATTGTGCAATGCACTCATTTGTATCTTTTCCGCTAATAAAGATCTTGTATTATTAGGCTATTGTCTTGCCCTAGAGCAACACGCCAATAACATCAAATGCATGTTTTAAGTTATTAAGGTCGCTTAAAACAAAATTGTCTATACACACCTCACTGTGCACCGTGCGTGATAAAAAACATTAAATTTTTTCTGCTGACTTAAAAAATAGCATTATTATCAGTTACTGTGCAAAGATACTTTGTTAAGGTTTATCAAAATTAAGTGTGACTGGGTTTTTATTTTAAATATATGTTCTTTTAAAAGACTTTCAAAACCTATTCCGGAAATCATGTGATGCACAGGATTTAGATAAAAGGACTGATAACTATAGATACAAAAGGTTAATATGGATTTTCTTACCATATTTATCGATGAATTGAGAGTACTTAGAATACATTATTCTGATTATGAACTTAAAATGTAAATAAATAAAACCTATTGATTAGAAAAATGTATCGTTTGCCACTATTGTATCTAGGTACTCCAAAGTATGTTAATAATTTATGAACTTTATTTAATTAATTAATTAACTTAATGATAATAAATAATTAAATAATGAAGAACACTTTCTTCAAGGGTTTCAGCATTTTCACTAAATCCTGTGCATCACGATCACATTTTAATAATAACTGATTTATATTACACAAAAAATAATTTTGTTTCAAATGAATGAAATCTGCACTTTGAAATAAACTTCACCTGATGAAGAAAAAAATATTAATTATTATTTTGTGATGTTTGCAAGTCTATAGAGTGTCTGAGTGTCACGTTCGTAACATAAAGAATCGCTCATTACTCATTTCTTGAATTTACTTGTGAAAACCTTTTAAAAACTTCCTGACATGTTTATTCACTTCAATAATGTATATTCACTAAATCTAGATTACCTCTGAATGAAAACTTAAAGAAATGACAAAAAAGCAGCCAGAAACTATTGTCCTGTGTATCACGTCCTGTTCATCACGATGTATTAGAATCAGGGCCGCTGAGAGCCAAGTCGGGCCCCGAGTCTGCAGACCGCACGGGCCCTCTGGGACCCCCAAGGGAAAGGAGGGTCCGGGGGTGCTCCCCCGGAAAATTGTTGAAAATTAGGTCTCTAAACTCGCGTTTTTAGGCAGCCTATAGGTAGAACCTCATACATTATCTGAACCCAAAAAAAACCAAAAATTTGAACCAATTTAGGCTGAATAGTCGGTCGGACTTACAAAATAGTCTACTCTGATTAAAATCAAAAACTTAAAAATTATCAGTGATCCCGCACTATTGGATTTTTCATTCATTCGTCTCTTTCCCATAACTTCCGCATTCGTTCCACTCTTAAAGTTACTCTTCCGTTTTTTCACGATCAATGCGCACGATTGGTTTTTTTCGGCCATCTGCATTAATTGCAACATGTTATGTTGTGCTCTTGTTGTTTACCATCGTGGATAATTAAAGTTGTTGTCAATATATTTTAATGTAGAGGAATGGAGAGGGAGTTATGAGTCGCTCAAGCTCATTACATGCTGGCCGCCACCGCCGTAGCTAGTGTACAGTACAGTCAGCCGCAAATACAATAGTACAGACAGACAAAACAATCGCTTTTGCCTTATCTAAATACTGTATTTTATTATCAAAATAATTTGTCTGATATTTTATTTTTTAATATGCAGGCCAAATTTTATTTCCAAGAATCAATGCCAATATTTCCTCAATCTAAAAAAACATCCGCTCAACCCAGGCCCCTAGAGGGGCCCGGGCCCCAAGTTTCAGACTTGGCTGACATAGCCTCTCGGCGGCCCTGATTAGAATTATAAAATATTTTTTAACATATCAAAATATTTTTATCTTATAAAAATATTTCTTTTTTAAAAAGATTTTTTCAATGAAAAACATTTTAAATAAAAAAATTAAATTTTTATTAGGCCTAAATCAGAATATTTATTAGATAAATTAAAGAAAAAAAATTGCATTTTCCTTATTTAGGAAACTTATCACTTTGTCTGAGTCCCATGCATCACGGCCACATTTCTAGTGATAACTTATGTATATTATTTGAAAATGAATTTGTATTTAAATGGATAGAAACTGTCAGATGTAATACACAACACTTGCCTGAAGAAAAAAATATTAATTAATATTTTGTACCATTTTCCACGTGTATAAAGTGTTTGAATGTCCCGTGTGTCATATAGAGAATTGCCCAATAATCAAACAATAACAAAAACTATAGTATTGTATAGGGCCTATATTATTCGTTTTTAAGTCATAGCAAACTTTATGAATCTTAAATTTTCAAGTGAAGTACCAAGAGTAAAAGTTTTTAAGCGTTTGTTTATAGAGATTTTGTTTAAAAAAATTTATTTCAATTATTTCAGAGGTTTTGTAGTTTTTTAGTATGATAAATGAAGATTCATAAATTATCCAAGGTAACACAATAATCTTTAATATGTTTTTAATAACGCAGTGTCTTTTATTAAAAAAAAAACACAAATTTTGGTCATGACCAAACAAAATTAAAATAGCGAAATATTAGTTTAAAAATAAGGAGTGAAGTTTTACTTTTTGATGTAAAAGGTTATGTTTTTGGGCAATATTGTGTTAAACAGCTTATTATCAGTGTTTGTTTTATTTGGTTTTCATGTAAACAAATACAAAAGCAAAAGAATTAAAAAAATATACCTTATTTATTTGTTTATATTTTACATCATCTAAAGATGCCCTTATAGTTTGACTTTGTTTAACTCCAAGCAGTCATTTCTGTTGCATGGAAAATCTTTATTTCTCGACTAAGACATCCTTATGGTATGTGAACACATCTTTTTTAACACTATGTCCTTTTTTCAATTTTTATGATCAAAATTATGAAAGTTACTAGTGAGGGCAAGATCCACAGTCTGGCCTTAAAAAAAATATATATATATATTTGTAAATACCGGGTGTCCCATGATAGTCCCCCCCCTAAATTTTTCCTATATTTTTTCAAATATCAATTCCACACTACCCCCAAACATTATTGGGTAGTTAATACTTCATTTTGAGGGGGTATCCGATTTTGGCCGCCATCTTGGATCCGCTATATTGGATCCAAAATAATTTTTTCAAATATAAAAGTGGTGTTTTGACCTATTATTTTTTCACCGATTACAATGTCGCAATCCGTTTTTTAATATCTTGATTCAGGGTTGCCAGCAGCCGGGAATTCCGGGAAAACCGGGAATTATGGTGAATTTTAAACACCGGGAAAAAACCTATGAATTATGCGAGAATTTTTCAAAAGTCCTTGAATTTTATGAAAATTATGTAAACTCTAAAACAGCGATAGTTTTGGCGTGTAGGTCTGTAATATGGTTATTTCTCAATCAGGATATGGACCAGTTTCAGGAATGTGTTAGACAAAGCATAAGTTGCCGTCCGAACATAACACGTCTCCCCTGACACGAAGACAAAGTGATTCCAAAGAAGGGATAGGTGTACCAAAGGAACTGGAACTGTTATATTCGAGGGACATCGGACCGTTCCGGGAACTGTTCCGATTGTCTTTTAATACGTTCCGTTATGAGATCTTGTTCTGACGTAGTTTTCGAACCTCTCGCAACGAATTACGGCACGAAAGAACAGGTACTACATATCCATGGAACGGAATTATAGGGCTTTTGTCCTTAAAAGATTTGCCACTAATTGCGGAGCCGGTGTCAGAACGTTCTTTTCACCAAGAAATATTGAAACTACAGCCAGAACAGGATCTGTTAAAAGAACACATTCCGCGGCCGGTACGGAATGGTCGGAACAGTTCTTGTTCCGGAACTTCAAAGCAGACTGACATGCTTGTCGAAGCACAAGATAATGACTCTGGGACGTGCCAGTATTTCCAGACGTACGTTAACTTAACTATCAAATGGGTTTCTGGCAGTATTACAGGATTTTCTTGGTATCATTATTCCAAATTTACGAGCTTCATTGAAAGAGTACGATAATTTAGATAAATTCAGAATAACTTTCCTAGTCTGGTACGATAATGTGGCTTTTAAAATCTGGGAACACAGGCATGTCCATGATTCCTCCAGCCCTTCTCTGTGTGCGCATGCGCTACAAATCTTGAGACCTTGACTCTCGACAATTTAGGACAACATAGCTTTGGCTGTAAATGACAAATCTTTATCATTTAGAGCTTTTTCAGGAATTACAGCAGTTTATAAGGCAGAATGGTATAATCAACTTCTATAAGGGATTTAATGAATTTTCATGGAGTCATGTAATCTCTAACTTCTTATTTGTTCTATTTCTTAATTCTTTGCTTTAATGCGTAATTACTGCAGTTCTCATAATCAACTGAGTCCGGTTTTAATTCATGCGTCAATATGTTGGGGGTGCATTTTCTAAACCATAGTTCATACTAACACTATTTTAATGGATGTATTAAATTAGTGGTACAACAAAAATGCTTTTAAATTTGTGAAGAAAAATTATTCGTCCAAACTCAAAATTACTTAGGCCCAATTCACACACAAGCGACGTGGCGCGGGATGATAGCTTTGGGTTCACAACGATAAATGAGGCATTCAGTTAAATATTGACCTTATTTTCTACCCAATGACTGACATCAACTTTTTAGTTTCGGCTCGGCTGTCTGCTCCCTGACTTCGTCGTCTCTCTTCTGTTTTTGTTTTCATTCCAAACTCCAATGCCTGTGTCATTTTTAGCTCGTTATTGTGAATCGGTGCAAATAAATACGTCATATCTGTACCTGTACCACAGATTCTTCTTACTTGGGACTCTTCCAAGTTTCATGATGATACAAATAAATAAATGAATGTATGACTGTCCAAAAATTACTCAATTGTATTAGATTATTAAAATGCAGTGGGCAAGGTACTATTTTCTATACAATGCACTGTAATGTCAATGAAGACTTAGACGATGAGTAACATTTTAATTTTGACTATTGAAAAATTTGCCCAATGTTGAAAATTGTTAATGTTGATTCCTCCTACAGTACGCTGATAACCAGCAAAGACTACACTAACTTAAATCACGGAGAAATTAAAAATCTTCCAGTACCGTACGCAATTGTCGGATAGATTAGCCTAACTTTCCTAATTAAAAAATAGGCCCTAATCCTACATTCCTATGAATTGAGCTGTCTTCGGGATATTGGGATAACTCTTTTCTTTAAAAAAACCCGTTTCTTAGGGCCTAGATATTGCAAGCAAACAAACTGGCAAAGAAATATTTGCATTTGTAAACATCCGAGCAGAGGGCATATTTCATGATTTTAACACTCACTTGTAACGAGTCATTATTTGAGGGGGGTAAGACCAACTTGATCTCGTCGCCGGCCGGCTGGTGAGCGACGACGGGGGCGGGCAGCAAGCGATGGCTGTGTTACGGACAGGTTGCAGCGGCGGTGGCGGACCTGTCCCAGCGACGCAGGTTGGCTGCAAGCGGTGGTGGCTGCACCCTGACCCGGCGATAAGGCTTATCGCCTGGGTTGGCCACGACCCTGGCCGGAGAGGGCAGTTCGTCCTGAGATCGTGTACGGTACGGGTCGAGCGGTCTTTTCGTGGTTGGAGTGTACGAGTGGCGTACGTGATATGTGTTGTGTCGAGTGGGATAGAGTTGGGTAGTGTGACCCGCTTTGGTGAGTGACACCGTTTACTTTATTATTATTAAATAATAATATTATTGATTTGTGAGTACGGTCTGACAGATTTAGTCGAGAGATTTTAATTGAAATATTAAATCTTTTAATAGTCTCGAGACCCTGCCCAGACACGTTCTGGTGTAGGGGATGATTAATTAGAGAGCCGTCTAGTCAAGGTTAATTAATACTGAAATCAGAGTTTAATAAGTCAAAAGTTCTAATCAAAGTTCAGAATAGAATATTTTGGTGAATATCTATTTTTGATTATTTAGACATGACTGATAGCTGTAGAGGCCTGACGGTGTCAGACCTGTTTTAACAAGAGAAGTTGCACGTGGCCAATTAGAGGTCCGACTGTAATTGATTGATTAATTAATGAATGTAATTATATCAACAGTCAACTGAATTATTTTATTACATTTCTGTTCTTGCCAATTCAACCTGGTAGAATATTTGTTTCAGTAAAATAATTTTACTGTGGCCAACATGTTAGGTAGTTTGAGTAGTTTGAGTTTGGTAGTTTGAGACCAGCTGGAAGGTGTTTTGGCTTAAGTAGTTTCAGTATATCCGATCAGTAGAGTCAGTAGCTTTTATATTTACAGTCTGGACAGTAGGTCAGTCATATAAATATTACAGACTTTAATTACTGTATATTTTGTTTGACTTGCGCAATGCGGCGCTAGCGTGCGTAAGACTTTTGTCCGTGTGGGTTATAGGCCCCGAGTTTAAATTAAGACGTTGTGGGCGATATACCTCGCGTGTTCCGGTATTGCTTTGGGTAGATTGTTGGGTGCTTGGGAGATTTGAGGAGACCCACGTGAACCCGAGTTACGTCACGCTGATAGGTGCACCCCCCCTCTTTCAGGTTTGGCCGTGATTACGACTCGTGTGCGTTGCACTTGTTTTGTTGTTGATTTGTATGAGCCGGACCTGAATCAGCAGAGTGTCTGCGTGTCCCTGAGAGCCAGCGAACCCTGGAATAGCCCAGCAATTGTAGGCTGAGCCGTCTGTGGCAAACTTCCTTTGTGACAATTTTCGTTCAGGGGGAAAATTTGTCATAAAGAAATGGCGCTGTGAACAGGGACTTAAGAAACGGCGCCCGAACCGGGGATTTTTGTTTGGCAGTTGTGCTGCGGACTTGTGCTGTGGACTTGAGACCTGAGAAATGGAGTCTTAGACCCGGTTTACTAGGTGATAGTGTGACGGCGTGGCTTTTTGAGTTGTTGTGAGATAGAACCCTGATTATTGTTTTCAGTGGTTATTGGAAATTGTTTTGGCCTTAGATTTTTTTACCTTTGATTATTTTTGAGACTTTGATTTTTTTTATTGTCTTTTGAATCTTTTTGGGACTTAGAATTTTTTTGTGACTTGTGGCCTACTTTGGAATGTTTGTTTGGGTTTTGATTTTGGATTTTGGTCTGGTTGAGTGAAAATGGTTCTTACCACGACTACGACGTCGGGAATGGGGAGCCCGCCCCTTACAACACCAGTGGTGACGACTAGTTCTGGGGCAGACCCCGGACCGGCCGTGACGACGTCTGGCATTCTGTGGCCGGCTTTTTCACCCGCATGGCCAGCTATCTCGTCGGTTGTGGCTACGAGTACTGTGACTTCTGTAGCTTACACCACGGCAGCGACTTCGACTTTGGGGAATCCACCCCGAGACCATCGAGTAGGTTGGATCTATGACCTCTCGAAGTCAGAGCTGACCACGACGATGAAGCGGTATGGCTTGGATACGACTGGAACTTCGGCTGATCTGAGACATAGATTTTCTACGTTTTGGAGGAAGCAGTGGAACTTGAGTACGAGTCCTTCGAGTCTGCCAGGAGATATGACTCTAGTGTTCCAACCGGCTACATCAGCGGGTTTGGATGTGCCCAGTATCTCAGCGCCCTTGCCGAAGGTTTTTGTTCAACCTTCGTCCGATGAAGGAGCGGTTGGCTATTCTGAGTTGGGGCAGGAGTTGGGAAGTGTTAGGGAGATCCTGGGTCTACCACCTAGTGCCGATTCCCGGACTCTGAAGGAGACGCTAGCCTTGATGGTACAGCAGGCTAGAGGTACCCCACTCAGCAAAAATTTGCCAGGTTTTGAGGAGCCGACTGCACGTCCTTATAACTCTGGGTCCCAGTTTAGACCCGAGCAACCGGCCGCAGTCAATTCAGAGCAGAAGCTTCACGAGAGACCCTCCCACTTCGTGACCTTGGATGGGCCGCCTGAGCGGAGGCCCTATGAGAGACCCTTCCGCCCCAACACTTTGGATGTACCTCGTGGCTTGGATACGGGTAGACCCGCCGCACCGGCAATGCAGACACGTGATTGTCCTACGCTCTGCAATATGGTTCGGAAGTGGGGTTTGAAGTTCGATGGCAAGCGAGATCCGGTGTCCTTCCTGGAGCGTTTAGACGAGTTGAGGGCTTCGTACTCGTTGACTCCAGGTGATCTGCTGAAGGCACTGCCAGAGCTTCTGCAGGGTTCGGCTTTGCTTTGGTATAGGAACACCAAGGACCTGCTGCATTCTTATGAATCTTTTCGGAGGCTTTTTGAGATCCAGTTCTTCCCACCTGGTTATAGGAGGTACTTGGATGAGGAGATTCGTAAGAGAACGCAGGGTGAGCATGAGTTGTTCAGAGATTTTGTCATTGCCATCACGACGTTGATTAGGCGCAGTGGGACCTTGTCAGAGCAGGGGAAGTTGGACTTGATCTACACCAACATGAGACCCGAGTACAAGCTGATGGTCAGGCGCAGAGATTGCGGTACTTTGGCCGAGCTTTTGGAGAGGGCCGAGGACTATGAGGCCTACCTGCGGGACAAGGCAAGCTTTCGCCCTCCACCTCCTCAGAATGTAGTGCTGGTTTCAGAAACTGCATACAATCACAAAAAGAGGAGTGAACGGCAGTTGGATACAGCTGCGGTCGAGAAGGAGCCCCAGGTGTCGCGGCGAGATCAACCCAAGGGGAAGCAGCAGAGTTCAACAAGGCAGTCTGGGCAGTGCGTGGGTTCTTGGTCAAGAAGTCCCCGCGCGGAGAAGCCCGTACAAGAGAGCGGCAGAGATGGTGTGTCGAGGGAGGGCCTATGCTGCTTCAGGTGCCAAGAGACGGATTACTTTGCCCGAGGATGCAGGAAGCCTAGGGTTGTTACCTGCTTCGGCTGCGGAAGACCCGGCGTGACGGTGGATCAATGCGGCTGCAGGGCGGGAAACGGATCGCCAGCTCAGACGGAAGGAGGTCATCTGAGCAGAGAGGCCCGCAGCGAACGACCTCCGCAGAATGGACCGAGTGGCTCGGAAAAATAAACACTCTGGTTGGAGGCGTTGACGACGACCGAACGCCTGAGGACATAAGGCCCTTTGTCCAAGTGGAGCTGATGGGCAGCGTGTTTTTGGCGTTACTGGATACAGGATCGGTCGTTAATCTAGTTGGGCGAAAGGTCGCCGATTATCTGCTTAGTCAAGGGGTGGAGTCTGTGAACCGAGCTACCTCTCTACGCATGGCCGATGGGTCGAAGTCGAAGTCTGAGGTGTTGTTCCGGCTGACTGGTCAGGTTGGAGGGAAGTCGTGGACAGGAGATGCCTTGTTCATTCCCACTCTCACTGTTGATCTGGTCCTGAGCGTGGACGTCATCCGAGAGTTGGGACTGGTGACTTTTGAGGCAGAAGCTATCCAGATGGGCGTGAGTGCTGAGAGTTTTGGCCATGAGGGTTGTTTGAACGTTGTCAGCGTTGGTGATGAGCACTTAGGAGGTCCTGTGGATGGAGGTCCCAATTTAACTTCAGGTGTTGAAGCATCGAGCAGAATGGCTGCGGAGATAGACGTGGGTAGGGGCCCCGTCGATGTCAATGTTGTGGAAGGTCAGCCACTTTCACCTTTGACTGAGGAACAGGCTCGAGAGTTGAAGCAGTTCCTGGACGCTGAGTTGCCTCGTTTTGAGAGTATGCCTGGGAGGACTCATCTTTTAGAACATGTCATCCGTCTAAAAGAGGGAGCGGTCCCAGTGAAACAGAGGCACTACCTGAGGAACCCGGCGATGCAAGCCGTGGTTAATGGGGAAGTAGAGGTGATGTTGAAGGACGGGATCATCGAACCGTCATCTTCGCCGTGGAGCTCACCTATCGTTTTGGTGAAGAAACCCTCTGGGAAGTTCCGAATTTGCTTAGACCTAAGGAAGGTTAATGAGGCTAGCATTCCAGATGCCTATCCCCTTCCTAGGATAAATGCCATTCTGGAAAAACTTCGCCAGGCTCGGTACATAAGCACTCTCGACTTGTACCGAGGCTATTGGCAGGTACCTCTGAGCAAAGCAAGTCGACCAATCACAGCTTTTACCGTTCCAGGACTGGGAGTGTTTCAATTTAAGGTCATGCCTTTTGGTTTGCACGCAGCGGGAGCCACTTTCCAACGTCTCTTGGATGTGGTGATTGGCCCGGACTTAGAACCACAGGCATTCGCTTACCTTGATGACTTTGATGACTTGGTCTTGGTGTCAGTCACTTTTGAGACGCATTTGGAGCTGTTGAGGCAGGGAGCTGTTGTCTTTGGAAGGCTGAGAGACGCCGAACTGCGTATCAACCCTGAGAAGTGCCACTTCTGCAAGACCCGGTTGAAATACCTGGGTCACATCATCAGTGATGCGGGGATTGCGACAGATCCAGAAAAGGTCAGGGCGATTCAAGAGTTCCCGACGCCACGGAATGTGAAGTCGCTCCGGAGTTTTCTTGGGCTGGCCAGCTGGTACCGACGTTTTGTCGAAGGATTTGCAGCGGTTGTGAGACCACTCACAAAACTTCTGAGGAAAGGAGTGAGATGGTGCTGGGGTCCCGAGCAAGAACAAGCTTTTGAGGAGATGAAGCGGCGTCTAAGCTCGACGCCAGTTTTGGCATGCCCGGATTTCTCGAAGACGTTCGTTCTGCAGGTCGATGCTAGTAACGATGGTCTAGGTGCTGCGTTGACGCAAGACCAGGCGGGTCGTGAAGTTGTGATTGCGTATGCAAGCCGGTTGTTGTCCGACCAGGAGAAGAACTACACGACCACTGAGAAGGAGTGCCTGGCCCTAGTGTGGGCTGTGCGGAAGTACCGACCGTATCTTGAAGGCTACCACTTCGTGGCCATCACCGACCACGTAGCCCTCAAGTGGCTGATGAAGTTGCAGGACCCGTCGGGCAGGTTGGCCCGCTGGATGATGGAATTGCAACAGTTCAGTTTTGACATACGGTATCGGAAGGGTACGTTGAACCGTGTGGCTGACGCTCTTTCTAGGCAACCCGTGGGAGAGGACACTTCTGAGACCTCGGTAGACGTAGCTGTGATGGTTGAAGCCCCTACGGATGAGAGCAAAGATGCTGTGGAGACGGAAACTGCGCAAGACGATGCGTGGTACAGCCGCACGATGAAGAGTGTGACGGAGGATCCCAGGCGTTTCCCAAACTTTTGCATTAAGGATGGGCAGTTGTACAAACACTTTGGGAAGAGTGATGGAATCAACGATGACCGGATCTGGAGGATGTGTGTTCCACCTTCGAAGCGAAAGGACATTTTGGTGGAGAACCATGATTCTCCTACGGCGGGCCATATGGGTGTGAAGAAGACCCTGGCTAGAGTTGCCATGTCCTATTTTTGGCCCGGCTGGCGACGTCAGGTGAAGGAGTACGTGAGATCTTGCCCTACGTGTCAAGAGTTCAAGGTGGCTCAACTCAAGCCCGCGGGGAAGATGTACTTTCGAAACCCTCAAGGGCCTTGGCATTCTATCTCGGCTGATCTGATGGGTCCCTTTCCCCGATCCAAGGGCGGACACAAGTTTTTGGTGGTTTTTACGGACATGTTCAGCAAGTGGGTTGAGATGAGACCCCTGCGATCTGCTACAGCTAAGGCTGTGTCTGGGCAGTTCAAGGATACAATCCTCTTGCGCTATGGAGCCCCTCTGGTTTTGATAACTGACAATGGGACGCAGTTTGTGTCGAAGATCTTCAGGGATTTGACTGAAGAGTGGGAGATTGAGTTCCGGCAGACTGCGCCTTATAGTCCACAGTCAAACCCTGTTGAACGACCTAACTGGGTGATCAAAACCATGATAGCCAAATTTGTGAAGGAAAACCACCGTACTTGGGATACGCTTCTTCCTGAGTTCCAGTACGCGATGAATTCGGCTGTTCATGACTCCACTGGTTATTCCCCAGCAAGACTCTGTTTGGGTACGGAACTCAGGCTTCCGCGGGCGATAGGGGAGTCGTAGCGTGAAGCAGGCCCGGGCGCTGAAGGCGTAGCTTTGTCCCAGAGAACCATGGAGCAAGTCCATAGCGAGCGAGAAAAGGAGTTCAAACGCTTGTATGACCGGTGTCATAAAAATTTGTGCAAGGCATTTGAGCGACAGTCTAAGTACTACAACCTAAGACGTCGAGAGGTGCAGTACAAGGCAGGTGATCTCTTGATGAGGAGGTTACATGTGCTGTCGTCGGCCGCTGAAGCAGTAGTGGGCAAATTGGCCCCTAAATTCCAGGGCCCCTGCGCTGTGGTGGAGCGGAAGGCAGCCAACATGTACGTCGTAGAGGATGTCGACTCGAAGGAGACCCACACCGTCCATGTGAAAGACCTGAAACCTTTCCATGGAAGAACCGAGCATTGATGTTCTGGGTTTGGCGTTGGTGGTGGGTAGGTGATTGGTAATGCAAGCTTTTTAACATGGCATGTGCTTCTTACCAATTAGCTTGTTTGATTTCAGGTGTTTGCATGACCTTAACCCAGCACTCACTTGCTTGCCCGCCGTTGTTGTTTTGCTTGGTCTGAGTAGCTTGGGTAGTTTAGTAGTTGCATTGCTCTTGCTTTGGGGATAGCTTAGGTTCTAGAGAATGCTTCTCCGCTCTGAGATCTTCATCCTCCCTGAGGACATCGAGACCCTTCGACCCCGTTGCTTGGTCAACGGGATCGTTATAAATGGGTCCCTCCGGCTGATAGAGAGGAGGAGCTGCTACAACCAGAACCTTCCCTCAGTTTGGGCGTGTGACAGCTCTTTCAGGTCCGACTGGGTGAGAGGAGGTTACCAGGCGACAAAGTGGCGACTGAGGAATGTGGATCCGTTCAGCCGGGAACTCCTGCTCTTCCCGATCCACCTCCCCAATGTCGAACAACACGGACATTGGTCACTGGTGGCGGTGTGGCCACGACGGGCTGAGATTGCTGCGTTCGACTCTTTGGGCCAGCGACAGGAGGCAAACCTGCAGCAAATGGAATACGTGCGGGACTTCCTCAGACGCCACGCAGATGCAAAGAAACTCCCGTTTCACGCGGATGGTTGGGCGCTGACAAGAGTCCCGGCAAATTGCCCCAAGCAGGCGGACAAGGAGAGTTGCGGAGTGTTCGTCTGCGTCTTCGCTGACCGGCTCGCTCAGGGCCATGACGGTGGATGTAGACGTGGAACGGTCCAACATCGCTAGGTCCTGAAGAAAGGGCGGTTTGGTGACGAGGACTTAAGTGGGTACACAGCAAGCCCTGTTCCTTCGATGTCACCCTTGGCGACGATCGACCTTCGGTCGCCGGAGAATGAGGCCGAGAACGCCGGAGAGGATTCCGCGGCAGCTTCGATGGAGGATGCAGAGTCGTCCATGGTCTGCGAGGATGCAGAGGCTGCAGAGGATGCCAGGGAGGTAGGAGACGTGACATCGGCCATGGAATTGGATCGTCTGGTCGGTGAAGGTGCTCCACAGAACCGAGAGCAGAAGTCTGTGACGGGTTCTGTTGGGGAAGAGTTCTCCTCCCTGACGCTGCAGGATCATGAGTTGGAAGCGGAGCTTTCAGGAGAACCGACTCCGGGAGCTTCAACAACCGAGAGTCTGGTCGACAGAAAGGAGCAGACAAAGCGACCCCATCGGAAGCCGGAGTTCCGCCGTGACGAAAAGAGGAGGGATCAACGGTGAGCTCAAGTTTCGGAGCGACGGGAGGAGCGACCGAGGGGAGGGCCACAGGGGTCGAGATGGCGGTCACCCGTTGGGAGGTCGTCCCGCGGGGTGAGGGAAGACGCTCGGCGAGGCGTGCAGTACCGGGAAGAGGGCGCACGTCGAGGCCAGCCAGACCAGCGTAGACAACGGTCACACGAGCGACGGGACCATCGCCGAGCTGGTGACCAGAGTCACCATCACCCTGGGTGTTCGAGCCGGAGCGACGCCAATCGACCTACAGGCCTCGACCTTCGACACAAGCTGGTCGCCCAGCGGTGCGAGAGGCACCACACCTCGACAAGGGAGGGGCGGCGAATCTCCAAGGATGCGAGGGCGGAGCGTCAAATTGATCGTCCATCGGCGTCACAGACAGCACGACCTTCCAGTCGACCCGAGTCACGACGGAGGACGGAGGCCAGCAGTCGCGAGGGATTCGGCATCCCCAGCCACTTGCGGGACCGTTTGGCTGAGCTGGAGGTTAGCGGTTGGTCGAGAAAGGACCGCCGCAACAAGCGTTGGGTCGTGACCCGTGCCGACGGGTCAAGGTTCAAGATCCGAGTGGCCAAGCTCCTGAAGCTCCAGGAGCTTCATTAGGCCGTCCTGGATGACGTTCTTCTTTTGTTTTTTTGTTTTGCATTTCATTTTGTTTTGTATTGCCTGCAGGTGAGGCGACTTTTGGGAGTTTGAGAGATAGGCCCGCGGGCAAGGGATGCCCGTTGGGCGGAGAACTTTCGAGTTCCCTCAATTTTGAGTGGAAGTTCCAGGATTTTTTTCTTTTCTTTTTCTTTTTTTTACACCCCGATGTTGGTGGGGGGTGTAACGAGTCATTATTTGAGGGGGGTAAGACCAACTTGATCTCGTCGCCGGCCGGCTGGTGAGCGACGACGGGGGCGGGCAGCAAGCGATGGCTGTGTTACGGACAGGTTGCAGCGGCGGTGGCGGACCTGTCCCAGCGACGCAGGTTGGCTGCAAGCGGTGGTGGCTGCACCCTGACCCGGCGATAAGGCTTATCGCCTGGGTTGGCCACGACCCTGGCCGGAGAGGGCAGTTCGTCCTGAGATCGTGTACGGTACGGGTCGAGCGGTCTTTTCGTGGTTGGAGTGTACGAGTGGCGTACGTGATATGTGTTGTGTCGAGTGGGATAGAGTTGGGTAGTGTGACCCGCTTTGGTGAGTGACACCGTTTACTTTATTATTATTAAATAATAATATTATTGATTTGTGAGTACGGTCTGACAGATTTAGTCGAGAGATTTTAATTGAAATATTAAATCTTTTAATAGTCTCGAGACCCTGCCCAGACACGTTCTGGTGTAGGGGATGATTAATTAGAGAGCCGTCTAGGCAAGGTTAATTAATACTGAAATCAGAGTTTAATAAGTCAAAAGTTCTAATCAAAGTTCAGAATAGAATATTTTGGTGAATATCTATTTTTGATTATTTAGACATGACTGATAGCTGTAGAGGCCTGACGGTGTCAGACCTGTTTTAACAAGAGAAGTTGCACGTGGCCAATTAGAGGTCCGACTGTAATTGATTGATTAATTAATGAATGTAATTATATCAACAGTCAACTGAATTATTTTATTACATTTCTGTTCTTGCCAATTCAACCTGGTAGAATATTTGTTTCAGTAAAATAATTTTACTGTGGCCAACATGTTAGGTAGTTTGAGTAGTTTGAGTTTGGTAGTTTGAGACCAGCTGGAAGGTGTTTTGGCTTAAGTAGTTTCAGTATATCCGATCAGTAGAGTCAGTAGCTTTTATATTTTCAGTCTGGACAGTAGGTCAGTCATATAAATATTACAGACTTTAATTACTGTATATTTTGTTTGACTTGCGCAATGCGGCGCTAGCGTGCGTAAGACTTTTGTCCGTGTGGGTTATAGGCCCCGAGTTTAAATTAAGACGTTGTGGGCGATATACCTCGCGTGTTCCGGTATTGCTTTGGGTAGATTGTTGGGTGCTTGGGAGATTTGAGGAGACCCACGTGAACCCGAGTTACGTCACGCTGATAGGTGCACCCCCCCTCTTTCAGGTTTGGCCATGATTACGACTCGTGTGCGTTGCACTTGTTTTGTTGTTGATTTGTATGAGCCGGACCTGAATCAGCAGAGTGTCTGCGTGTCCCTGAGAGCCAGCGAACCCTGGAATAGCCCAGCAATTGTAGGCTGAGCCGTCTGTGGCAAACTTCCTTTGTGACAATTTTCGTTCAGGGGGAAAATTTGTCATACACTGGCTATTAGAAAAATGTTATTCTCATTTGTTATACTTAACAGCCACAGTTATAATTTAGGTCTAGGCCATGCCTGGCCTAAATTTTATCCGTAGGCCCTAAATAATTTGGAACGTTGGGCAAGGCGTGTTTTATATGTTGAGTAGACAATGAAAGAGCCAATCGATTTACGATATTCGGTAGTAGTTCATACTACCACGATCGATATTTAACCGAATGCCTGACCTTATCGTTGTGAACCCAACGCTCTCCGGCGCGGGAGAGCGGCCCCCCACGCTACGTGTTTAAATTGGGCGATACGTTTACATGGGAGCGAAAGGACAAATGTCTGTGCCACGACTCCGCCAAACGTCCGTTCTGTGTGAATTGGGCCTTAAAAATGATAAATATGGACCTTGAATTTTGACCAGTAATACCGGGAAATATGCGTGAATTTTTCGGAAACCATTTGCTGGCAACCTTGTAATTGGTTCTCAAGATATGGGTACTTTTATTATATTTATTTCCAACAAATTTCAACATTACAAATTGATAAAATAGGCCCATAACCACAAAATAATGCTAGATAGTGACGAATAACCACCATCAGTCATTGTTGAGCGAATTACACATAACTTTCACCTAAGCTATATAATTTTTTTGGCCGCCATATTGGATCCGCCATTTTGAAATGAGCAAAGTTATTTCAAATATGAAGTTGGTATTGTGACCCATGATTTCAAACTAGTTTTTTACACCAAATTTAATGCCGCAACCCGTTTTTAATTATAGTGTTTAGTTTTCAAGATATTGACGTGTTCCTAATCAAAAATCTAAAAAATATGATTTTTTCAAAAACCAAGTTTTGTAGCCAAAAACAGGTTGTGGCATTGAATTCGGCATACCAAACCAGTTTGAAATGATGGGTCACAATACCAACTTCGTATTTGAAATAACTTACCTCTTTTCAAAATGGCGGATCCAAGATGGCGGCCAAAAAATTTACATTGGTGAAAGTTAAATGTAAATCGCTCAACAATGACTGATGGTGGTTATTCGTCACTATCTAGCTTTATTTTGTGGTTATGGGCCTATTTTATCAATTTGTCATGTTAAAATTTCTTGGAAATAAATTTATTAAAAGTACCTATATCTTGAGAACCAATTGGGATATTAAAAACGGATTGCGGCATTGTAATCAGTGAAAAGATCTAGTTCAAAATGATGGGCCACAACACCACTTTTATATTTGAAAAAATTATTTTGGACCCAAAATGGCAGATCCAAGTTGGCGGCCAAAATTGGGTACCCCCTCAAAATGAAGTATTAACTACCCAATAATGTTTGGGGGTGGTGAGGAATTGATATTTCAAAAAAATAGGAAAAAGTTGGGGGGGGGACTATTATGGGACACCCGGTATAACTAAGGTAAACAACCCAATCGCCAGGTGGACATTGGTACGTGCGCAAAAGTGAGCTAAACCTTCGGCTAAATCAAAATATGATTGCACCTCTAATCTAAGTTTAGCCCGAATCAGTAAACTCATTACCCACCCCATTGCTGTAATTTATTTATTTATTTATTTTTTTGCTGAAAAGAGCTAAACTGGTTTACTTTATACTTCAAGATAGGGAACGATTTGTAAAAGTAAGTTACACAGTTGAGCGCAGTAATGCAAATTTTATTGAAAAATTCAGCTCTTAGCATCGAACATTGCAATAGGGAATTCCTGAAGGGATCAATCTTGGGCCCACTGTGACGACTCAACCGTATTCGTGATTTTTTTTTCAATTATTGATACTCGCAAATGTTTCGTGAGCGTCGCCAACACCTTAAACAATGTTGTTCCGGAGCTCAGCTACTCTGAGTTCGTCCAAGGTTCATTCGTGACGGTTATCCAACGATACTATAGTCGGTACGTCGAGACCGTAATAGGCGATACGCAAGATCAACACCGACAATTGACCAAAATCTTAATACTAAACTAAACAGTAAACATGGTCAAAATAAAGAGAGGATTACCTTAAAAATATCGAAGTGTAGGTTCCGCGGACCGGGCCTCTCCTCGCGCGGAATCAGGCGTCATAGGTGAGTAGAATGGCTAAACGGGAATTGAGCGGTATGACTACACGCTCTATGAGGGGATACCGGGTAGCTTTGTTTACATGCAGCTTACAACGGAAGTACGAACAGATTAGACGGCTTCTAATGTCTGGATAAGTTTTATAGCAATACATTAATGTAAGCGCCACGTTATTAGAGGATTTAAACCCCGATTAAGGCTCCTGGCCAGATACTAGAATTTAAACGAACATGATGAAGCGATTGACTTGGCAACAACAAAATAATCAATCATGAGGGTCTAAATCTTAAATTTCGACATGATATTAGGCCTCGTAATTTACCGAAGTTAATGCATGCTGAAGGCAATTTGCAAGACAATGAGTCTCATAAATTTACACCTTTACCGTGCATCTAAAAGGAACGTTCGTGCATCGTTGCACGTGCGAAAATAAAGTTGATTACGTGCTCTACAAAAAATAGTAACAAAACAAACAAGCTCAAAAATAAATTGTAACAATTCCTACAATACTCGGAAATAGCCCACGCGGCCAAAATAATCAATTATAACAATCACGACATTCGGAACTTACGTGTTCTCGGGTCGACACCATGAGTCATAGAACGTAGGTCTGTATAGCTTTGCGGCGCGCCGGGGACTGACTTGCCTCTGAGGCCGTCAAGCCGGCTCCGGGGTGGGGAGGCAGGCGACGTCAGCGCGGCCAGTCTAGTGCGGCGGACGCTGGAAGCTGTTTGCATGCCCGGCGTACTGTCCGACCATCGTGACAAAAGCGAACTCCGCAAAAATAAAATCGCCTCTCGCGTAAATAATGGATAGGGTGAATGACTAGCAAATAAAATTGTTACTGGTAGAATTCTGGGCCGTTACACCCTTCTCTTTCCAACAAAAGAAAAATAAAAAAAAATAAAAATTCTTTAAGTTTCCTTTCAAGCTCCCCTCGAGCTTGACGGCTCGACATTGAGCCGCCGAAAATAAAATGCTGAATCAACAAAACGTCAAAATAAAACGGTTCTACTGGGAGTAGTGGGTTTTCAAGTTTGCCAACTTTTTGGTCCTCATACGAAAGAACGTTCCGTCAGGTCGAAATACCCTCAGCTTCTCGTTCTTCTTTTGGACCCGGGTCCAGTGGGTACCTCGCTCCTGGAGCCGTCGAAGGACGTCCTCTGGGAGTGGCTGAGCTTCTTCTTCTTTCTCTGGGAACGGCCGAGCTTCTTCTTCTTGTTCTGGGAGCGACCGAGCTTCTTCTTCTTTCTTCTCTTTTGAAGAAGCCTCCCTTGTTTCCCCAAGGGTGACAGCCACCGACACCGAAGGGCTTGAAGGGTCTTGGAGAGTTAGCTTCTGACTCGGGGTTTGCTCTTCGGACATCTCAATGTCTGACGTCCTCAGTGACAGACATAGCGAGGCAGTCTTCTCCTCTTCGTTCGTCTCCTCTGGCAACCCGACGTCTGACGTCGTCAGGGAGAGACAGGGGGACCTCGATCTATCATCGTCTTCAGCAGGGGCCATCGAAGGCAGCCTCACGGAAAACTCCAACGAGGCGTTATCGGAGGGGCCCCGCGACGAAGACGGCTGCGGCGAAGAGGGGCGGTCTTGACTCCCCGGGGTCGTCACCACCGGGTCGATTTGGAGTTCGTCAAGGAGGTCCGGGTCCCAAGGTGAAGGCGAGACGGCTCGATTCGGGACGGGACACGGAACATATCTCGGCAGCGGGAACAATCCTGGACTGCCTCTCCAGTTCGTGTCTTCGATCGCTCGTTCAAGTTCCTCTAGCAAGGGGTCGGGCGCGGAATCCGTTGAAGTTCGAGGTCTTTCATGTCCCCGCGTGTACCGGTCGGTCTTTCTCCAATCAGGTGGTTCTAGGAGCGCGAAGTTCTCAAAATCGAATCGGCCGCGTCGAAGTACCTTGGCAATTGTTTTTCTGGCCTGCCTTTGGCTGATGGCGCGGTCCAAGAGTACGCCCCGGCACAACCTCTCCGCGTAAACACAAACATACACCCCGCAGGAAACTTCATCTCTCTCGTCCTGCTGTTTGGGGATTTCGTGCGGCGTCTTTTATCAACGCCCATGCCCCACGGTGGAAGGGTAAGCGATAATGCATGGAGTACTCCTCGGAGAAGTCGAGCAGGCTCTCCATCTCGTCGAACAGCTCCAGTCCCGTGGAATCGTACGCCCGCATCTCCTCGTACCCCGGATGGACGACTACCAGACTCCAGTGGCCGAGTTGTGAGATAGCAGGAAGGAAGAGCGGAAAGAGGACCAACCTTTGTGAAGAGCGAAATGTCGTGTATTCGGCTCCTCACAGCTTCGTATCCGCCTCGGCGCCAGTCCTCAAAGAAGCGACAGTCAAGGGCGAAGACGGTCGGGAGTTGGTCGTAGAAGAGGCTACGTCGTTCCACCAAGCGCAAGTAAGCGTCGATAATTGCCTCGGTGATTAGTTCCCCCGTATTTAGGCAATCGTAATCGGAGGGAGACAGAACCACTACTTCCCGTAACATAACGAAATAAAATACGCTATCGTGCAATACAGGGAAAACTAAGCTAATATTTACAACGTGCAATACTAAGCAAGCAAGTGAACTAAGAAGCAAGCAATAAATTACAGAATTAGCAAACAGGGCATGCAAGCAACTGGCGTGCAACCTGAAAGAAAAAGCAGTGTAAGCAAGCAATAAACACAGGCGTTTAAAAATGTTCCCTAAAGCAAGCGTGACCACAACTTAACTTATCTATCGAGCAACAAAAGGTTTTAAGTCCTTTGCATGCACCCTAGTATTTTGCTTTTCTCGTGGGTCCCGACCGGCCGTCGCCAAGTCGTGAGTCTCCTTCAGTACCTCATCCCTCAGGGATTCGGGTACACAAAACCTCCATCGATCCATAGTTCCCTGTCTGGATTTACCCAATCAATAAAGCTTATCGTCCCGGACTTGATACTTGGGAAATTTTCCGGGGTGGGCTTTAACCTTTTGCAATAACTTGTCGTGCCAATCGTTAATCGTCTCTACTCGGTTCGATTCACTAGCATTTGATTCACCCGTCTGTTCGTTGGAGGGTCCCGTGGTTCCTCCAGTAGACGTGACCGCTACTTCGAGTGGAGGTTTGTTATCGTGCGCGACGGTTTGGTTGCGTGAGAGCGCATCGGCCACGCGGTTCAAAGAACCCTTGCGGTACTTTACCTCGAAATCATATTGCTGTAGTTGCATGATCCACCTAGCTAACCTACCAGTGGGTTCCTGTAATTGCATTAACCATTTTAACGCGGCGTGGTCTGTTAGAGCGACGAAGTGGTACCCTTCGAGGTAAGGACGAAACTTCTTCGTTGCCCAAACCAAGGCCAATAGTTCTTTTTCCGTGGTGGTGTAGTTGCGTTCCCCGTCAGAAAGAAGCCGACTGGCATATGCGATCACTACTTCGCGACCGTCTTTGTTTTGGCAAAGTGAGGCACCTAGGCCTTCATTCGACGCATCGACTTGAAGGATAAACGTCTTATCGAAGTCTGGGCAATCCATTCCACTTATCTTAAAACCTCTCACTCATGTGATAAATTCATCACTAATATCAGGACTTTTTCCAAGTCAATTGAAAATTTCAAAAGTTATACCGGTATTTAAAAAGGGTAACAAGACTGACCCCACATGCTACAGGCCAGTGTCATTAATCTCATCATTTGCAAAAATTTTTGAAAAAGTGGTATATAATCAACTTTTATATTATTTGGAATCAAATCAGTTACTAGATCAACAACAACACGGATTTAGAGTAGGCAAATCAACTATTACACCAAGTGTAAATTTTATCGATTCAGTAACTAATTCCATAGATCATGGTGAAAAAGTTATTGGCATATTTTTAGACCTTTCAAGAGCTTTTGACAGTGTTTCTCATGAAAAATTAATCGATTGTTTAAGTAATATGAATATTAAGGGAAAAGAACTTTCATGGTTTACTTCTTATTTAAATAAAGGCTACAATATGTGGAAATACAGAATACATCGAATTGCTTATTCAGCAAATTTCAATACGCTAGAAAATTTCATTCACAACTTCAGATTATACAACATGGGGTCCCACAGGGTTCAATTTTGGGTCCGCTCCTCTTCCTGTGTTATCTCAGGGGTTTACCTGGTGTATTTCAGAGTAGTGCAACAGTTTGTCTGTATGCGGATGATGCAAATATCAGCGTCGCAGGTAATAATAAGGAGGAAATTGAAATTTCATCTTTTGTCAATCTTTCAGTTGTAAAAGATTTTTTAATTAACCGCAATCTACTTATAAATCCATCAAAATCCAACTTTATTTCATTCTCTACAAAACAAACAAAGGAAAAATATAATTTTGACATTGTAATTGATACAGATAATTTGGAACAAGTAGCTACAACAAAATTTTTAGGTCTGGTAATAGACGAAAATTTAAGTTGGGATGAGCACATTAATCATATAACAAAAAAGATTTCATCTGGTCTATACGCTCTGCGTCAAATGACTAGAGTTTCAAATATAAATACTTTAAAAACTGTTTATTTTGCATTAGTTCACTCCCATATAGCATATGGGGTTTGCACTTATGGAGCTACATCCAAAACAAATCTGGATACAATTTTAGTGCCACAAAAAAGAGCATTAAGAATTATTTTTAATTTACAACGATCTGTTTCAGTAAAGAGGCATTTTTCTGATATTGGCATATTTACAATATATGGGTTATATATTTTTGAGACAATCATGTATGTTAAGAATAACCCTATCTCCTCCGAAAATAGTAATAGAAACCCTTACAACTTGAGATTTCACAGGGAGGTGGAGCAACATAGATTACAATTTTATGAAAAGAAGACTAATTTTATAGGTAACAAATTTTTATTTAATTTGCCAAAACAGATTTTACTTGAAAATGACATTGTAAAGTTTAGGAAACAATTGGAAAAAATTTCTTTTGCAGCTCGCCCCATACTCTTTTGATGATTTCTGGAGTTGCAGAGACAGTTTAATACTTTAATTTTGATTTTATGTAATAGTTAATTTTGTTTTAATTTAGGATGATGTAAATGTAGGGCTAGATGTAGATTTAGGATGAGGTAGAGTAGTGACACTATTCAATGTATCAATGTACAGAATGATGAATAAAGAATATTTGACTTTGACTTTAACAAAATAGGAGCCGAGGTCAGTTTATCCTTTAGCGTTTCGAATGCAGCTTCTTGGGCTTCGTCCCATTCCCATTTACGGTTCTTATGTAGAAGTTGAGTGAGGGGCCTCGAAATTGCCGCGAAGTCACTAACGAAGCGCCGATACCAACCGGCTAATCCAAGGAAACTTCTGAGTGTCTTGACATTCGTGGGCCTAGCGAATTGAGTGATGGCTCGCACTTTCTCTGGGTCTGTACCAATACCCTGATCGCTCACAATGTGTCCGAGATAGCGTAATTTAGTCCTACAGAACTGACACTTATCTACGTTGAGGCGCAAGCCCGCACTTCGTAAACGCGCGAAAACGTCTCGCAACAGTGACAAATGTTCTTCGAACGTAGTGGAAACCAGGATAAGATCGTCCAAATAAGCAAACGCCTTGGGCTCGAGTTCGGGACCGATAATCTTATCGTGTAGCCTTTGGAACGTCGCCCCTGCGCTATGTAAGCCAAACGGCATAACTGTAAATTGTAGGAGGCCTATGCCTGGTACCGTGAACGCCGTGATAGGTTTACTATCGTCTGTAAGAGGAACCTGCCAATAGCCTTGTTTCAAATCAAGCGTACTTATATATTTCGCCTGCTTTAACTTCTCCAGGATAGCGTTCGGTCTGGGTAACGGATATGCGTCCCGTATAGTGACGTTGTTGACACGCCTCATATCTACACAAAACCGCATTGCCCCAGAGGGTTTCTTGATTAATACGATCGGACTACTCCAAGAGCTTGTCGACGGCTCGATAACCCCATCTTTGAGCATCTTATCAACCTCCTTTTTGATAATTTCCTGCATCGCGGGGTTCCTAGAATATGGCCGCTGTTTAATAGGCTCAACGCCATCCTTCACTCTTATCCGATGTTGGATCAACTGAGTCCTACCTGGTACATCTTCAAACAGTTTCAGTTCCTCGGCCAAAAATTTTTCAAGTTGTACACTTTGGTCACTCGTAGGCTCGCTTACCGCTCCGACCGCGGTATCTTGACTGGAAGAATCTCCAAGCCGAGATCTCAACCTTTCCTCGAACCTAACCAGTCCTAGCTCCTCGATCTCATTGATTCCCAAAACTAAGTAGTTGGTAAGGCCAGGAACGTGCAACGCGGTCCACGAGAAAGCTCGTTCATCCACGAGGCCGCAAACCTCGAAACAAGTTGTCGTCCGGGTGGAGGCCCCATTCGCCATTCGAATCTCGGTCGTCTATCTGACTCCGGAGCGCCATGTTTACGCAAAATGTCTGCCACGTTATCGCCTACTAAGCTAACCACTGCTCCGGTATCGACTAAGCCCTTAAAATGATTCCCATACAATTCGACAGAAACATAAGGCCGGGTGTCAACAGCGTTGCATTCTCGTTTGATTGGTAAATGGAAAATCCTTAGTTGTTGGAGCCAGCGCTCCCATTCTTCGGGGGTTGTCTTCGACGATGTCGTTGGGGACTCAGGCGCCCCCCTTTGCGCTGAGCCCGATACTCGTTTCCCGCTTCACAGTTACACCTAGCCGTTGAGACCCCTTCGGTTTTACAAAAATGGCACTTTAAGGTTCTCGGTTCAGTACAGTCCCGAAACATGTGGCCCTCCTCATCGCAATTCCAGCAGAGAAAAGGTGTATTGGGGACCTCCTCAGGTTTATTAGCCGGCCGCGACAGAGAAGCTTCGTTCTTTGATGGGGGCATTTCATTCCTCGGCGGTCGAGCACCAACCGAGTTGTTCGGATTGACGTTCGTTCTTTCTTGCCTGGGCTCTACCCGCCTATTCCAATTCGAGGGGCGTTCATCGAATCCCGCGTGGTCTACGACCTTATCTTGTCGCCTTTTCCCATGATACGCGGTCTCAGGTACCAACGCGAGACACGGAGGTGGGGGAGGCCGAAACGTACTTTTGTCCGAACATAAGTTTCATAGTCCTCGGCACTTTTAATCATGTCGGCTAGCGTCAAACAATCAAGTCTGCGGACCATAAGCTTATATTCTGGCCGCATATTCGAATAAATGAGATCAAGCTTGTTGTGAGCTGAAATTGATCCCCTTCGCCTAATCAGCGTACTTATTGACACGACAAAGTTCCTGAACGATTCGTGATCGCCTTGTGTTCGCTTTCGAATTTCCTCATCTAGACTACGACGATAGCCAGGTGGAAGAAACTGAACTTCGAAATGTCTTCTGAAGTCCTGGAAGTTTTGCCACAGATCCCTACTATTCCGATACCACAACAACGCGGATCCGGTAAATAGCTCGGGAAGTGCTTTCATGACCTCGTCCGGGGATAGAGAGTACGCCTCTAATACACCTCAAGGAAAGAGACCGGGCCCTTACGGCCGTCGAAACGCAGATTCCATTTCCGCACCAAGGTACAAATCGAGGGAGTTTCGTGTGCCCAACGCGTTTTGAAACGGGGATTCAAATTCAATCGTTGGATCCCGGTGTTATTCTGAGCCTGATTTGGATAGGCCGACGTCATTGCGGCTTCGGGATGTGTAATCGCCCCATGGATGTAGTTACTATAAGTCAGATTAGTTGGCGCGGCAAACTTGTATGTACCAGCTCCAGCCGGTTGGCTAAGGTTTCTATTTTCCTCTGACCTCAAGGCAGACACCATTGAGGCTAGGGCGCGTTTGACCTGAGCCGAGTCGGCGTGAGGTGGTAATCCCAGCATTTCCCGGACACTATGCGTCTCGTCAAAGTTCTTCCCCGCTAAATCCTGTTGACTATCTTTAAATGTATCCGGTAATTCAGTAGCTCCCGAAACATTTGGCCCCATAGAGGGCATGCCGTAAGGGAGTGACGGAGGAATGACGCTAAACGGTTGCCGCCAAAAATCAACAAATATCTTCCGCATTTCGCCTAGAGTACCCTCGGTATACAGTCCAAATTTCAGCATTTCGGCTCGCAATTCATCCTTAGACAGGTTGTAAATCCAGCCTACCCGCGGGTCATCCAATGGTGTTCGCGGTAGGTTCAATTGCATCGGTATGAAAGACCGAGGATTAGTACCGCTCGTAGTGCCCGGTGGGGTGATAGTAGCTGTAGCCGACACGGTCGTGGTTATCAAAGTCTCGACGGTCGTGGTCGTCAGAGGTGCGATCGCCGTCGTCGCAACGATAGGGGCCGGCGTCGTCGTAGCTACATTCGAAGCCTGGGTAGTCGATCTAGTCGTGGTTTGAGGCGGGTCCTCATTTTTCTTTTTAGTTTTAGGCCTTTCAGGCGATACGACATACATCAAATAAAAGAATCTGAACCAAACCCGCAAGAATAACTTCCACAGACCCATGTTTACCAAACTCAATTAAAATATTTATGATGCAAATAATAATTATAGACTTCAATCTTCCCTAAAGACACTATCTAATTTAATTTAGCAGGTTAAGAACACGTACGACAACAATGTCCTTAACTCAAGTAAAATCTAAGTCCAATTAAGTTTAATTTCTGTCCCTGTTCGGGCGCCATAAGATGTGACGACTCAACCGTATTCGTGATTTTTTTTCAATTATTGATACTCGCAAATGTTTTGTGAGCGTCGCCAACACCTTAAACAATGTTGTTCCGGAGCTCAGCTACTCTGAGTTCGTCCAAGGTTCATTCGTGACGGTTATCCAACGATACTATAGTTGGTACGTCGAGACCGTAATAGGCGATACGCAAGATCAACACCGACAATTGACCAAAATCTTAATACTAAACTAAACAGTAAACCTGGTCAAAATAAAGAGAGGATTACCTTAAAAATATCGAAGTGTAGGTTCCGCGGACCGGGCCTCTCCTCGCGCGGAATCAGGCGTCATAGGTGAGTAGAATGGCTAAACGGGAATTGAGCGGTATGACTACACGCTCTATGAGGGGATACCGGGTAGCTTTGTTTACATGCAGCTTACAACGGAAGTACGAACAGATTAGACGGCTTCTAATGTCTGGATAAGTTTTATAGCAATACATTAATGTAAGCGCCGCGTTATTAGAGGATTTAAACCCCGATTAAGGCTCCTGGCCAGATACTAGAATTTAAACGAACGTGATGAAGCGATTGACTTGGCAACAACAAAATAATCAATCATGAGGGTCTAAATCTTAAATTTCGACATGATATTAGGCCTCGTAATTTACCGAAGTTAATGCATGCTGAAGGCAATTTGCAAGACAATGAGTCTCATAAATTTACACCTTTACCGTGCATCTAACAGGAACGGTCGTGCATCGTTGCACGTGCGAAAATAAAGTTGATTACGTGCTCTACAAAAAATAGTAACAAAACAAACAAGCTCAAAAATAAATTGTAACAATTCCTACAATACTCGGAAATAGCCCACGCGGCCAAAATAATCAATTATAACAATCACGACATTCGGAACTTACGTGTTCTCGGGTCGACACCACGAGTCATAGAACGTAGGTCCGTATAGCTTTGCGGCGCGCCGGGGACTGACTTGCCTCTGGGGCCGTCAAGCCGGCTCCGGGGTGGGGAGGCAGGCGACGTCAGCGCGGCCAGTCTAGTGCGGCGGACGCTGGAAGCTGTTTGCATGCCCGGCGTACTGTCCGACCATCGTGACAAAAGCGAACTCCGCAAACATAAAATCGCCTCTCGCGTAAATAATGGATAGGGTGAATGACTAGCAAATAAAATTGTTACTGGTAGAATTCTGGGCCGTTACACCACTTCTCTTTCTGTGCTATATCAAGGGTATGCCTGAGTTAGTTCGTGTGGGCATTGGGTCGATGTTTCTATATGCTGAGGATTCTAATATTTTATTTAAAGGAAAATCATTAACAAACATTGGACAATTTGCATTTAATAAACTCTTATCTACTAAAAATTTTTGAGATAGAAAAAAATTGTCTTGGTAATTTAGATAAATCAAACCTGATCTGCTAAACAATCGAGGCAAAATTTTTAACTCAACATATTGATAAAAACAAATAAAATAAACCAAGTACAAAAATAACAAAGTTTCTAGGCCTAATCATTGATAAAAATCTTTCTTGGGATGTTCACATTATATTTGTAGTAGTCAAAAATTTTTCTTCTGGTATCCCTACTCTGTGACAATTGTCCAAAAGCAATACGAGTAGGCCATGTACTGAAGCTCAAAAAAACAGATTCCGTTATGATTAATTTTAATGAATTGGGAATACTGACAGTTTATAATTTGTATAGTTATAAAACAACTGTTTTTGCCAAACAACTACAGATTTCATCCACTTCAAACAATTGTCAAAATTATGATACAGTAGAGTCCCACAAACCTGGACTAATGTGGACCGAACGGTGTCTGGGTTTATGAAAATTCCGAGTTGTCGGGAAATGAGTAAAAATAAGAAAAAATAAGAATAGTTTCTGTTATTTCTATAAAAAATAATTTATTTATTGAATAGTAAAAAATACAAAACTACATTATCAGTCATAAAAAAACTTAAAGAAAACCCAAAACTGTTTTATAACAGAACACCGTGCTCTGGCCTTGAATCTCAGTGCACTTTATTGCTCTGGTAGGCTTTCCGAGTTATCCAGAATTCCGGGTTATCGAAGTCCGGGTTTGCGGGACTCTACTGTACCAGATATAAAATAGACCTTCCTCGTCACAGCCTTAAGGTTTTTTTTTTAAGAAAACCTCTTATACAGGGCTTAGGTTCTTACATCTACCAATGTCTATAAGACTGTACTCGGTTCCACGATTACCTTTCAGTATGTAATTGCCATAAGCCATATTTCAAATGCCAATTTAAGTTGTACCAGCCAAATTATGTCATAATCAGTTGATAATTTTATTATAATATGCTATGAATATTAGTATAAACAAATACACCCAACTTAGATAAAGCCTGTACTGAAAGGTGAATGTGGAATTGAGTATAGAAATCAACTTCAATAAATAAATTGGTTGTTTTTACCCTCACCTTAGGTATGCTGTTCCTATTTGGGGTCACGAGAATTCAAAAACAAAGGCAGTTTTTCGCCTTAAGAAAAAAAGCTATGAGTTCATTTTTGGAATTTAAAGACGAGACTCGTGTAAAACAGCTTTCCATCAGAATAAAATTCTTACATTTCCGTCCATCTATATATTTGAAACCCTCATTTTTTCAAAAAGAATTCCTCCATCATTTCCTGTAACAGAGCCCAATCTAGATATTCACTCCGCCCACGTTTGGAAGTCCCGGCCTTGAAACACAATACAGCCTTCTTTGAACGCAGCACCACATACAACTGTATCAAACTTTTCAACGCGTTGCCGGCAAATCTCAAAATTGAAATGCCTTTCATCAAACTTAAAAACCTTGCCGACAGAACATTTTACAGCGTTCATGATTTTATAACCAACAAGTAGGAAGTAGTTATTAAGTTTTTTATTATTAAGCTTATATTGAGCTTAAGTTATTATCCTTGGACATATTCCGATTTTTTGTGTATATTGGTCCATTTTTTTAGTTGTAGTTTTAGTTATTCAATGTGAATTGTTTTGACGCATGCCAATGCATTTTGTATGTTTTCATGGCAATAAAGAATATTTGATTTAATTTGAAATAAAAATATAGCGTATTAAAGGATTTCTTACTAACAACTCCTTTTTATTCTATAGACAAATTAAGTAGATTTCAAACATTTAAATTCATCTGGATCTCCAGAAACATTTAACCTAAGTCGGATGTATTTTGCTTAGTGTTTAATTTTAGTTGATATCAATTGTTTAATAATATTACTCTCTGTTTGTAAACTGCATATCATTATTATTGAATAAAGATAATAATATTTCTGTTCTTTGTCACTATTCAATGTAATATTTAATTACTTAATGAATAAATATATTTTAATTAAACTGAATTGAATTGAAGAATTATTTGACTTGACTTGGCTGGCACCCCCACCTCCCCAAACACCTGCAGCCATAAATTTAACTCAATATAATGAGACTTTGGTTCACAACTTGGTGGAAAGGAGTCAGTCTAGCAGCCGGCAAGTGTTGATAAACTAAGTTGTGTACCAAAGTCTTATTAATTAAAAAAGGTTACATACCTTAAAACTGTCTTCAATTCACTTGTAAAAATCTTACAGATTTTCTCGAGTTTCAGCATAAATATGCCATTTTCAAAATCATCTATAAAGAACATACATTGGTCGCAATAATTATGTCAAATTTGGACAGTAAGTCAATTAAAGTATGTTCTCTCCAATTATGTAGTTATTTTTGGTATCCAGTTAAAAAACCTCTCTAAAAACAGTAGCCTCCGTATAATACCAAAGTTCCATAAAAAACCTCTTATAATGTCACAATTGAAGGGGTCCTCCGTAAAACGTTCTAAGCGACAAAAACCTAATTTCGACTAATCAAGCGTTGAAAGTTGAATTATAAAATTTGCGGTTCTTTCAAGGTTGTAACTTATAATCATGTACAGTTTTTTAATACCCTATTTATAACATCATAATGTAGCCTTATATTAAATTTTTACTTACCATTAAGCATTTTAAAGCATTTTACACATTTTTTTAGGGTTAAAATGTTCTAAATGACTGGCGTTTGAAACGTTTTCTGACGGACTGCTCTTCTGCTTTGGAGGAAAACATCTGGGAGTGTATAGTAATACCAACATTAATTAAAATAAAACCGAGTATAAAACAATTTTATTTATATAAAATTTCAAAAACTTAATGTTGTGACATAACGTGATACGTCATTTTGCTTAAAGTTATCCAAATGTGGTGCTTAAAACGTAATTCTACACTTCTTTTGGGGGCAATTTTCCAGGCCTTGGCTTCTTCAGTTTTTGAAATGTAGGGTAATCCAACTTTTCTATATTCCTTCCTGGTCTTTTCCTTCCACTTTCCAATAGTTACTTCATATGTTTTATTTTTATTTACACGATTTTGGTTGCTGGGTGTTAACGAAACAACCGGCGGGGAGTCCATCTTTTGGCGAATAGAATGTTATTCCCCAAAAAGTCCGTGCAGTCCCGCGAAGCACGCCAACTTTGATAGATGAAATCAGGGATGCCAACTCAAATATCTTTAAAACAAGATATACCATGGTGTAGCTCGTATCCTAGAGAACCTTTTTCACTGAATATCTCCGATTTTGAAATTTTGTCGTTTAGAACGTTTTACGGGGGACCACTTCAATTATAACTGCATACTGAAGGCCTAGTATATTCTTGCGGTTGTGATAAACCACGGACCAGGAAATCATGGGATGTTTGGCTCCTTACAGGTGGTAGCCATGCATTTTGTCGGCTTCTAAGTCAGTATATCTAATAAAACGTCATATTAACAAAAATTAGCAATATGTCATCTCAACCAAATGACAATTTATGGGTTTGGACTTATCAAAATTCCACTCAATATGAAATCACTCAACTGATGCCGGCGTTACTTGTATCGCTGCTGTTGAGCTTCAAAGTTGCAAAATTCGCTCCCACGGGTTGGAACCAAAACCAGAGATAAACAAATTTTTTCATGATAGTTTGTTCTCAAGGTATAAAAAATCATGAGATGCACTTTTTTTGCAAGTAAAATCATTGGTGATTGTATAAAAATGCACCTCGATATATTAGGACATGAACAATTTGTCCAAAATCAGGGTGAAAGAAAGTTGAAGAATGGACCCAAGGGATAAGTCATGGTCGCACCATTTGTGACTTTAGAAATACGTGAAAAATATGTCAAACTTATTTATAATCAAATGAGCGATTGTACTGTGTTTCCCCCGGTCTTTTATTTTTTATACTTAATGCAATACTAAAAAAAACACTATCCAAGGAGTAAGAGCGACATGAGAACGAACGCTTAACATTTTCACTCCTGATTTTTGCACTTAAACAAATGCAATATTTTAAAATCATGATCTCAACATAGTTTGCATTTTTTAGAATTATTTTATAAACATAACCAAACAAAATCAAACAATAACTGTATTTTGGGGTTTTATGTATTCAGTATTTTTTACTTAATGCAAATAAGCATCAATGGACAGTTAAAAAGACCAACCCAACAGACAGTCACCATAGACCATTATTGTTTATCACATGTTACACATTTCATATTTGAATCTATTGTTTGTGACGAATAAAGTTTTTTTATAAATACAATAAATAAACCACATTTATTGTCAGGGTGGGGGGAAGAGCCAATTCAACTCAAGTCTAGGGGCGCAAGGCCCTGTGAATATGATTAGGCATATATATAGATAGGTCTTATGTGATGTTGCAGTAAGTAGGCCTACTAAAAATTGTCATTATCTTAAAATTTATTTTATCCTGTACTCTTATTTTAGCAATGTTATCTTGCTTGCATGCGTGCTTGCATAATTATCTCAATACAGCTCCTAGAATTTCCTTGAAAGTCTGGGAATAACTAATTTCGGACTCAAGAACAAGTTGGATGTAGGTTACTTGGCCAGAGAAAATCTAATAACTTAATAAAATGAATTTTAAAGTTGAAAAAATTAACATGGGGTCTTATGAGTTGCCATGCTAGCAACAAAATGATCGACGAAAATGGAAACAAATAAGTGACCAGTAATCATAACAGCTGTTTGCAAACCTCAGTTATCTAGAGGAAATGCAGCATGTGGGATGAAAATTGCAAGGAATAACGAAAAAAATTACATAATTTATATTATGACATCAAAATGTTTTATAGTAACTGGATGAAATGGTAAACGCAATAGAACGCCAAGCAAGGCTGGGTCCACCTGGTACTTTTAATTATTAAGAAAATCCTGGCTAAACAACTTTGTGAGGACAAAGCTCAATGGCTCCAGATAAGGTAAATGCCTTAAACCTTATCTCTGGGTACAGCAATAAATCAATCAGTTGATTTGTATACTATACGATTAGTCCTGCATCTGACAATGTTATCTGTGTGCAAATTTAGTACAGAGAATTTTCCGTCTTTATTTCGTAGTAGGGGTCTAAAGAAGTGTTTTCCACTCGGGTATCATGCACGCAAGTGGTACGTTCTCCGGCTATGACGTCATCAATATGGCGGACAAGCAATTTTGAAATGCGTGTATTTTGAATACTATCTGTCCGATCGGGATAAACTTTTTTTTGTTTGAAAGATAATTTTTTGTGCTAAATAATTTACTTTTACACATTTGTTGTAATTATAATACTTTTTTAAGTAATTTTTAAAAACATCTTTTTCAATAAACCTAATACTGAAATTCAATATATAACTTTTGAACTAAAAACATGATCAAAACGTGCCTATGGTAAAACTTTTAGAGAATTTTAAGACCTTTTCAAAAATACCATATATTATGTACTTTGCACGAATAATAAAGTGAAGAAACTGGATTAATGTTGTAAAAACACGGAATCACAGAAAACTAAATAAGTACAGAAAGCTGACCGGTGTTGGAAAAGGGTTGCGTTCGCCGTGGCAGCGCCACTAGTCTTTTCGCGCTTGGTTCTGTGCAGAACGGCTCCCAGCAGACGAGCCATGCGCCAGACCTGATGCGCAGTAGCGGGCTAAAGCAGCGCTCTCGCGGCGGCGGCGCGAACTGCAGTCCTCGCCATACAACACTCCCCCCTCACTGCGCTGGCGCCGCCCGCCGTGCTCCGGCTCGGGACAAGCCGGCGCCCGCTGCCGGCGCTGCTTTCGCGAGCTGCCTCAAATGCTTAGTTTATTTCAAAAAATCACGTTACAGGCAGGGCCGTAACGTTAACTTTGGGGGCTCTAGGGTAAGACTGGCTGGCGGGGTCCCATGTCTTACTCTAGCATGTGAAATGAAATAAAATAATATTTTATTTCATTTACAATTTTTTACAAGATTAAGTTACTTAGTTTTTCCATAATAAACCTAATTTACGAGGAATCAATAAAAATTAAATAGTGTAGGGACTTAACTGGTAGTAAAATACAGTAAAACCATTCTATATTTTACAATATTTATTATTGTTTTTTGTTGTTTTTATTTACAACATAAAGTTATAATATCTAAGCATTAGTTGTTAACAGAAACAACTGTTTCCTTTTTTATCCTTTATAGCAAGCAGTCATTAACATACTATATAAAACAATTAACTCTGTCATTATTTCAAAATGACCAGAAACATATGAAATTTACGACTGTCTCTTGCCTTTCCCGATTTAAAAAAATCCCGATTTATGAAATTGGCCATGATTTCACCTAAAACGAACACAATATTTCGTAAAATACAATATTATTTTGCGGCCGCAATGCGATCAAGAGATTAGTACAAAAACATAGTACAATCCTGAATCATTGCTTTATGTCCATTGGTCACCGTTATAATGAAAATGGTAAACATCCCTTACTACATGTTATCCTATTGGGAAATAAAAAAGGTCCATTTCTCGCTTATTTCGCAACTTACCTTACTATACGGTTTTCCATTTCGCATGGCGTGTAAGGGATTAAGACGACCCTTGCTCTCGCACGCACACTCACCAACGCGGAGCGGCCGGCCCCACTCAGTGAGCACAGAAAAGAAATAGAGGGGCTACACGTATTCAGCCAACATTACGGACATTGTAGCCATGTTCCCCCACTCCTTATGCGGACAACTCGCGCTAAATGAGACAAACAGCGTTAGAAAACCTTTTTCAAATACACGATGATTAGAAGCACTTAGAGTGGTCCTAAAATTACCAAACTTGGAACATATAGTGTTTATTAGTGCTACTCACAGATAGTAAGGTTAAAAATTTAGTATATATTCTATTTTGCTTTTATTAATCAAAAATACCTAAAGAAATTATTAAATTTATTATGAAAACATGAAAAAGTTAGTCTGTGAGGAAATTTTTTATTTTTTGGTCAGGAAAGTTTCGTCTGCAGCAAAGTTTGAGAGCATGAGTTGAACATTTACATATATTTTTTGGAAAATTCTACGATCATTGGTAACGGAGAAAAGTTAGGTTGAAGAGGATACAAAATCTGTCCTGCGGCCCGGGAGCTAGGCGCTGCCACTGCGTCCACGTTGCGTAGCTCACTGCTGGCACATGAGTGGAATAATGAAACTTAACGTTTTCACTATATTTTTTATGCTTACTTTTTTCTCCTCTGGTAACAATAATAATAGTAATGAATGATTTAGGGTACAAGAAAATAAGCTGGCTTTTGTTTTAAGTTTTAATTCTGACAAGTAAATAGCCTTAATTACACATCTAACACGTATTTATCTGCCTACTGACATAAAAAGGTAAAGAACTTTAGTCAGGTGGTTCCTAATTTAGCGATTGGTGTGAAGTTTATTATTGTATTGTTTACTGAAATGATATAGTCTTATGTTCAATATATGTTCTTATGTTCTTATGGTCAGTGTTAAATAATGTGAGGCCAATATAGAGGTTTAAAACTTTTGAAATTAGTACTTGGTACTAATTTCAAAGGGGGTTGGCAAGACTGCTTGCCTGGTTGATTCACGGTGCTGCGTTGCTCTCGGTTTTAAATGCCAATTTATGAGTTTTGTCGCATGTACGTCAAATCAATTAGTGTTCGGTAAAAGTCTGTATAAGAGCCGTTCACTTTTTGCTACCACTGCTACTTTGGACACTGTAAGTAGGCAACAACTCTGGTGTATGTGTCTGTCACTTGTCACTAACCAACAAATCGCCGGGAGCATCACCGCAGCAGGCTAGGATCGGCAAGAGCGGGACAGTGTCGTCAGTTCCACTGCCAACCGCACGGGCCTGAATTAACCTCTGTCATCGGCTCACCGCCACGCTGCTAGATTTTCGTTGCGCCTTCAATTCTGCGGATACTTCCCTCCTTCCATATCTGCTAGCTGCTTGCGTCTCAAGCTTTGCTGGCGCAAAGTTAATGCCATCGCCGTAGACACACTATTCTGTGATGATGAACAGCAGTGAAACTATTTATGAGTCTAGTGACGTTATAAAAGGCGTTCAAGAGAATATGCTTCTTGATCTTACAAATGAAATTAATATCATAGAAGCCAATCATCCCAGCGTATCTCTGGGAAAAGTATCGGGATACATTGCAACATTACTGGAAAATCTGGAAACATCAAATGACGATAAGAAGAGATTGGCAGAAGAATTAGAGTTGCGTATGGCGGAGTTCCAAGTGGTATCTTCTAAACTAAGTTTAGAAAAAGGACTTAGGCAGGAAGAAATGAACAGCTCCTTTAAAATACAAGACGACGCTGCCGTGAAAGTGGACGCGCTGAACTCACGCATCGGACTGCTGGAGGAGAAACTACGACAAAGAGACAGTGACGTGGCATCGCTGCTGACTGAAAAGAACTCATTAAATGTTAAACTTAAAGAGTTTTCAGACAAAATAAAAAAACTTGACTCAGAAATCAAAAAACAATTAGATGTAATTAATAATGTAAAAGCTTGCAACAACTTAGCTCAAAAAGAAATCGTTAGTTTAAATAAAATGCTAAAAGACAAATGGGTTGATGACAGCATCATAAGGGATTATTTTGCATCAATGCAAAATTTTGCAACATCAGAGCATTGTTTTTTTCTCTCCCCTGCCTTGTCACAGCTTGTTAAACTCGGAAACAAATCCGTAATACTTGACATTAAAAAATCACCAGAATATACTAAGTGTAAATATTTGTTCCTCAGTGTAAATAATAGTGCTGATCTAATTAGTGGGGTATCAGGCACTCATTGGTCCTTATTGTTTATTGATAAAACTAATTTACAGGCTTATCACTTGGACTCGATGTCTGGAGTTAATGGAAAAAGCGCTTTGGCTACTGCCTTAAATTTAAGTATCACCCCTGAGAACTTTCATTCTGTCTCTTGTTTTCAACAAAATAATAGTTATGAGTGTGTAATCAATGTCTTGGTTCATGCTAAGCTCATTTTTCACTATTTTTGTTTAGCTGAGTCGAAAAAGCCATTTTCGGAATGGTTTAGTAGTAGGCTTAATTCTGAAACCATCGTAGCTAACAAAACATTGTGTAAATTAGATGACACTACCAACAGGTCAGAAGTTAAAGATGTCAAAGATGATGAGGGAACTGGGTTAAGCGCTGTGGTAACTCCAATTAAAGTTAAGAAGACCAATGAAAAATGGACCCTTGTGAGGTCTAAAAAATCTAGTAGTCATAAGCTTAGTAAAAGTGCCTCTGTTCCTTTGATCAGTCAGCTTGATTGTAAAAATAGGTATGACGCTCTTAGTAAGGTAGAAAGCACACATGAGACGAATTGTATAAAAAACAAATCCGGGACTTGAAAAAAGTATAATCAAAGTTTCAAAGGCAATATTAGTTCAAACTCTGTCAAACCTGTAAACAAAATTCAGGGTTCAAGTGAAAGTTCATCTAAATGCCACATTGATAGTTATAATAATCAGCCTATTTTGACATATAACATAGTAGATGAATGTGAGGATACAAACTCTCCTCAAGAAATGTCCTCTAAGAACTGTGAGTGTGACGATTTGGTTGTATACAAATCACAGCCTGAAGTAAAAAGTAATGGTGTATTATTTTTGCTAGCCGACTCACATGGACGTAATTTAAGTGAAAAATTTAGTTCTTTGGTAAAAACTAGGTTTGAGATTATATCTAGTGTAATGCCAGGTGCAACCTTTGGTAATATAATAGACAACAGCTCTAGAACCCGGAGTAGACTCACAAAAAATGACACTTTGGTACTCTTGGCTGGTACTAACAACATCCCTGATCACTGTGATAGCCTGCTTAAATCGTTTGACCTGGCTCTGAAGGAATCAACCAACACAAATGTTATTATTCTGGGAATACCAAAGAGACATGATACACCAAACTTGAATGATGAGACCTCTCGTATAAACTGTAACCTACAAAGCCAGGTCTTAAAGTGCAGCAACTCAAAGTTTATCTCCTTGGACTCGATCCCTAGACACCATTATACGAGGCGTGGTCTGCACTTTAACAATGGAGGGAGAAATAAAATCGCAGCTATTGTTTCAGATGCTCTGTTGCCTCGTGTTCTGGTGGCTAATGAACTCTCTGATGAGTCTGTCCAAGCTCGAAAGAGTTTTAATCAAAGGTATAATGTTAAGCCTAGAAGGTCTCTCCCAAGCTCTTGTTCGGCCGATAGCTGGTCTTCGTACCCCAATGGCTCTAGAGTGTTTTATAACTCCCACTTAAATACAAAAGCAGGTGTAGAGCAACATTTTTTAGAGAAAGGGAGGATGAATCCCTTAGTAAAATGACACCTAAAAACACCTCACAAATAGGTCCAAGGAACAAAATCACTATTTTCCACCAAAACATCTGTGGTGTTAGGTCAAACAAAGAGCTTCTGGAAATTCATTTGGAGTGTGAAAGCCCCGACATTTTATGTCTCTCTGAGCACAATCTATCCCAAGAACAGCTTAGTGTATTTTGTTTGTTGGACTATTCCAACTTGGCAGGTTTTTGTTGCAAGTCCCGTCAAAAGGGTGGCATCTGTATAATGGCTAAGCGCAACATTTACAGTGAGAACATAGATGTGTCCCAGTTTTGTTCGGAGGACTCTTGCCATCTGGCAGCGGCTAAAATTCATCTTGAGAACCAAGACTGTATTATTGTGCTTGTTGTATACAGAGTCTCAAAATATAACTGTGATGACTTCTTTGAACATCTTGGAGGTTGTCTTGATTTCATCCTTCAGAAGCCAAGAAAAATTGTTGTTCTTGGAGATTTTAATATTGATGTGCTCAGTGACACTTTTTCAAGAGACAGATTCATACATATAATGAGATCATATGGGTTGCACTACGCAATATCCTCTTACACCAGGGAATTTAAGAACTCTAGGACGGCAATAGATAACATCTTCACAAACATTGACTCTCCCTTGATTAGTTGCAACGTCATCAAGGCTGCTTTATCTGACCATCACGGTCAAGAAGCTGTAGTTGATCTTTCACCCTCCATGTCAACAACTACTCCTAGATTTTGTGAATCTCGCCGTTTCACTCCTGAAAATATTCGCTGTTTTAGATTTCATTTGCAGAGAAAGTCATGGGCCGAAATATTTTCCCATAACAACTTTGACTTCAACTTCAATGAATTCCTTCAAATAATGACCTATTATTTTGAAGTGTCCTTTCCCTTGATAAAAACAAAAATCAAACCGTATAAATCTACAAACAAACCGGTCATTACACCCGACATACTTCACCTCAAGAGTCAAATGCAAGTCTTGTACTCCATCTCAAAGGATCTTGATGCATCTCATCCAATTCGACTAAAGTATAAACAAGTAAAGCGTGAGTTCAGGGAAACTGTCCGTAAGGCGAAGTCATACCAGATACTTCACACTATTTCTGGGTCATCTAATGTTTCCAAAGCTGTATGGGGTGTTATCAACGACAATAAACCTCAAAGATCCAACGATTCTAATAGAGTGTCACTTGTTGATGAGGACGGTAGGGTAGTGGACGAACCCAAAGAGGTTGCAAATATGTTCAATAGCTTCTTCTCAAGTGTCAGTCAAGGGAGTGATACTGATAGGTGGGACCATTTCTATCATACAACCAAGGGTAACTCTCTCTTTCTAGCCCCAACCACCAAAGATGAAGTAGCCAAAGTTATACTCTCTCTCAAATCAAAGTCATCCAGTGGCGCAGACGGCTTCTCTTCCAAACTTCTTAAGCAGGTTGTGGATATAATCTCTGCTCCTTTAGCGTACTTGATTAATGTCTCCTTTCAGGAAGGTTGCTTTCCCTCTTCTTTAAAACATGCCATAGTTCGACCAATCCATAAAAGAGGAACAAAAGTCAGTTGCAACAACTATCGGCCAATTTCTTTGATCTCTACATTTTCAAAGATTTTCGAGCGGGTTTTTCTCAGCCGTCTTGTGTCATTCCTCGAGGACAATTCCATCATATCTCCAAACCAATTTGGATTTACAAAAGGTAAATCGACCCTCGACGCCATAAACACTATCATTTCCACTTTATCAAGTGCTCTTGATTCTGGGGAGGTAGCCTTAGGTATGTTCTTTGATCTCCATAAGGCATTTGACATGGTTAATCACAGCATCCTCCTGAACAAACTACTAGCTATTGGGGTGCGAGGCGTGTCTCACGATTGGATATCTTCTTATCTTAGAGGTAGAACACAATCTGTCCGATTGCCTTTTGTTGATGCCCAAGGAAACCGCAAGCAAGTTACCTCTGCTTCTTCCGAAGTGTCTGCAGGAGTTCCTCAGGGCTCCATCCTTGGCCCCATCCTCTTTCTTTTATTCATCAACGATTTACCCGATTTTGTATCAGACCCAAGTTTAAATGTAAATGTCTGTTTATTCGCTGATGATACCTCCCTCACCATTTCCGCAAAAAAACAGGCAAGTTTGGAGACATAGCATTTGAAAGTCCAACAAAGTTTGCAATGGTTTCAGAACAACAACCTCATTTTAAACACTGCAAAATCGAACATTGTTCAATTTCAGATAAACAATTCCGATCATGTTTCTCCACTGACTGTATGCTAGGTGACGAGGCGCTTTCTTCTGTGACAACACAAAATTCCTGGCTGATTTTAGACAGCCAACTCAAATTCATGATCACATAGATCATGTCTGTAAAAAGCTAAGTTGTGGAATTTTGCCATTAGAAGCCTTCTAAAATTGCTGACACCCAAGTGACTCTGGCCGCTATTATGGACTCATCTATCCATACCTTCATATGTAGTTGCTATCTGGGATGCGAGAGTGTCCGTACCAAGTTCGTATTCAGACTACAGAAGAAGGCTTAGAGAGCCGTCTTTAAAATACCGCACCGATCATCTTGTAAGCCTATTTTCAAAGAAAACAGAATTTTAACTTTCCATCATTTACATCTACAGTTGATTGACTTTTTTCCACCAAACAAAATCTTTTAACACCACCTTTTCACCAAACACAGTACAATCTTAGAAATAGTAACTTTATCAGGATTCCTCACACAAACGGGTTTCTTTGAGAAACACGTGCATTTTAACGGCATCAAGCTTTTTAATGCACTCCAGAGACTATCAGGGCTGAGCAAGACGCGGGGCGATTTGGCCGAAAGGTAAACGTTTGTTGAGTGAGCAGGCTATTTACAGTGTAGGGATTTTTATGAGCTGTAGCTAAGAAATCTTATATTTTATAACAAGGGATTATTGTTATATTAGTAGAAAAAATGACACTATTGTACAGTTTACTGTGGTTCAATAAGGATTTTTGATTTGATTTGTATGTACGTGCGAAAGAATATTACGGCCATTTTTACTAGTCAATCCAACTTTAACGAATAACTGAAACTCGTTTGTTATCCTTGAAGTTAAAAGTTCTTTAAGTCTATAAAGACATATACATTTTTATATCACTCTAACTTTTTATTGTTTGAGGTTATTATTATTACATCTCTTATAATTATTACTCTTGTTTATTTTAGAACCATTCAAAATAAATAAAAATTATTTTTGTTGACTTTACCTTGAATAAAAAATTTCTGTTTGAATA